>JAUIMM010001536.1:0-600000 GCA_031769625.1 Taudactylus pleione | reverse complement strand
TTGTTCCCCCTGTGGCTCCGTGGGATTTGGCGGTAGTGCTTCGGGCCCTCCATTCAAACCACTAGAGTAGGTGGAACTCAAGTGGTTGACTGTTAAGACTGTTCTTCTCCTGGCAATTGCTTCGCCCAGGAGGGTTTCAGAATTGGGGGCGCTTTCCTGACGTCCTTTTTTTCTGATATTTCACCAAGACAGGGCAGTGCTTTGCACTCTTCCAGGATTTCTTCCTAAGGTGGTTTCTAAATTCCACATTAATCAGGAAATTGTTGTGCTGGCCTTTCAGTCACCTGACCTCTCGGCTGGAGAGGCCTCCTTGGATGTGGTCCGTGCTCTCCGCATTTATGTGGACCTGACTAGTTTCATTCAGAAGTCGGATTCCTTATTTGTCCTCTTTTGGATTTCACAAGGTTGACCTGCCAACAAACAAACTGTAGCTAGATGGCTTCGTTTGGCTTTCTGAGGCTTTTACACAGGCGGGCCTGCTTGTTTAAGCCTCTGTTAAGGCTCGCTCTACTCGGTCTGTAGGCCCCTCGTGGGCAGCTAGCCGTGGTGCCTTGGCTGTTCAGCTGTGTAAGGTGGCCACGTGGTCTTTCATCCACCCTTTCTGAGGTTCTATGCTTTTCACACCTTCGCCTCTCAGGATGCATCCTTCGGGCGCCGGATTCTCCTTTCAGCACAGGAGCGTCCCCGCCCTTAGTTGGACTGCTTTGGGACATCCCCCAGGTCAACCCCCTATGGACCCTGAAGAAGAAAATAAGAGCTACAGTAAGAACTTACCTTCGTTATCTCTTTCTTCAAAGTCCATAGGGTCCACAGGGCACCAGCCCTGACGCACCTGGCTTCATATGGGCTGTGTTGCTGGTCACCGGTTTTCTGTCTCCCTTTCTGTGAGTATGGTGTCTTGTGTTTTCCAGTCTTCCTTCTCTCTGTTTTTCCTCCTCCGGCCTTCGCTACTTACCAACTGAGGTGCCTTTGGCTCGGGGGCGGGGTATAGAGGAGGATGGACCCAATGCATCCTGGGAGCTAAAGCTTTAACTGCGTGGTGTCCGTGGTTCCAGATCCAGCTATACCCCAAGGTCAATCCTGTGGACCCTATGGACTTCGAAGAAAGAGAGATAACAAAGTTCTTACCATATATCTCATTTTTTGCTTCTACTGGCCGAGTTCCCTGGAAACCGTCTACAGTGTACATTGTTAAGGCTCTATAGAGAGTACCCAACATTATTCAATGCCAGAAATACAAACACTTCCCGGCACACTAAATGGGTGCTACATTACTGACGCAGGAGCGCTGCTGACGGCATTCACAGGACAAATCTACCATTCCCTTGTCCGGATAATGGAGGCTACTCTGCCAGGTGTTTGCAGCAACACAGAAAAGAGGCGCTGAAGCTGATAAACGCGGCTTCCTGTAAGACCCCCGTATGCTGTCAGCCCACTCACGAAGGGTGAGATAGGTGCAGAGCCCCTTTATTCCTATGCCCGTCTGAGTCTATCCTCTGTCTCAGTGTAGGTATCATCCACTCGCACTATTTTCAAGAGGTTTCCTAATGTGTCATAAATGAAACATAATAATTATTATTTTAATTATAAGTATTATTTAGTAATGGTGCCTTTTATAATGAATCATCTTATTAGGATCCACCGCAATACCAGTCAATATGTGTCACTGTCACATTGATAACTGGAAGATGTGAGGATCCGCCATATACCAGCTACTGAACAAAGGTGGCAGTGCACTGTCACACTGATAACTGCAACGTGAGTACCTACCACAATACAAAGCTACAGACAGCAAATTTGCAGTGCACCATCAGCATTGACAACTGCAACATGTGAGTATCTGCTGCAATACCAGCAACAGACAACAGGTGGCAGTGCACCATTAACACTGACAACTGCAACATGTGAGGATCTGCTGCAATACCATCTACAGACAGCAGGTGGCAGTGCATCCTCATACTGACAATTGCAGCATGTGAGGATCTGCTGCAATACCAGCTACAGACAGCAGGTGGCAGTGCACCATTAACACTGACAACTGCAACATGTGAGGATCTGCTGCAATACCAGCTACAGACAGCAGGTGGCATTGCACCATCAACACTGACAACTGCCACATGTGAGGATTTGCTGCAATAGCAGCTACAGACAACAAGTGGCAATGCATCCTCATACTGACAATTGCAACATGAGAGGATCTGCTGCAATACCAGCTACAGACAGCAGGTGGCAGTGCACCATTAACACTGACAACTGCAACATGTGAGTATCTGACACAATACAGACAACAGGTGGAAGTACATCCACATACTGACAACTGCAACATGTGAGGATCTGCTGCAATACCAGCTACAGACAGCAGGTGGCAGTGCACACTCATACTGTCAACTGCAACATATGAGTATCTGTCGCAATGCCAACTGCAGACTACAGGTGGCAGTACACACTGGAACATATCTATAGCCGGTATTGTGACAGGTACTCACAACAATTGGCGTTGCACCATCACTCTGACAACAGCAAAGTTGTAATGCAGTAAAATGTTGCGGTGGGCGGGGCTGCGACAGTCCAAATAATGGGATTCTGCTCCTCCCACCTTTGTTGCTGCATCTCCCGGAGGCCTCCAAGCTAAGTATGGCACAAGCAAAGTTTGAGTTTTTGATTCTCCTTTTGAAACCGGCACTGTGGAATATATTGACATTGTATAATACACCTCTGGGGCTATACAACTGTTTAGAGGTGCATCTTTTGCGCACTGACGATGAGGACTTGTAGTAGTGTGTTGCTGAAAAAAAAAAAAAGCAACTTTCTGTGCACTTTTCATTTGAGTTATTTTTGAGTCATTTATTTCCATTTTGCATCCAACCTTGTATCCGCCCCTGTGTGTGTGCGGCACCGTATCTAGTGTGCGATAGTTTATCGCACGTGGTGCAGCAAGATAATCATCCCCATGTACAGGCAGATTTATCAAACCGCAGCCCAGGATAAATCTAATGGGATTTCCCTGCTGCTCCACAAATCTGCAGCTCCACACCTATACCCACAACACTATAAAGCTCCTCACCTATACCCACAACACTATAAAGCTCCTCACCTATACCCACAACACTATAAAGCTCCACACCTATACCCACAACACTATAAAGCTCCACCTATAGCCACAACACTATAAAGCTCCACACCTATACCCACAACACTATAAAGCTCCTCACCTATACCCACAACACTATAAAGCTCCTCACCTATAGCCACAACACTGTAAAGCTCCTCACCTATAGCCACAACACTGTAAAGCTCCTCACCTATAGCCACAACACTATAAAGCTCCTCAACTATAGCCGCAACACTATAAAGCTCCTCACCTTGTAGGGAAAGGACACTGCCCTCGTAACACTGATGAATGTGCGTGAACCTAATCTAATGGCTGTTTCTCTAGCTTGCTATTAAATACCATGGGAGGACAAGGTTTCTGTCCCTACTGTAGCCCAAGTCTTTCAACATCTATGTCATCAATATCAAGATGTTTAACATCTGGAGACACTGGCACCCAGGTGCCGAATATTTTGCTCCCTCGGCTAGAAACTGCCCTCATTGACTGAGAGATGGGGCCTGTTCGGCAGACGTGGGCTGGTTAACTTGGTGACATTCCTAGAGGAACAGAGGACAAGGGGATGAGCTGGTTATGAACTGGGGAAACTGGGAAAGAATTGTCCTGGAGAGGAGACAGAAAAAAACATTTTATTCCAGCAATAACAAAAAGTCAACAAATGTAATTTCCCAGAGACACTTGGAGAATCCAGTCCAAGGACCAACGCCTGCTCTGGTGGTTCCCCAACACCCGATTATGGCACTTCATGCGGATGTGTCTTTTATTTCATAAGTAAATGATCTATTCTATAAAGGGGAGTTATTCTCGTTGTGTTCATGGGTACAACCTGACCTTCAGGTTTATCCCGAGAATCCTTGGATGAGGCCTGGAGCGGCCAGATGCCCAGAGAGCACATGTCGGGCATCGGAGAGGCCGTTCCTTGGCAGAATGCTTCCTCTGCTGTGTTTATATCTACTGTGTCCTGTGTGAGAATCTCTATTCATCCCATTCATGGTCTCAGCACAGAAAGAAGCTGCTTCGGGCTTAATGAGAGGGAGGGGAGGGGGTGGCAGCTGATTACACACTGAATGAGATGGAGAATACACACGTGATGTGAATGAAGACGACCGGTCCATTATCAGGAGATCAGAGAAAGGACAGAACACTTACAGAAAGTATTCATTCTGTGACTAACTTCCCCTGTACATGTGTGTATATATATTTATATATTTGTGTCATTGACCCCACTGCCCTCACTGCACCCATAGCTGTGGTGTAAGGGGGATGTGCCCACATTTTTGCAAGGAAAGAAAACTCTGCACTCACCAAATACGTCCCTGGCACCCGCAGCTGTACTCTATATTACTAACAGGGCCATTATCATGTTTAAGTTTCTGAGTGATTTCCAGCATGGGGCTGAGCAGATGGGGAAGGCTTTGGTGAGGTGGGTCAGCGTAGCTTATATTGTAGTGTGTGGGGCTAGCACCCTACCCCTAATACTGTAATGCTGTATTAGGTGTGTGCGGAGTATCTCTGTTCTCGCATTATATTATGGGTGCGCACGTCATGTGACACAGGGCCCTCTGCTCCCGCGTTGTCTGTCTGTAAAGTAACAGACAGTGTATGACTAAGCCAGGTGTGTCAGGGGCTGTAACATATTAATTTGGGGCAATATATTATATATATATATATATATGCTTCCTCCTTCGGCCACTCTTCCTCTGAGGTCTCCAGCGGCCATCTTTGAAGGGCAGCGCAGATCTCGGGCAGTGTGCTGCATGTGACTTTTGCTAGTGCTGACTGTCTGTGTTCTTTTCTAATTAACTGTCAGTCTATACCTATCCCTTTCCTTCTCCTACGGCCCTGGCAGGTGTGTGTGGGAAGGGCTTTTCTCTGATCTCACTTATATTTATTTATTTTTTTACAGTTTCTTATATAGCGCAACATATTCCGTTGCGCTTTAAAATTGTAAACATTAATAGAACAAAACTGGGTAATAACAGACAGATATTATAGGTAGGAAGGCCCTGCTCGCAAGCTTACAATCTATAGGGAAATGGGCATTGATACAAGGATAGGTGCTATATATTGCATTTTGGTCCAGCCAGAATGCACAGTTGCATGACCCATTTACACCGGAATATCGGCCAAATGTCATTAGGATGTGAGAGAAAGACGGATGTGTGAGGTTGTGTGTGGACTGTGAAAGGGGATGTAATTACATATAGAGGCTATGAAGGTTATGTGTTTGGTTCTGGGATCTGATAAGTTTGCCTGTAGAGGTGAGTTTTCAGGGATCGCTTGAAGGAATGGAGACTAGAGGAAAGTCTTATTGTGCGTGGTAAGGCATTCCATAGAGTGGGTGCAGCGCGAAGAAAGTCCTGTAACTGTGAGTGGGAGCAAGTAATGCATGGGGATGAGAGACGCGCATATATATATCTCAAGTCCCTTTAAATTTAATGTAAAGCATTAATAATTACACCCTATTGTTTTGAATCTTGAAGTGTGAGGATCATATAGTGGTCCTGCCTGGCAGTAGTGATCTTTCTTAGTGAATGGTCCATCTCCTGCGTGGATGAATTCTGATATATCCCTCATTTTTCTTTGCTTCCCCTTTCTCATTCCATGGGGGCCTGACGTCCCCCCCCCCCCAAACAATGGCAGTGAGCTGGTGTATGCAAGAAGGGGTATTAATGTATAGTGAGCGTGTACTCATGTACTGTGTGTTGGAAATGATATGTGAGCAGGTGGTGACCCTGCAGAGCTATGTAGGCACACACCACCGGATGGCTCGCACTGTGACCAGCCCAGTTACTTACCCAGTAGTGTTGGGTTATTGAGCGATAGTAGGTACAGCCGTACTCACTGTTACATGTACTCTCATAATAGAACAGAGCGGGGTTCTATACAGCTCATCAGCCGGTGAGTGTATGCTGGTAACAGTTCAGGGAAACTGGAACAGCTTTATAGCAGGTAATTAACCAGGTCTCTCAAAGGAGCTAGGTAGGGGACTACTGTCTCCCATCATGTCACTCTACACAGTAAAGAGAAAATGGCCCCTGCACATGCCCAGTGGTGATCACGGTGGCCATCTTGGGGCAGGGCATGATGACTCGAGTCTGTGCAGTAGTGCACTCCTCTTTCAACAATGTGGAGGAACACTGATGTAATGTGGGGGCTGTTAATGTAATGTGGGGTTGGTGGGGGCCTTTTAATAAAATGTTTAATTAAATGTAAAGTAGACTGTCTGACAACTGTCCTGTTTCTGGTGAGAAATTGTAATGGATGGTCCCATGCATTCGGGTCTTTGTTCTTACTTCGGTGACAATCAGTAGTAGTATGTCTCGTTTCACGTTTCTTGTGAAGGTGGAGCCATATACAGCGCACATTGATACACAAGATTGACACTGAGTTTGGCGGAGAAGGGTTTGGAGTCTGATATACAATACAGAGAGCACCTTAATAAATGGTATACATTTCCGTGGACACTACACCGTATGTACCTACTCTGTAAGGAGATGTGCCTGGACACCACCATGCTCTCTGACCAGGAGCAGGCAGCCGCCGGGGGAGGAGGGTTAGGGCTCACGGGGGGACTTAGGGTTAGGCACCCCCGGGGGGAGGTTAGGGTTAGGCACCCCCCCGTGGGACTTAGGTTTAGGCAGCGGGGAAGGGGGGGTTAGGGTTAGGCACCCCCCTGTGGGACTTAGGTTTAGGCAGCGGGGAAGGGGGGGTTAGGGTTAGGCACCCCCTGTGGGACTTAGGTTTAGGCAGCGGGGAAGGGGGGGTTAGGGTTAGGCACCCCCCCGTGGGACTTAGGTTTAGGCAGCGGGGAAGGGGGGGTTAGGGTTAGGCACCCCCCCGTGGGACTTAGGTTTAGGCAGCGGGGAAGGGGGGATTAGGGTTAGGCACCCCTAAGGGAGGGTTAGGGGGTAGAATTAGGTTAGTGAATACTTACCTTAGGGACGATCGGGTTTTTCACCCTTGCTGGGCTGCCGCTGTCGGGTTTTGAACCGCTGGCCATGCGGCCGGCGGTAATACCTACTACACCCTCTCTGACCTCAGCGCTCCAGGCATTCAGTATCCTGACAGTCAGGTTGCCAGTGCTTAGAATACTTGCGCCAGAGTCCTGACACCTGTCAGAATCCCGACTGCCGGCATCCTGAAGGTAAGTAGCGGACTTAGGGTTAGGCACTAAGAGGGGAGGGTTAGTTTTAGGGAGCAGGGAGGGGAAGGTTAGGTTTAGGCACCAAGGAGAGAGGGTTAGGAATAGGATACCGACTGACAGGTACCGGTCTACTAACCCTGCCGGGATGTCGGCGTCTGGATTCTGACAGCCGGGATCCTGAGCGACGCCATCCCGTACGCTCGGGATCCCGGCTGGGATAGAGAGACCTTCACACACTACCCGAGATACCAATGACATCAGATAAGGAGATATTTGCTGAAGTCCCTCCATAGTACATTGGGGTGATGCTTCATATTTGCAGGTTCTTCCCTAGAAACAGGTGTTCTTGGAGGATATCCACAGATATTATTTTATACATAGCCCCTAAGGTCAGACTCCCCCGTCCTGAATGTTGGAAGGTGTGCATTCAGTGCCGTGCAATGCTACTGGTACTGATGGTACTGATACTGGTAGTGATACTGGTACTACTGGTACTGATAGTGATACTGGTACTACTGATACTGGTAGTGATAGTGATACTGGTACTACTGATACTGGTACTGATAGTGATACTGGTAGTAATAATGGTACTGGTACTGATAGTGATACTGGTAGTAATAATGGTACTGGTACTGATAGTGATACTACTGGTACTGATAGTGATACTGGTAGTAATAATGGTACTGGTACTGATAGTGATACTGGTACTGATAGCGATAATGATACTGATACTGGTACTACTGATACTGGTAGTGATGATACTGGTAGTGATGGTACTGATACTGGTAGTGATACTGGTAGTAATAATGGTACTGATAGTGATACTGGTAGTAATAATGGTACTGATAGTGATACTGGTAGTAATAATGGTACTGATAGTGATACTACTGGTACTGATAGTGATACTGGTACTGATAGCGATAATGATACTGATAGTGATACTGGTGCTGATAGCGATAGTGATACTGGTACTGATAGCGATAATGATACTGATAGTGGTACTGATACTGGTACTACTGATACTGGTAGTGATAGTGGTACTGATAGTGATACTGACAGTGATAGTGATACTGACAGTGATACTGGTACTGATAGTGATACTGGTAGTAATAATGGTACTGATAGTGATACTGGTAGTAATAATGGTACTGGTACTGATAGTGATACTACTGGTACTGATAGTGATACTACTGGTACTGATAGTGATACTGGTACTGATAGCGATAATGATACTGATAGTGATACTGGTACTGATAGCAATAATGATACTGATAGTGATAATGATACTGATAGTGATACTGGTACTGATAGTGATAATGATACTGACAGTGGTACTGGTACTGATAGTGATAGTGATAGTGATACTGGTGCTGATAGCGATAATGATAGTGATAGTGATACTGGTACTGATAGCGATAATGATAGTGATAGTGGTACTGATACTGGTACTACTGATACTGGTAGTGATAGTGATAATGATAGTGATACTGACAGTGATAGTGGTACTACTGATACTGGTACTGATAGTGATACTGGTAGTAATAATGGTACTGATAGTGATACTGGTAGTAATAATGGTACTGGTACTGATAGTGATACTGGTAGTAATAATGGTACTGATAGTGATACTACTGGTACTGATAGTGATACTGGTAGTAATAATGGTACTGATAGTGATACTACTGGTACTGATAGTGATACTGGTACTGATAGCGATAATGATACTGATAGTGATACTGGTACTGATAGTGATACTGGTACTGATAGTAATAATGATACTGATAGTGATACTGGTACTGATAGTGATACTGACAGTGATAATGATACTGACAGTGATACTGGTACTGATAGTGATAGTGATAATGATACTAATAGTGATACTGGTACTGATAGTGATACTGGTACTGATAGTGATGATACTAATAGTGATACTGGTACTGATAGTGATACTGGTACTGATAATGATACTGGTACTGATAGTGATACTGACAGTGATAGTGATAATGATACTGACAGTGATACTGGTACTGATAGTGATAGTGATAATGATACTAATAGTGATACTGATAGTGATACTGGTACTGATAGTGATAATGATACTAATAGTGATACTGGTACTGATAGTGATACTGGTACTGATAATGATACTGACAGTGATACTGGTACTGATAGTTATACTGGTACTGATAGTGATAATGATACTGGTACTGATAGTGATAATGATACTGGTACTGATAGTGATAATGATACTAATAGTGATACTGATAGCGATAATGATACTGACAGTGATAGTGATACTGGTACTGATAGTGATAATGATACTAATAGTGATAATGATACTGACAGTGGTACTGATAGTGATACTGGTACTGATAGTGATAGTGATAATGATACTGGTACTGATAGCGATACTGATACTGACAGTGGTACTGATAATGATACTGGTACTGATAGTGATAATGATAATGATATTGACAGTGATACTGATAGTGGTACTGGTACAGATACTGGTGGTACTGATACTGAGTAGGCAAGTTCCCCGGAATGGTGGCCGCCCCGACCCCCCCTGTGAAAGCCCCCCCGCCGCGGCTATAGTGGGCAGTCCAAGGTAGCGATTATGTGATTCGCACTGAATCGCGCCATCGTAGCCCCGCCCTCTGCTTTAAAATAACCAGCTCCGTCTACTTAAACCGCCCCCCACCCTCCCTGCTGCACTGACCTGGCACCTCCTCCCAGAGGGGGCTGCCAAAATGTCGGTAATACCCCTTTCAGACATACGACACGGGAAATTTCCTGCTCAGACCCGGGAATTTCTCCTGTGCAAATTCCCGGGTATTTGGTCGAGATCCCCCTTTCACACTACAGTGTCTATCCGGGAAATTCCCAGGTAGACCCCTTTCAGACATAAGCCAGGTTTTTTAGTTTTAAATATTACCTGCCTCTCCTCTGCTCTTCCTAACCTATCCCCTCTGCGGCTGATGATGATGATGTCATCATCATGCAGCAGGCAGCCATCCAATCAAAGTGCAGTCTCTATTAAATAGTTAATAAAATAACTCCTATCACCGATTTGTTTTATTAAATAGATATATGCAGAAAACAAAACTATAGATTTGTTCTCAGGTTTATGATATATATTGAACTGTATGATTTATCATTATATATGCGAACCACCGGCGGTCTCCAGCGCCGGTGTGAGGACCCGGCCATGGTCCCTGACTCGGTTGTCACCGTCACAGCCATCGGCGCGTGGGTTGGTGAGCGACAGCACAGAGCGTCCTATAGGACACTCTGCGCTGCCAACTCATTGTAATTAGCAGCAGCGCAGAGCGTCCTATAGGACGCTCTGCGCTGTCAATGTAAAAGCTGCTTGGTGCAGCCCGGGAGTAGTAAATTCCCGGGTAGCACCATTCAGACAGAAGCAGGGTAATTTCCCGGGAAAAACCCTGGTCGATTGCAAGGGAGGCTACCCGGGAACGTGTTCCCGGGTAGGTACCTTTCAGACAGACTCGGCTACCCGGGAATTTGGCTGAGGCAGGCCAAATTCCCGGGAATCTCGAGATGCCCTATGTACTATGCATCCTAGATCTGTGCAATGCCCTATGTACTATGCATCCTAGGTCTGTGCAATGCCCTATGTGCTATGCATCCTAGGTCTGTGCAATGCCCCATGTGCTATGCATCCTAGGTCTGTGCAATGCCCCATGTGCTATGCATCCTAGGTCTGTGCAATGCCCCATGTGCTATGCATCCTAGGTCTGTGCAATGCCCCATGTACTATGCATCCTAGGTCTGTGCAATGCCCCATGTGCTATGCATCCTAGGTCTGTGCAATGCCCTATGTACTATGCATCCTAGGTCTGTGCAATGCCCTATGAACTATGCATCCTAGGTCTGTGCAATGCCCTATGTACTATGCATCCTAGGTCTGTGCAATGCCCTATGAACTATGCATCCTAGGTCTGTGCAATGCCCTATGTGCTATGCATCCTAGATCTGTGCAATGCCCTATGTACTATGCATCCTAGGTCTGTGCAATGCCCCATGTACTATGCATCCTAGATCTGTGCAATGCCCTATGTACTATGCATCCTAGGTCTGTGCAATGCCCTATGTACTATGCATCCTAGGTCTGTGCAATGCCCTATGTACTATGCATCCTAGGTCTGTGCAATGCCCTATGAACTATGCATCCTAGGTCTGTGCAATGCCCTATGTGCTATGCATCCTAGATCTGTGCAATGCCCTATGTACTATGCATCCTAGGTCTGTGCAATGCCCCATGTACTATGCATCCTAGATCTGTGCAATGCCCTATGTACTATGCATCCTAGGTCTGTGCAATGCCCTATGTACTATGCATCCTAGGTCTGTGCAATGCCCTATGTGCTATGCATCCTAGGTCTGTGCAATGCCCTATGTGCTATGCATCCTAGGTCTGTGCAATGCCCTATGTGCTATGCATCCTAGGTCTGTGCAATGCCCTATGTACTATGTAGCCTAGGTCTGGGAGAGCTTGCACATTGCGCTTTTGTATGTACTGCGCAATGCTGCGGCCGCAGGTCCCATTCCCTCCTATATGACCCATTTCCCCAGGACACCGTTGTCCTATGATTGCTGATCCTATGATTGCTGTGTCTGCACTGAATAAGACACTTTCCTCCCCAATCCATTCAGCACAGATTACGGCAATGGGAGAATCAGTGGCAGAGATGGAAGCGGCCGGTGGGGAGCGGTGAAGTGGGTGATGCGCGTTGGAAACTGGAATTTGATCATATTCATGCAAAGCGGGACCCCTTAGGGATGGAGAGTGGAGTGGAGGGGCCGGGGCTGGCTGCCATTGTGTGCTGGGCGGGAGGAGGAGGAGGGGGGGGGGAGCAGCTGCTCCCAGCTCGTTATCCGGCACAGATTCCTTTGCACTCTCTGTCCCCAGGGGCCTGAGCTGGAGGTGAATACGGAGCCCTGTGACACAATGCATTGTTATACACAGCTGCACTTTACATCGCAGGCACCCGCAATGCATTGTTATACACAGCTGCACATTACATCGCAGGCACCCGCAATGCATTGTTATACACAGCTGCACATTACATCGCAGGCGCCCACAATGCATTGTTATACACAGCTGCACATTACATCGCAGGCACCCACAATGCATTGTTATACACAGCTGCACATTACATCGCAGGCGCCCACAATGCATTGTTATACACAGCTGCACATTACATCGCAGGCGCCCGCAATGCATTGTTATACACAGCTGCACATTACATCGCAGGCACCCGCAATGCATTGTTATACACAGCTGCACATTACATCGCAGGCACCCGCAATGCATTGTTATACACAGCTGCACATTACATCGCAGGCACCCGCAATGCATTGTTATACACAGCTGCACATTACATCGCAGGCACCCGCAATGCATTGTTATACACAGCTGCACATTACATCGCAGGCACCCGCAATGCATTGTTATACACAGCTGCACATTACATCGCAGGCACCCGCAATGCATTGTTATACACAGCTGCACATTACATCGCAGGCGCCCACAATGCATTGTTATACACAGCTGCACATTACATCACAGGCGCCCGCAATGCATTGTTATACACAGCTGCACATTACATCGCAGGCACCCGCAATGCATTGTTATACACAGCTGCACATTACATCGCAGGCACCCGCAATGCATTGTTATACACAGCTGCACATTACATCGCAGGCACCCGCAATGCATTGTTATACACAGCTGCACATTACATCGCAGGCACCCGCAATGCATTGTTATACACAGCTGCACATTACATCGCAGGCACCCGCAATGCATTGTTATACACAGCTGCACATTACATCGCAGGCACCCGCAATGCATTGTTATACACAGCTGCACATTACATCGCAGGCACCCGCAATGCATTGTTATACACAGCTGCACATTACATCGCAGGCACCCGCAATGCATTGTTATACACAGCTGCACATTACATCGCAGGCGCCCGCAATGCATTGTTATACACAGCTGCACATTACATCGCAGGCGCCCACAATGCATTGTTATACACAGCTGCACATTACATCGCAGGCGCCCGCAATGCATTGTTATACACAGCTGCACATTACATCGCAGGCGCCCACAATGCACAGCAATCCCCGGGAGAGGCTGAGCTGTATTACGCTACACTGTATTACTGCAGTAAATAAATGGCCATATCTCACAGACTGATCCGAGTCACCATATACAGGAGATTGTGCAAATGGCCAACCAGGCGTTAGCTGGGAACAGCCATGACATCTGCATCATGTTCTCCGGTAACCGTGTGCATGTGCATTGTCATACGATATCACACGCGTGTGCCGGGCATGATTACCAGCTGTCAGGAAATTTGACGGTCTTTCCAAAATACAAAAATAGGCCAAAATTAATTAATAAAAATAAAGTGATCGTTAAAAATCAAATTATGGACACGGTAAACTCGATGTATCATGCGATAACCCACGTAGGACTGTCTGCCATGCGATAACCCACGTAGGACAGTCTGCCATGCGATAACCCACGTAGGACTGTCTGCAATGCGATAACCCACGTAGGACTGTCTGCCATGCGATAACCCACGTAGCACTGTCTGCCATGCGATAACCAACGTAGCACTGTCTACCAGTGCCATGAGGTGAGGTAAATGGCTGGGGAGGCACTGGCAGTGATGTGTGGTGAGGTAAATGGCTGAGGAGGCACTGGCAGTGACGTGCGGTGAGGTAAATGGCTGGGGAGTCACTGGCAGTGACGTGCGGTGAGGTAAATGGCTGGGGAGGCACTGGCAGTGACGTGCGGGGAGGTAAATGGCTGGGGAGGCACTGGCAGTGACGTGCGGTGAAGTAAATGGCTGGGGAGGCACTTGCAGTGACGTGCGGTGAGGTAAATGGCTGGGGAGGCACTGGCAGTGAGGTGCGGTGAGGTAAATGGCTGGGGAGGCACTGGCAGTGAGGTGCGGTGAGGTAAATGGCTGGGGAGGCACTGGCAGTGAGGTGCAGTGAGGTAAATGGCTGGGGAGGCACTTGCAGTGAGGTGCGGTGAGGTAAATGTCTGGGGAGGCACTGGCTAGTATCAGAATTACACATACATATATGAAGCCAAGGGTTCATGTGGGCATTATACAAAAGCGCAATGCGGTACCTCACCTATCATACACTTATTACTCAAGAGTTTTGACTATTACAATGATTAGAATAATACGAAGTAGATATTTTATACTATTTTCTTTACATTTTTCTTATCATTTTTATATTGAAAACTCTGGAGTATCCCTACAGTAATTATGGCAGGAGAGGCTCTGCCTCACCTCACCGCACATCACTGCTATAAAGGGCTACAGAGACCCATGGAAACCTCTGGTACTTACCCAGTTCTCCGAAAAGTCCAGACTCAGGGCGCAGATTCAGCAAGGAACGTAGTTGCTTATACGCACGCAAGCGGTCAGGCTGCGTACGCAATATGAATGTAAACTTTTACTTATCACCGCTGATATTAGCAATGTAGTTACATGTGTAGTTAGCAGAATAGCGATCCTTATTGAATCAGGCCCTCAGCACGGAGAAGAGTTCTTCAGTACCTCATAGATTGGAAGGGTTACAGTCCTGAGGAAGAGCTTGGATCAATGGCTCCAACATATATGCTCCAGGATTTGCCCAAAAGTTCCGTCCATTAGTCCAAATGTTCCATCTTTAGAGCGTGATTTCAAAGGTAACCACACTCTAAAGCTGGGTACACACTTGTCGATATATGGTTTGTTGGATAGATGAATGATATATCGCGAGTGAATCGGCAAGTACGTCTGGCTGTGTGTACAAGTGGCCGTCCATACACTGGTAGCAGGGACCACCGACACTGACATCACAACTAGGGTCCGTATTCAATTAGTTTTGCCTCCGCAACAAAGTTTTGCCTGCCCGACTTATCGTGCGCGCCCCCGCTATTCGCCCTATTCAATTCCAAACCACGCGAAAACGGAAAAGCCGCAAAGTCTGAACAGGTGGAAAGTGCTGTCAGAAATGGGGAAATCAGCCTGAAGTCCCCAAAAAGATGCGCTAACATTGGGGATCAATGTAGATGTGCTGGAATAGCCCTAATAAAGCTGTTTGGGGTACTTACGTTGTGTCAATAACTTCTTATAAGCGCCTTTGCACAAGTGGTGAAGAATCGCATTAAGCAGTATTTTTTGGTAAAAACAAGTAGTCCTGTCAAAATTGGGGTACCTGAAGATGGGCGCTAGCATGGTTTAACGTTTCTAAAGTGAAGTAAATAAAAAGGTGAAAAATGCACCTGAAATAAAAAAAAAACCTGACCCCTCCTTGCAGACCCCCCAAAAGTCTATTTAGCTAGTTTTTATGCTTGTCCCCCCAATTGTACTTTTTCGCCCCAAAATGAAAGTACTTTAATGGGGTGTTCTTAACTTTCTTTAGGTTTTATTTTTTACACAGTTGCCCTTTGGGGGGCCGTCCCATGGGTTTTCAGTGGTTTCCCCACCTTTGCACCCCAAAATAAAAATGTTGAACTTCTTATCCCCTGCTATCCTAGGCGAATCTTTTTCGTGTATTACACTGCGTTGACTTTCCACGTATGCGAACACCATTTGGAATTGAATACGGAGATAAGTTTCCGACACGCGAAAAGCCGAGATCGGCGATACTACCTGCTCTGTCCTGGCGGGAAATTAGGATGAAATAGAGAACATTACACACGTGAGAGGTCTTGTTACCTCACTTATTGAACCACCCTTGTATAATATGATATAGTAAGTAGTAATATATAATATGATTGATATAGTAGTAAGTAGTAATATACATGATATAGGGCGAGATTTATCAAATCATGGCGAGAGATAAAGACCCAACCAATCAGCTTCTAACTTCCAACTTTCTAGCACAGCCTGTAACATTGCAGCTAGGAGCTGATTAGCTGGTACTTTATATCGCTCCAATATTTGATAACTCTCCCCCATAGTCAGTAGTTATTATATATGACAGGATAGCTGTAAGTAAATGAGGGTGATGTCTGGCAGTCACAGGGCTTGTGGGTCCCGGGAACGTAGACCTTGCATCACATTACTGGCAGCTGCGAGTCTGTGAATACAGCAGATAAACCAGACAGGAGCTGGAATCAGCAGCGGGGGAGCAGTTTCCTCTGCAGAGTCGGGGGAGCAGGGTCTCCGAGGATCTGGTGCGTTGGTGTCTTTGTTTGTTATACAGAATCAGACAAGCTGGATGTTGTATGGAGAATTCACAACATTGAATAGCTCCCAAGTTCCTGGTATAAGTCACAGAGTCGCTGCTTCCCACCAGCAGCATCCCGGACAGATCCTCAATATATTTCTGGACTTAAGAGCTTGCAATCTACCCAGAGACTGCGTAAAAGCAAATTAACCGCCAACTAATCACAACAGCTGATCCAGAGAGTAAGGCCTATCGCCAAGGGTGTAACTGTCAACTATTTAAAGAGACAACCCTTACACATAATGCCTAGCTGACTAAACGCACTGCGCTATCGGAAGACGGGTTCAGTATGGCAGCGTCTGTCATTCCACAACTATCCTCAGGCATCACATTAGTCTGATCAAAATCAATAGGGTCATTATCGGACATGTGGGAGAATGTGTCCAGAACAGGACCCTATACAGTTGTCCATCGATGCTGAAAGAAACCTGAGCACGCTGCCAGCCATTGTTCTATTTGCTCACTTATGTGATCCTGTAGTTTGATTTGGGCTAAGCCCCAAGGTTTATACTGTGTGTTTTTTTTTAAACTATAATTATGACAATACAGAAGCCGTCAAGTGATATAAGCTGGTGGGGGCCATGACCCAATTCATACAGTATATGTATATTATATATATATATATATATATATATATATATATATATATATTTATATATAAAAGAAGAATTTGTTTGTTCATTTGTTGGTGAATATCTTCCACGGCTCTCAAATTCAATGGTCTATCTGTTTGTCTGTCAGGTTATACATTCGGACACCCCTGCACCGATTGGGATGAAATCAACGCGAGGTGGTCCAGTTGGATCCTGGCCAAATTTTAGGGGGAAGGGGAAGAAGCAGGTGCACACTATAAGCACTAAAAATTCTAATGATAAAAATATTTATAATAAACTCCCATGATTAACATGGCTTTTAAAGTAAGAAGGTTTCTTAGTACATGTTTGGCCAAAGGTGTTTGCCCACCTACCACGTCACAGTGAGCGTTATACATCACTATTACTGACCAGGGGCGTATCTTCCTATTGGCCTGGATGGCCCTCGACAGAGGCGCTGGCCTATGGGGGGGCGCCGTTGCCACCAGACATAATTAACAAATGATCACTGGTCTCTTGTTTGCTCTGCACAGTGTCCCGCAGACAGCTGTCATTAATAAATGATCCCTGGTCTCCTCCTGTCTCCTCTGCTCTTATCAGTGTCCTCCATTGATTGTTAATGTGTATCAGCCTTCTTATATGTCCCTTTATATCAGAAACATTTAAAATTAGGGAGAATTTTTTTTTCTAATATATCTCTGCTCCCACAATACCCACCACATACCAATCACCACTCACTAATTCCCATATGTCAACCTTGCACGAAAAGAGTGTAAGCACCACATCAACCACAATGCTCTATTCGTAAGATAATTTGCATATATGCAAATGATCTTGCCCACAATAATGCACCTTGTTTGTTATTGATGCCCTCTTTTCCTGTGTTGTTGACATATAGAAATTAATAAACAGTGCTTGCATGTAGTAAGTGTTATAACTGAAAAAATCTAAAAATATATATATATATATAAAAAAAAAAGTATATATATATATATATATATATATAAATATATATATATATATATATATATATATATATATATATATATATATATATTGTCTCCGTATTTCTACAGGCGTGTAAGTTGAACTACCCCCAGTGTAAGTACTAATAAATTTATGTTTTCTTCAGTATGGGGAATTGACCATGATCTTTATAGATTGTGGATACTCAGGTGTCAGGATTAAGATATAATCCTTATGGGCTGTTTTTATTATTGCGTGTGAGATAGCAATGGACCCATGTGGGTGGTTTTATCAGTGAATTATATGGCAGAGTTAAAAAAGCATAATGCAGTGTACAGTCCAGTTTGAATATATGTAAATTATTTTACCCATAATGCATGTTTGTTTTTGATGCTATGTTTTCAAGCTTTTCCTGTGTATTTTGGCATTACTAAATAGTGGTTTGCAATAGAGTAAGTAAAAGATATATATATATTAAAAAGAGAAAAAAAATATTCTCCCTATTTCTACAAGTGTCTGAATTAAACTACCCCCAGTGTGTGTTATTTTAGTTTTTCAAGTAGAAGCAGTCATTGGAGGGGGGTGCCAGTCCCTTAGTTTGCCAGGGGCGCTCGGACCCCAAGATACACCCCTGATACTGACACATTAAGTGATTTATCTTGGACTTACCTTTCATGGAGCCCATTAAATGTGTGTACTGCAATGCAAAGGACCCATACCAATTAAATTCACCAGGAGCAGTTAGGAGGAGTGCTAGCCCAAGGGGTCTCTCCTTCAAATTCAGATTTTAGGGGGCTTAGGGTCTTGCTCGGACCTCACGGCAAGATTCGCCAGAGAGAAATTTGACCCAGGGAGCCTGTTCTGGGCCTTCCACTCGATGGATTGGACGACATCACATAATACAACTTAATAACTTGAAAATACACCCACGCACCGATTGGGATGAAACCAACGCAAGGGGGATGGGGTTTAGGGTCCGTTGGTGTACACTGGTCAGAACTTTGACACGGGGAGCCTGTTCTGAGCCTTTCACTGGATGGATTTGGATGAAAACTTCCCAGAGTTGTAACATTGGACCCCAGAAGACATACTAGGGGGTTAAAGTCCCGCTTTGCCCTCCCGATTGTGTACACTGGGCAGAACTTTGACCAAGGGACGCTGAGCAGGACTTTGTACCAGGGAGCCTGTTCTGGGTTCCACTGGATGGATTTGGATGAAAACGTCTCAGGGAGTTGCAATTGGTCTGGGATGCCTACAGGATGGTTGGGGTCCCGGTCAGACCTCACGTTGGAGTGTGCCAAGCAGAACTTTGACCCGGGGAGCCTGTTCTGGGCCTTCCACTGGTTGGATTTGGACGAAAACTTCACATTGGATCCCAGAAGACATACTAAGGTGTTGAGGTCCCAGGTAGACCTCCCGTTGGTGTACACTTGGCAGAACTGTGACCCGGGGAGCCTGTCCTGAGCCTTCCACTGGATGGATTTGGACGACATCACATAAGATGGGGGCATGGTGTTTAAGGGGCTACAACTCAAAAGCTGTTGGAGGTACCGAGCTGAAATTTGGCATGGACGGGTAGAACTGTCGCTTGGTGCTGCATGCCAAATTTCAGGGCAAAAACAAACAAAAAAAAGGATTTGGTAACAATCTAAAGTTCAAACATTTTCTGCTACTCTCAGTTAGGACCACTTTTCTGCTGTTCTCCATGGGGAGCGCATAACTCAGGGTACAGGGCGAATTTAGAACTGGGGTTTGTTTTATTGGGTAGCTTTTGTTCCAGGGTAGGTGCTTTTAGGCTTCAGGTAATTGATAAAGTTACAGTTATTAAACTACTACCTCACAATTGCGCCATTATACAGATAGGAAGCTTCAACTTGTTGCGCAGCCTCAGTAGGTGCCTCAAGCAGGGGGGGTACTAAAAGTGGCTTCACTTGGGTGCACCAAGATGGCTGTCCTTTGCAAGCAGTAGCGGCGGTGGGACTCGAGGGAAGGTAGCGGGCTTTAGCTGCGGTGTGGGCTGCGGTGGGGCAGGCTGCAGGACACGGGGGAGGTAGCGGGCGTTAGCGGCAGACAGATGCAGGCTCGGATCAGGAAGATCTGTGTTGCCTGCATCTGTGTAGAAATAAAACACAGAAGCACGGACAGAATCCGTCTGTGCTTCCGTGTTTGAAAAAAAATTAAAACCTGTGTAAAAAAAAAATGCGTGTCCCCCCCTTTCAAAAGAGCTGCAGTACTGGTTGTGCTAAATACAGGGAACAAACGATGTAGGGGTCCGCTGTATTAAACACAACCAGACTGGGCTCTGAGCCGGTCCTGGTTCTGGAAAAGAAATACAGGGGAAAAAAATGTGTAGGGTTCCCCTGTATTATCCGGAACCATCACCAGACTTTTTCTAGCAGGGGGGGGTGGGTAATGCCACAGCCAGGGGAGCCCTTTCCCCGGTACCTCCAGCCGAAGCATCACCCCTGACCATTACTCAGCCCAGGCCGGGGATCCCCGGTGAGCTGGGACCCCCTCAATAAAAAGGTCCCCCTGGATGGTGGGTGCTGGGTTGATTGTGTAGTGTGGTGCATTTGTTGATAGTAAAAATACTGTCTTTTGCTGTGGAACTGCAGGACCCAGCAAGCTTCCCCCGCATGCTGGTACTTGGATAACCACAAGTACCAGCATGCGGGGCATTACGGTCCCGCTGATACCTGTAGTTCCACAGCAAATTAAATATTAACATAAACACAAGACACATACACACTGTAGAAAATAAAATGTTATTAAAACATACATGCACATACATGTACACAAACATGCACACACACTATCTCACATACTCACCTAGTATCCCTGAAGCCATCACATCCACTTCTCCAGTAGAAATCCATAGGGTACCTGTAATAAAAAAATCCATACTCACATCCTCCTCTTCGTTCCATGTAGGCATCCCCGGGCTTGGCTGACTAGCGGTCAGGGGCAATGCTTAGGCAAATGGGCTCTCCTGGCTGTGGCATTACCCCCTTCCCCGCTAGAAAGAGTTAGGTGCTGGTTCTGGAATTTACAGGGGAACCCTTTGCATTTTTTCCTCTGTATTTCCAGAACCAGGAGCGGCTCTGAGCCCAGTGCTGGTTGCACTTAATACAGGGGACTCCTATGTCGTTTGTCCCCTGTATTTTGGCAACCAGGAGTGGTTCTGAAAAGCCCGGTGCTGGTTGTGCCTCATACTGGGGACCCCTATGTCGTTTGTCCCCTGTATTTAGCACAACCAGTACAGGGGCTCCAAAGCCCGACACAGTATGTTCCTTTGTGTGTATATACTTTTTTTCTTTTTTTTTTATTCAGATGCATGGACAGATCTCTCTGACCTGTCCTTGCATCTGTGTCTTATTGATTTTTTTTTTCAGATACAAGCCAAACGGATCACACTGATCTGTGCGTGCATCTCTGACTCATTCATTTTACACAGATGCCAGCATCACGGATCTCACCGATCCATGTATGTATGTATGTTAGGGGTGTGCACCGGCCACTTTTCGTGTTTTGTGTTTTGGTTTTGGATCTGGATCTTTCTTCGTGTTTTGGATCTGGATTGGTTTTGCCAAAACCACCCTTCCGTGTTTTGGGTTCTGGGTTTTGTGTTTTGGATCTGTATTTTTTTTAAAAAAAGCATAAATACAGATAAAATCACAGAATTTGTTGGTTTCTCTGCTCCTATGCTATTATTAACCTCAATAACCTTAATTTCCACTCATTTCCAGTCTATTCTGAACACCTCACACCTCACAATAGTGTTTTCATGTCCAAAAGGTTGCACCGAGGTAGCTGGATGACTATGCTAAGCGACACGAGTGGGCGGCACAAACACGTGACCCATCTAGGAGTGACACTGCAGTGGCAGACAGGATGGCAGTTAGAAAAACTAGGCCCCAAACTGTACATAATGCAAAGAAAAAAAAGAAGTGCAAGATGGAATTGTCCTTGGGCCCTCCCACCCACCCTTATGTTGTATAAACAGGACATGCACACTTTAACAAATCAATCATTTCAGCGCCAGGGTCTGCCACACAACTGTGGCTGAAATGATTGGTTCGTTTGGGCCCCCACAAAACAAGCTGGCAATTAATGTGTCCCTGCACAAACTGGCTCTACGGAGGCAAGATGTCATCCTCATCCTCCTCATCCACCGATTCCTCACCCTCTTCAGTGTGTACATCCTCATCCTCACAGAGTATTAATTCGTCCCTGCTGGAACCACAGGTCCCTCTGTACGTTCTGGAGGCTGGTCTCCCTGGAAGAGTTGATAATTCATTTTATGAACATCATCTTCTCCACATTTTGTGGAAGCAACCTCCTACGCCTTTCGCTGACAAGGTTCCCGGCTGCACTAAACACTCTTTCGGAGTACACACTGGAGGGGGGGCAACTCAGGTAAAATAGAGCCAGTTTGTACAGGGACCTCCAAATTGCTTCTTTTTCCTGCCAGTACAGGTACGGACTGTCTGACATGCCTACTTGGATGCTGTCACCGATGTAATCCTTTAACAGACAGACGCACGCTTGTCGCTGCTGCTTTGAGGATTCAAGTGCGGCTACAGCCCACACAATTCACAAAGACAGAAAAAAAAAAAGAATATTTTTATTGTTTGTGGAGCACACTTTGAGGGTTACACCACCCTTTAACAGACAGACGCACGCTTGTCGCTGCTGCTTTGAGGATGCAAGTGCGGCTACAGCCCACACAATTCACAAAGACAGAAAAAAGAAGAAGAATATTTTAATTGTTTGTGTAGAACACTTTGAGGTGTCACCACCCTTTAACAGACAGACGCACGCTTGTCGCTGCTGCTTTAAGGATGCAGGTGCGGCTACAGCCCACACATTTCACAAAGACCGGAAAAAAAAAGAACAATATTTTAATTGTTTGTGTAGAACACTTTGAGGTGTCATCACCCTTTAACAGACAGACGCACGCTTGTCGCTGCTGCTTTAAGGATGCAGGTGCGGCTACAGCCCACACAATTCACATAGACAGAAAAAAAAAGAACAATATTTTAATTGTTTCTGTAGCACACTTTGAGGGTGTCACCACCCTTTAACAGACAGACACACGCTTGTCGCTGCTGCTTTGAGGATGCAAGTGTGGCTACATCGCACACAAGTCACAAACACATTAAAAAAATAGTTTTTTATTTTTTGGAACACTTTGAGAGTTACACCACCCTTTAACAGACAGACGCACGCTTGTCGCTGCTGCTTTAAGGATGCAGGTGCGGCTACAGCCCACACATTTCACAAAGACCGAAAAAAAAAGAACAATATTTTAATTGTTTGTGTAGAACACTTTGAGGGTGTCACCACCCTTTAACAGACAGACGCACGCTTGTCGCTGCTGCTTTAAGGATGCAGGTGCGGCTACAGCCCACACATTTCACAAAGACCAAAAAAAAAAGAACAATATTTTAATTGTTTGTGTAGCACACTTTGAGGGTGTCACCACCCTTTAACAGACAGACGCACGCTTGTCGCTGCTGCTTTGAGGATGCAAGTGTGGCTACATCGCACACAAGTCACAAACACATTAAAAAAATAGTTTTTTATTTTTTGGAACACTTTGAGAGTTACACCACCCTTTAACAGACAGACGCACGCTTGTCGCTGCTGCTTTAAGGATGCAGGTGCGGCTACAGCCCACACATTTCACAAAGACCGAAAAAAAAGAACAATATTTTAATTGTTTGTGTAGAACACTTTGAGGGTGTCACCACCCTTTAACAGACAGACGCACGCTTGTCGCTGCTGCTTTAAGGATGCAGGTGCGGCTACAGCCCACACATTTCACAAAGACCAAAAATAAAAGAACAATATTTTAATTGTTTGTGTAGCACACTTTGAGGGTGTCACCACCCTTTAACAGACAGACGCACGCTTGTCGCTGCTGCTTTAAGGATGCAGGTGCGGCTACAGCCCACACAATTCACAAAGACAGAAAAAAGAACAATATTTTAATTGTTTGTGTAGCACACTTTGAGGGTGTCACCACCCTTTAACAGACAGACGCACGCTTGTCGCTGCTGCTTTAAGGATGCAGGTGCGGCTACAGCCCACACAATTCACAAAGACAGAAAAAAGAACAATATTTTAATTGTTTGTGTAGCACACTTTGAGGGTGTCACCACCCTTTAACAGACAGACGCACGCTTGTCGCTGCTGCTTTAAGGATGCAGGTGCGGCTACAGCCCACACAATTCACAAAGACAGAAAAAAAAAGAACAATATTTTAATTGTTTGTGTAGAACACTTTGAGGGTGTCACCACCCTTTAACAGACAGACGCACGCTTGTCGCTGCTGCTTTGAGGATGCAGGTGGAATCTAGACGGGATTTGGAACCGAGGACACACTAACTCCATCAATTGTCTAAATCCCACTGCACTAATGTCGGATACCGGACGCATGTCTAACACCAACATAGCAGTCAAGGCCTCAGTTATACGTTTTGCTTCAGGATGACTGCTGTCGTACTTCATCCTCATCGCTAGGGACTGTTGGAGGGTCAATTGTTTAGTAAAAGTAGTGATGTTCCTACTTCCTCTCTGGGATGATGAACAACTCCCAGCAGCAGCAACAGCACTAGGAGGAAGAGGTTCTTGATCTTTCCCTATTTTATTTTTATCGGAGAAAGTTTGGTCCTCCATTTATGTTATATTGATATATATACGTGCGGCTAAAGCGCACACAAACACAGAAAATATTATTTTATTTTTGCTGGAGAGTAGTGCACTTTGTGGGTTACACCACCCTTTAAGAAATGAGCCAGCCGGCTCTTTACTTATGGGACACAGGCGCACGCTTGGCGCTGCTCCTTTGTTGATGCACGTGCAGCCACAGTGCACACAATTCACAAACACAGAAAATAATTTTTTTTTTGGTTTGGACTGGAGTGTACTTTCGGGGGTTACAGCACCCTTAACGGTCAAGCCAGCCGGCCCTTTACTTATGACACAGGCGCACGCTTGGCACTACTTTGTTGATGCACGTGCGGCTACTGCGCACACAATTCACAAACACAGAAAATAATTTTTTTTTTGGTTTGGACTGGAGTGTACTTTTGGGGGTTACAGCACCCTTAACGGTCAAGCCAGCCGGCCCTTTACTTATGACACAGGCGCACGCTTGGCACTACTTTGTTGATGCACGTGCGGCTACTGCGCACACAATTCACAAACACAGAAAATATTTTTTTTTTTGGTTTGGACTGGAGTGTACTTTCGGGGGTTACAGCACCCTTAACGGTCAAGCCAGCCGGCCCTTTACTTATGACACAGGCGCACGCTTGGCACTACTTTGTTGATGCACGTGCGGCTACTGCGCACACAATTCACAAACACAAAAAATAATTTTTTTTTTGGTTTGGACTGGAGTGTACTTTCGGGGGTTACAGCACCCTTAACGGTCAAGCCAGCCGGCCCTTTACTTATGACACAGGCGCACGCTTGGCACTACTTTGTTGATGCACGTGCGGCTACTGCGCACACAATTCACAAACACAGAAAATAATTTTTTTTTAGGTTTGGACTGGAGTGTACTTTCGGGGGTTACAGCACCCTTTAACGGTCAAGCCAGCCGGCCCTTTACTTATGACACAGGCGCACGCTTGGCACTACTTTGTTGATGCACGTGCGGCTACTGCGCACACAATTCACAAACACAGAAAATAATTTTTTTTTTGGTTTGGACTGGAGTGTACTTTCGGGGGTTACAGCACCCTTAACGGTCAAGCCAGCCGGCCCTTTACTTATGACACAGGCGCACGCTTGGCACTACTTTGTTGATGCACGTGCGGCTACTGCGCACACAATTCACAAACACAGAAAATAATTTTTTTTTTGGTTTGGACTGGAGTGTACTTTCGGGGGTTACAGCACCCTTAACGGTCAAGCCAGCCGGCCCTTTACTTATGACACAGGCGCACGCTTGGCACTACTTTGTTGATGCACGTGCGGCTACTGCGCACACAATTCACAAACACAGAAAATAATTTTTTTTTTGGTTTGGACTGGAGTGTACTTTCGGGGGTTACAGCACCCTTAACGGTCAAGCCAGCCGGCCCTTTACTTATGACACAGGCGCACGCTTGGCACTACTTTGTTGATGCACGTGCGGCTACTGCGCACACAATTCACAAACACAGAAAATAATTTTTTTTTTGGTTTGGACTGGAGTGTACTTTCGGGGGTTACAGCACCCTTAACGGTCAAGCCAGCCGGCCCTTTACTTATGACACAGGCGCACGCTTGGCACTACTTTGTTGATGCACGTGCGGCTACTGCGCACACAATTCACAAACACAGAAAATATATTATTTTTTTAGCACTTGGGGGGAGCACCCCTGATGGACAGAGCACCCCCTGGACAACACTGCAGCACTCCTTTAGGACTGGGACACTGCACAGGACTTTGGAGTGGACACAGCCCCTATGGAGAACTGACTGCACAACACAGTCCAGCCAGCCCCTATGGACTTTGAAGTAGTGGACACAGCCCCTATTAACAACAGCAGCACAGCACAACACAGCCAGCCCCTATGGACTTTGAAGTAGTGGACAACAGCAGCACTACACTACACTACACTACACAGCCCTAACTCCCACCCTCCCTCTTCACTGTCCACAGCCGAGTGAGAAAATGGCGCCGACGTGGGTACCTTATATAGGATCCAAAACCCGCGAGACTCGGAAGGCGGGATGATGACGTTTTGCCTCGATTTCAGATCCGAGTCAGGCGGGAAAAGTCGAGCCTGATTCGGATCGGACTCGGATCGGGGGGGCTCGGGGGGGTTCGGATTTCAGAAATCCGAACCCGCTCACCCCTAATGTATGTACTATGCAGTCAGCTATCTTTAGATCTTGCACGATAGTTCCCAAGTCAAAATATGCTGTATAAGCCCCATATCGCGTCCTTGAGTGCTGGGGAGTGTTCAAGGGAAATCATTCACGATATCGCATCGTGAGCACATCGTTCCGTGTGTAGGGGCCTTAACCCGCTGCTGCCCCTGTGCACTGCCCCGCTGCTGCCACTGCCCCGCACCCCCGCTGCTGCCCCTGTGCACTGCCCCGCTGCTGCCACTGCCCCGCACGCCTGCGGCTGCCCCTGTGCACTGCCCCGCTGCTGCCACTGCCCTGCACCCCCGCTGCTGCCCCTGTGCACTGCCCCGCTGCTGCCACTGCCCCGCACGCCTGCGGCTGCCCCTGTGCACTGCCCCGCTGCTGCCACTGCCCCGCACGCCTGCGGCTGCCCCTGTGCACTGCCCCGCTGCTGCCACTGCCCCGCACGCCTGCGGTCTGCCCAATCAGCTGTCTCTCTCTCTCTCTGCACCCCCGAAACACCTCCTGTGTGCTGTCCCCTCCACCACCATTTTGTTGCCCTTGTCCCCTGCAGGTGGCCCGGTTTGCTACTCCCGTCCCTAAGAGTTAATAAATGATAAAAAAGCGATGAAATTCCATAGACAAAAAAACCTTACGGTTTCACATGTCCCATTAAGGCTTCTTAGACATGGGGGTAAATTTATCAAAGGTCGATTTGAAGAGTGATTTAGCTCTTCTCAAACCGACTCAAATTGAATTTTGAAAAACCAGAGATTTTGCCAGATGTACTATAGCGATTTGCAAAACAAATTTGATTTGAGTCGGTTTTGAACAGTGATTTGCTGTTTGCTTTGACATGTTCATGTACAAACCGAACAGCAAATCACTTCAAACCGAACTGCAAATCCCCGACAGCATAGAACTACTTCATGCTTCACTTTCAGCATGAGCAGGTTAGATTGACACAGATACATGCAGACATCAGTGAGATGCCTGCATGTATCTGACTGTAAAAAGTAAATAAAGAGTTAAAAGTAAAAAAAAAAATGACGTGAAATCCCCCCCTAAACATAACCAGCCCCAGACTGTTCAAACCCAGTGCTGCTTGACTAAGTACAGGGAAAAAATTGCGTAGGGTCTCCGTGTACTCAGTACAACCAGCACTGGGCTATGGGAAGCAGAGCTGGTTCTGGAATTACAGGGAAAATTTTACGTAGGATCTCCCTGTAATTCACAGAACCAGCCCTGGACCCTTTCTAACGGGGGACTAATGCCACAGCCAGGGGAGCCCTATCACTGGGCCCCCCAGCCGCAGCATCAGCCCTGACTAATAGTCAGCCCAGGCCAGGGATCCCTGGGGAGTTGGAGACCCCTCCAATAAAGGGGTCTCTCTCTCCAGGGCACCCCTAGCCTAGAATGATAGCCCGGGGCTATCCCTGCCACCCCTGGGCGGTGGGTGGCGGGTTGATTGTGTTAGGGTAGTGTAAAAATACAAGAATAAAAACACTGGGTCTCATTCAGACCCGCTCGCAAGCGCTATGCCCCCTACGCAAATTTTTCCCTGTAACTCCAGAACCAGGACTGGTTCCCATAGCCCAGTGCTGGTTGAACTAAGTAGAGGGAGACCCTACGCAATTTTTTCCCTGTACTGGGCTGGTTCTGTTTTGGGGGTGGAGCTCACGTCAATTTTTTTTTTACATTTAACTCTTTATTTGCTTTTTACAGTCAGATACCTGCAGGCATCTCTGCATGTATCTGTGTCAATCCGACCTGCTCATGCTCAAATCCAAGCATGAAGCAGGTCTATTCATTTGGTGATTTGAAGTTCAATTAGAAGTCCAATTTTGAGGTCGATTTCAAATCGAATGATAGTAAATAAGGGTTTTGTGTGTTGGGCTATGTAAAAGTACCAATGTTTTCCCGATGTTCGATTTGAGGCCGATTTTACTAAAATTCGATTTGAAATTTGATTTTACATTCAATTTGGCCTGTAGTAAATACCCAAATGCAAAATCGAAAACAAATCGAATGAAAATCGCACCTCAAATCACTCAAAATGCCAAATCGAACTTTAGTAAATTTACCTCATGATCTGAAATTTCACAAAACCTACTGAATTTCTGCCACTCAAACTTAAAAAAGCAATGAAATTTCAATCAATAAAGCTGACGCCTTAATGGACGTGTTCCTTGCACAATACAGATATGTTATGCCATCACACCCTGTGGTTAACTGCAGATTCAGCACTCTCACAGAGTGAGATTGCTGCCACTCACAAAATGGTGGAGCTGCTAATTCACAGAATTGTTTGCTCAATGGAATACACACATGCAGT
Source organism: Taudactylus pleione (assembly GCA_031769625.1). Lineage (NCBI taxonomy): Eukaryota > Metazoa > Chordata > Amphibia > Anura > Myobatrachidae > Taudactylus > Taudactylus pleione. The sequence goes on along the minus strand of JAUIMM010001536.1, from coordinate 570,727 downwards.
TTATGCAACTGAGGTCTGAGCAGAAGATAGAGCTGTGTAGATGGCATAAGAGTGGGGGGGATGGGGAAAGAGGCAGAGCGTTGTGAATGGGGGAACCAGAAAGGCGTGGAGAGGGGGGGGGAATTAAGCAGCATAGTTTGGGGGAGCCAAAGTGATGCAGATGGGTGGAAAACAGTGGTGCGGATGTGACGGAAACAGAGTGGCATGGTTTTGGAGAACAGAGCGATGTGGATGGGGGGTACAGAGTGGCATGGACGTGGGAAGATAGAGCAGTGCAGATGGGTAAAGACAGATTGGTACGGATGAGGGAATACAAACTAGCACAATGGGAGAACACATATCAGTAGAGATTGGGGAAGACAGATTGGTGCGGATGGGGAGGTAGACAGAGAGATGCAGGTGGGGGGGAAGACAGAGTGCCACAGTTGGGGGGGACAGAGTGGTGCAGATGGAGGAAGAAAGACTGGCACAGATGTGGGGACGACAGCGTGGTGTGGCTGGGGGGAAGTTAGTGGTACAGATGGAAGGAAACAGAGTGGCACAGATGCAGGAAGACCGGGCGGCGCAGATGGGGAAAGACAAATTGGTGCTGATGAGGGAATAAAGAACTTGCACAGGAGACCACACAGCTGTAGGGATTGGGGAAGTTATAGCAGCATGGAGGCACAGATAGGGTACATGCATAGACAGAGTATGATAGTTTTAGAAATTAGGGAGCTGAATGTGTATTCTGAATGAGATGGATGTATGGAGTGAGAAGGATGTTGGAACCAGTGAGATTGTTGTGGTGATTCAATGGGAAGATTGTGGGCATGTATGAGGGGTGCGGTACGGTGCCTGCTGCCGTGCAGGTGCACTTCCGTTCCTTACCTTGCATCACACCCTCTCACCTTCAGGCCGTATGTTGAACAGACGGTCCTGGAATTCCAAACTGGACACGGACACAACTACCTAGGAGGAAGGAGATGATGTGAGAACCGTCCTTCCTCACGTCGACCGACACGCCCTACCGCACCGAGGGATAGATTTGGGTTTTAAGTGAAGATCATCAGTGGCACTTTTGGCCTCACATCCCGAGTTTCACATTTAGGTACTCGCGCACCAGGTGAAGACTCGACCTAGCACTGGGATGCAAGACCCACTGTACGCCCAGAAGGAATTTGACAGAAAGAAACACACAGTGAGAGACAGTACGTACAGATATTGCTCACCGTGTCCACTCTTGCTCTTCGTCTACTCACTCACCTACAGATCCCTGTAAGGAGATAACCAAACACCACATCCATGCAGAGCCTATACCTGTGTCACGCTGCTACACATACTGTGACAACATAGCCCTCAACCCACAGTATGTGTAGTGCCGCATGTATAACAAATAACCACTAAACTTCTGCCCTGCACGGAACAACAATCACAGACGGTAATCACACAAGAGTAAAACACTGTGCTGTCCCTTTAAATGTTTGTTTCCTGCCTAGCTAGAGCTGGCCATCTAGATGATTGGAAAACACTACCTTTTGGTGGGAGCCTGACAGCTCTTCACAGGCTATTTGGAGGGTGAGTGCCGTTCAGCAACTCACACCTCTCTTGTAGATTTACACAGTGGCTTCCTATTTACTATACCAGTGGTCTTACCAGCGGCTCAGGCATCTAAGCCTGCCTAATACAGGGCATAGGAGGGGCTTGGGCCTAATGCCCAGAGTCTCCTTTATATGTTGCCTCAGGCCTATGGGCCTGCCTAAAGCAGGGGCTCCTGTAGCAGCCTGGGCCTAATGCCCAGGGACACTTTATACTGGACTCAGGCCTATGGGCATGCCTAGCCTTTGGGCTTAATGACTTGAGCCTAGTGCCCTCCTTTATGTGTACAGGCCAAAGGCCTGGCTTATGGCCAGGGGCCTAATGTCCGACTACTTTCTTCAATAGTGACCTGGGCCTAGTACCCAGGTCACCTGCACCTAATAGGGACAGTGAATCTCTATAGGGCCTAATGTCCACTACTGCGCCTGGGCCTTGTGCCCGCCTATGTGCCCATAGGCCTAATGCCTGATTGTGCCAGCGGGCCTAGTGCCCGACAACCCTGGTGGTCTAGGGAGGGGTATATGGTAGGCCTCACGGAGGGCCTTCCTGCTACGGTGGAAGAGGCTGCGGGGGGGACCTTCGTTAGTTCTTTTGCTTTCCACCCCCCGCAGTCCTCTCCGGTCCTCAGTCGCATTCCTCTGCCGCTGGCCCGTCCGGGCCAACGGTGCCGCCTCTTTTCTCTCCGAGTCCAGTCGGCACCTCCTATCTTCTTTCTTGACAGCGGCGTCTTCTGGCCTCTTCAGTGGCCGCCAGAACTCTTGCTGCGGCTTTCTTCTCTTCGGAAGGTCTTCACTCCAACCCCTCCGCCGCCGGACTACACTTTCCCGCAGTATGTGTAGTCCGGGCCAACGGTGCCGCCTCTTTTCTCTCCAAGTCCAGTCGGCACCTCCTATCATCTTTCTTGACAGCGGCGTCTTCTGGCCTCTTCAGTGGCCGCCAGAACTCTTGCTGCGGCTTTCTTCTCTTCGGAAGGTCTTCACTCCAACCCCTCCGCCGCCAGACTACACTTTCCCGCTCAGCGGCATCTAATACAAGAGTGGGAGGGGCTATGACATGGTGAGCCGTGATTGGCTCGTCGCGTCTGCCCCCTATTGGCTGCTGGTCCGTGAGCCGTGTTCACCTCGTGGCCAGAGCCTAACACCCGCCACCGCTTCTTGGCTTCTGGGCGGCGAGCTCCGCTTAGCTAGCATCCGGAGCCAAGCTTCTCCCGCAGCCGCTGGAGGAAGGGACCAGGCGGCCCCTTTACCAGCTACCCGCCGCATTTGCTTACCCGGCGCTGAGAGCAGAAACAGCATCCCAGCGCCAGACAGGGATGTGTCCCGCAGGGGACACATCTCCGTTGTCTGCCCCTGCAGCTGTGCCGATGCTCGGATCAGACACTTGATCCCAGCACGGATTTCCACAGGCACTGAGTGGGATGTGGGAGCCACATAACTGCTCAGACCTAAGTTGCATAGACTGCATGTGTGTATTCCAATGACCACATAATTCTGTGAATCAGCAGCTCCACCATTTTGTGAGTGACAGAAATCTCATTCTGTGGGAGTGCTGAATCTGCAGTTAACCACAGGGTGTGATGGCTTACCATATCTGTATTGCGCAAGGAACACGTCCATTAAGGCGTCAGCCTTAATAATCGTAATTTCATTGCTTTTTGGAGTTTGAGTGGCAGAAATTCAGTAGGTTTTGTGACATTTCAGTTCATGTCTAAGAAACCTTAATGGGACATGCGAAACCGTAAGGTTTTTTCTCTATAGAATAGATGGACCCTCATCCTTTTCCTAACCTTCTAAGTCGGGGCCCATCTTCTGCAACAATTATTTAATTTCAGTAAAAGAAAATTCAACAACAAAAACTATAATTGAGTTTCACAAGGTGATTGACAGACCCTTCCTACGGTCTGCCAGGGGCGGGTTAAGAGTGGAGGGGTCCATGTGGTAGTATATAATGTTCTATATCTCCCTGTATATAAGGCAGGTTGGGAGTATATAATGTGCTGTATCTCCCTGTATATAGGGCAGGTTGGGGGTATATAATGTGCTATATCTCCCTGTATATAGGGCAGGTTGGGGGTATATAATGTGCTATATCTCCCTGTATATAGGGCAGGTTGGGGGTATATAATGTCCTATATCTCCCTGTATATCGGGCAGGTTGGGGGTATATAATGTGCTATATCTCCCTGTATATAGGGCAGGTTGGGGGTATATAATGTCCTATATCTCCCTGTATATCGGGCAGGTTGGGGGTATATAATGTGTTATATCTCCTTGTATATAGGGCAGGTTGTGTTGCAGAGTATGTATGTATGTATGTTGGTGGAATGTGGGTATACAATATATGTATGTATGTATGTATGTATGTATGTATGTATGTATGTATGTATGTTGGTGGATTGTGGGTATACAATATATGTATGTATGTATGTATGTATGTATGTATGTATGTTGGTGGATTGTGGGTATACAATATATGTATGTATGTATGTATGTATGTATGTATGTATGTATGTATGTTGGTGGATTGTGGGTATACAATATATGTATGTATGTATGTATGTATGTATGTATGTATGTTGGTGGATTGTGGGTATACAATATATGTATGTATGTATGTATGTATGTATGTATGTATGTTGGTGGATTGTGGGTATACAATATATGTATGTATGTATGTATGTATGTATGTATGTATGTATGTTGGTGGATTGTGGGTATACAATATATGTATGTATGTATGTATGTATGTATGTATGTTGGTGGATTGTGGGTATACAATATATGTATGTATGTATGTATGTATGTATGTATGTTGGTGGATTGTGGGTATACAATATATGTATGTATGTATGTATGTATGTATGTATGTATGTATGTATGTTGGTGGATTGTGGGTATACAATATATGTATGTATGTATGTATGTATGTATGTATGTATGTTGGTGGATTGTGGGTATACAATATATGTATGTATGTATGTATGTATGTATGTATGTATGTTGGTGGATTGTGGGTATACAATATATGTATGTATGTATGTATGTATGTATGTATGTATGTATGTATGTATGTTGGTGGATTGTGGGTATACAATATATGTATGTATGTATGTATGTATGTATGTATGTATGTATGTATGTATGTATGTATGTATGTATGTATGAATGTATGAATGAATGAGGTCATTTATTTATTTATTAACAGTTTCTTATATAGCGCAGCATATTCCGTTGCATGTTTGTACATATGAATTACAGAATGAATGCAAGTGTGTATGTATGTATGTATGAGGATATGTATGTATGTAATGTATGAGGAGTGTATGTATGTTATAAGGAGGGTGTGTATGTATGTTTGTATATATGTATGTAATGTATGAGAAGGGTGGGTATGTGTATATATATATATATATGTATGAATGCATGTATGTAGGTATTGATGTTTATATGTAGGTATATATGTAGTGTGTGTGTATGTTTCTTTGTATGTATGTATGTATGAGAAGGGTGGGTAGTTAGATATGTATGTATGTATGAGGAGAGTATGAATGTATGTATGTATGTAGGAGGAGGGTGTGTATGTCTGTTTGTTTGTATGTATGTAGAGGGTGGGTATGTATGTATGTATGTATGTATGAGGAGAGCTTGTGTGTGTATGTATGTATGTATGTAGAGGGTGGGTATGTATGTAGAGGGTGGGTATGTATGTATGAGGAGAGCTTGTGTGTATGTATGTATGTAGAGGGTGGGTATGTATGAGGAGGGCTTGTATATGTATGTATGTAGAGAGTGTGTATGTATGTATGTATGTAGAGGGTGGGTATGTATGTATGAATTTATGTATGTAGATGATGGTTATGTATGTATGTAGAGGGTATATAAGTATGTATGTAGAGAGTGGCTGTGTGTGTGTGTATATATGTAGAGGGTATGTATGTATGTATGTATGTAGAGAGTGGGTATGTATGTAGATGGTGGTTATGTATGTAGAGGGTGGGTATGTATGAGGAGGGCTTGTATATGTATGTATGTAGAGAGTGTGTATGTATGTATGTATGTATGTAGAGGGTGGGTATGTATGTATGTATTTATGTATGTAGAGGGTATGTATGTATGTAGAGGGTGGGTATATGTGTATGTATGTAGATGGTGGCTATGTATGTATGTATATATGTAGAGGGTATGTATGTATGTATGTATGTAGAGAGTGGGTATGTATGTAGATGGTGGTTATGTATGTAGAGGGTATGTATGTATAGAGTGGGTATGTATGTAGAGGGTGGGTATGTATGTATGTATGTAGAGGGTGGGTATTTATGTATGTAGAGGGTGGGTATGTATGTATGTATGTATGTAGAGGGTGGGAGGGTATGTATGCATGTAGAGGGTGGGTAGGTATGTATGCATGCATGTATGTATGTATGTAGAGGTTGGGTATGTATGTATGCATGTATGTATGTATGTAGAGGGTGGGTATGTATGCATGCATGTATGTAGAGGGTGGATATGTATGTAGAGGGTGGGCATGTATGTATGCATGCATGTATGTATGTAGAGGGTGGGTAATTATGTAAGCATGCATGTATGTATGTATGTATGTAGAGGGTGGGTATGTATGTATGTAGAGGGTGGGTATGTATGTATGTATGTATGTAGAGTGTGGGTATGTATGCATGTAGAGGGTGGGTAGGTATGTATGTATGCATGCATGTATGTATGTAGAGGGTGGGTATGTATGTATGTATGTAGAGTGTGGGTATGTATGCATGTAGAGGGTGGGTAGGTATGTATGTATGCATGCATGCATATATGTATGTATGTATGTAGAGTGTGAGTATGTATGTATGTATGTAGAGGTTGGGTATGTATGTATGTATGTATGTAGAGGGTGGGTATGTATGTATGTAGAGGGTGGGTATGTATGCATGCATGTATGTAGAGGTTGGGTATGTATGTATGTATGTATGTATGTAGAGGGTGGGTATGTATGTATGTAGAGGGTGGCTATGTATGTATGCATGTATGTATGTATGTATGTAGAGGGTGGGTATGTATGCATGTATGTATGTATGTATGTATGTAGAGGGTGGGTATGTATGTAGAGGGTGGCTATGTATGCATGCATGTATGTATGTATGTATGTAGAGGGTGGGTATGTATGTATGTATGTATGTAGAGGGTGGGTATGTATGTATGTATGCATGTATGTATGTATGTATGTATGTAGAGGGTGGCTATGTATGTATGTATGTATGTATGTATGTATGCATGCATGTATGTATGTATGTATGTATGTAGAGGGTGGGTGTGTATGTATGTATGTATGTATGTATGAATGAGGAGTGTGGGTGGGAGTCTGGCTGCAGCCCCCACCGTCAGCCCCTCTCTCCCCCCCCCCCCAGCAGCAGCAGCAGCACATTACGGAGCAGCATGTCCCCCCAGCCTGTCCCTGCTCAGTGCGGAGCTCAGTGATCCCACAGCCAGACAGAGCGGAGGATGGATTCCTGGCTGCGGTGCTGGAGCCTGGCCGCCGTGCTCTGCTCCTTGCCGGGCACCGGGGAAACCGCAGGAGGTAGGTGACCACTGTCTATATATCTGTACATCTGCATTGTGCTACCCCCGGCTCTGTCATTCTCCGCAATGTGTGAGGGGGGTATTATCATATTGCGGGGATCTGATGGGGGTTATGCTTTTATAGTGTAGTGGTGAGTGATGTGTTACCCCCAGCTCTTCCAGGGCACAGACTGGGCTGGCATGCATTGGATGTAGAATGGATGGCACAGGCTGAGCTGTGTGTCTTAGATGTGAGCACAGGCTGGGCTGGTATGTATTGGATGTGGGCAAACAGGGCACAGGCTAAGCTGGTATGTATTGGATGTGGGTACGGAGGTCACAGACTGGGCTATTATGTATTGAATGTGGGCATGGAGGGCACAGACTGGACTGGTATATATTGCATTTGGGCACAGGTAGGGCTGGTATGTGATGTGGGCATGGATGGCACAGGCTGAGTGGCCATTGAGGGTGCAGTAGGAGCTGGCATGTATTAGATGAACTGTGTGTACTAGATGTGGGCATGGAGGGCACAGTATGATCTGTCATGTATTAGAGTAGGCATGGAGGGCCCATGATGAGATGATATGTATTGAATGTGGCCATGGAGGGCACAGACTGGGCTGGTATGAAATGTGGGCATGGTGGGCACATACTGAGCTGTATGTATTAGATATGGCATGGAGGGCACAGACTTGACTGGTATATATTGAATTTAGGCATACAGGGCACAGACAGGCTGGTATATGATGTGACCATGGAGGGCACAGTCTGAGCTGTGTTTATTAGTAGGCATAGAGGGCACAGGCTGAGCTGTGTATTTATAGGTGGGCATGGAGGGCACAGGCTGAGCTGAGTGTGTATTAGATTTGGGCAAGGTGGGCACAGGCTGAGCTGTGTATGTATTATAGGTGGGCATAGAGGGCACAGGCTGAGCTGTGTGTATTATAGGTGGGCATAGAGGGCACAAACTGAGCTGTGTATGTATTATAGGTGGGCATAGAGGGCACAAACTGAGCTGTGTATGTATTATAGGTGGGCATAGAGGGCACAAACTGAGCTGTGTATGTATTATAGGTTTGCATAGAGGGCACAGGCTGAGCTGTGTGTATTATAGGTGGGCATAGAGGGCACAGGCTGAGCTGTGTGTATTATAGGTGGGCATAGAGGGCACAGGCTGAGCTGTGTGTATTATAGGTGGGCATAGAGGGCACAGGCTGAGCTGTGTGTATTATAGGTGGGCATAGAGGGCACAGGCTGAGCTGTGTGTATTATAGGTGGGCATAGAGGGCACAGGCTGAGCTGTGTGTGTATTATAAGTGTGCATAGAGGGCACAGGCTGGGCTATGTGTGAATTATAGGTGGGCATAGAGGGCACAAGCTGGGCTGTGTGTGTATTATAGGTGGGCATAGAGGGCACAGGCTGAGCTGTCTATGTATTATAGGTGGGCATAGATGGTACAGGCTAAGCTGTGTGTATTATAGGTGGGCATGGAGGGAACAGGCTGAGCCATCTGTGTATTATAGGTGGGCATAGAGGGCACAGGCTAGGCTGTGTGTGTATTATAGGTGGGCATAAAGGGCACAGGCTGAGCTGTGTGTATTATAGGTGGGCATAGAGGGCACAGGCTGAGCTGTCTATGTATTATAGGTGGGCATAGAGAGCACAGGCTGAGCTGTGTTAGTTATAGGTGGGCATAGAGGGCACAGGCTGGTCTGTTTGTGTATTATAGGTGGGCATAGAGGGCACAGGCTAGGCTGTGTGTGTATTATAGGTGGGCATAGAGGGTACAGGCTGAGCTGTGTGTATTATAGGTGGGCATAGAGGGCACAGGCTGAGCTGTCTATGTATTATAGGTGGGCATAGATGGTACAGGCTAAGCTGTGTGTATTATAGGTGGGCATGGAGGGCACAGGCTGAGCCATCTGTGTATTATAGGTGGGCATAGAGGGCACAGGCTAGGCTGTGTGTGTATTATAGGTGGGCATAGAGGGCACAGGCTTAGCTGTGTGTATTATAGGTGGGCATAGAGGGCACAGGCTTAGCTGTGTGTATTATAGGTGGGCATAGAGGGCACAGGCTATGCATTGTGTGTATTAGATGTGGATATGGCGGTAGCTGGGAAGAATCGCTCAGCCCACTCCCATCTTTCCCTGAGCCCCTAGCAACACTGCTCTGTTCTCTAGCTTTCTGTTGCATTCACGGTCTGGAATATGGAGGGTTAAATATTCCCCTCCCCTCTCCACACACAGACGGGGGAATCACTGCAGAACGTTCCACATTTACCTGTGCAGGTTTCTAGTGCTGTGGATAAATCTAGAATTGCACTTTGCAGTCATGTTACCAGGCTGACATCTGGATTAACACAGAGAGAAAAGAGATTAGAATCAGATATTTCGCCCAATCTCCACCCTGTATTTTTCCCCTAAATATCCCCTCAGCGCCCACATTGCTGCCTATCTAATGCCCCCTACTGGGTCCCTACACAATTAGTATAGTCCTAGAGGGCAGTGCAGACCCCGTTAGCCGGGCAGACAGAGCACATGACATGGTAACTGATGTGTAGGTAATGACACGTGCCCTGAATATGTAATACACTCCGTCATGTTATGCTGCTGTGAGAAGTACTGGCCCCTGCCTCCATAGACCATGGTCACAGCCACAATGTTCTGCGCTGTCCTGAGCTGCTATGTATGTATGTATGTATGTATGTATGTATGTATGTATGTACAATGTTCTGCGCTTGGTGACAGTGATGAATAGGATCATACAAGGGCTCAGCAATCCATCGCCTGAGCTGCTCCTCTCACCGGCGTTGTCTGGGCATCGTGGCCTCGCAGACGGATTTGGGGCGATTGTTTCAGTATATGGGGAGGTTTCTCTGTCTCCATGATGATGATAAGTCACTGATCTACAGTAGCTACGGTTTGTTAGGGAAACCTCCCCACTATATACGTCAATTCGGCTTTATTTTATGCACAGTATATCTGTATTATCCAATCGTGTTCTCCAAGTGTAGTGCAGGGAACAGCAGTTCTCACCATTCCTGTGCCCACTAATTGGTTCACTAGTGAAAACTGGGTGCATCCATCGTAGGTTATTGGCTATAGAGCAGACTTCCGGTAGATGGCGAGGGGGGACATGGAAAGAAAGGGGTGCTTGTGACTTCATATTGTTATTTGTATCATTTAGTGGGTGGGGCAAGGTACTTTATGGCTAATTGCATCATTGGGTCCGCACTCGCTCCGTGACCATTGATGGTCAAAACTATAGATGGTTTACGGCCAGGCATGCCCCGATTAGAGCAGACGCGGCCACCCATGTGCACATACAGCGCAGCAATTTTTATTATCAAACCCCCCCTCCATTGATGGTAGAAGCATCGGCCATTGTGAAGAAACCATCAATGTTTGTTCGCCATCGTTGGTTGATGGCCAACTCTACTCTGCGGGTGGTGCATGATGAGGGCGATTTGCCTCGAGGTTCCACGCACTCTGCAGGGAGGTAAACACCCCTGCAAGATAATTTCCTCTCATTTAGTAGCCTGGGAGGGTTTCCCAGTTCAGGAGTCACCCGGTCATTCATTAAAGTGGAACTGTAATTTAGAAACATTGGAGGCAGCCATTCTGTGGACTGAACCGATATTAATGACAATATACAGTAGGGCCTGATCCAGCAGTGCATGCAAGTGCACAGGAATCAGGAATCTGCGCGTCCGCAGGACCTGTTATACGCATGTGCAGAATGGGTACTGCGTACGGCGTTTACAGGGCAGTGCGGGCACGTATTGCACCAGTTTTCCGGGAGTGGCAAGGCCAGAATCAGCATCCGTGGGAGCAGAATCTTGGCCTCGCATGCCGGCCAGCCACCCGGCATCGTCCAACCGATGGTCACGATAATGATCCAAGGCTGCGACATCAGTCGCCGCGCTGGGATCGCAGATAGAGCAGGGGGTGTCAGACACCTCCTGCTACATTTGCATTTTACCGGGGACGGAATTGTAAATCTGCTTGTGTGCGGGCTTTGCAATTCCGTCCTCCGCTGAATCAACCCCATATATCGCCAGCACTATATTCTCAGGACTTACTGAGCCATGAGGCACCACCCAATCTTCACCTGTGCCGCCAAATAAGATGCAGTGTCCCACGCAGATGGCAGTCGTTACACAGCTGCTCCGCCCTTCACGCCCGATACTTTTAGGAAGTTCTCTAATACATTGTTATCTTTTTTTAAATGTATTTATTTAATAACAATTATTTACATACAATTGGGAACACACAGAAATAATACAAGACTGGGTACTAACGGGCACACACGGGTGCAATGATTTATAGCGGGTTTTCTCCCGTTCTACTGTAATTAATCTGATGCACGCTCATCTAGCATCATTCTTACATATGATATAAGGGTAAAGAAACTTTTCTGTCACTCTCACTTTATTTTTGAGCTATGGGCAATCCATTTTCATAGTCCTATAACCTATGTAAGTGGTTCTCAAACTCGGTCCTCAGGACCCCACACAGGTCACATTTTCCAGGTCACACAGCAGGTGCACAGGTGCATTCATTACTCACCGACACATTTTAAAAGACCCACAGGTGGAGCTACTTATTCACTTGTGATTCTGTGAGGAGACCTGGAAAACATGCACTGTTTGGGGTCCTGAGGACCGAGTTTGAGAACCTGTGACCTATGTGGACCGCAGCATTGATTCGCTGATTAAGAATGCACCAAAATTGAATAATGTTTTTTGTGAATGTGCTGTGAAATGACGCTTGCTTTGTGGTCATGGGCGTTGGCGCACGTTATTTCTGTATGATGTGCTCTATTAGAACAATCAATAGATAATCCATCATATAGGAAGGACAGGACACTCATTTATTAATTGCACTAATTGATCTCCTTTCATGACATCTTTTCAAATATCTCTATTTCTCTTCCCCCTTTTTTTTTTTTTGTCTTTCTTTAAACCTCTACCGTTGAGTCAGCCCCCACAAATGGAACTGGTCTCTCGAGCCTCAGTGTGGAAGGGGATAACTCGCATAAGACCCCGGCTGCGGAAATCCTTCTTTCTCTTCTTGAAAAAGGGACATTAGATGTAGAGAAGACATTAACCCAGAAGACCAGGCCTGGTGGGGAGGACTCATACTTGGACAATAAGCCCTGGAGGATAACTAAGGCAAAAATGCCTGAGAATAAGCCACCACGTAAAGCTCTTGCATCTGCTGGGGTCCTGGCATCTTCAGCAGCTCCAACTGGCCAAGACAATGGCGTTCCAGCTACAGTGAGCACTTTGGAGTACCATCCCACTGGGATAAATATAGACAACAACGAGTCTTCGATTTGTATAGGATGTGGTGGGGAAACTTTCATTAACGGGAAACCTCCCTCAAGGTCACTGCTGTCCGAGAGTAATGGGGGAAGTGTGGAGTCCGTGACTAACTTGGGGTGGCCTGCTGAGCACGGAACTGTTGGCTGGGAATTTAGAAAGAGTTTGATCAAAGGTGATAAACCTTCAGCATCAGAAAGCCAAGAAGACTCGGGGAGCGGTGACCTTCGTGTGAAGATGCCGTCAGGTCAAGTCACGCGTTCCAGCTCCCTCAAAACAGAATGGGATTTAGGCGAGCTAATGGGCATGGCCACCTCTACTCCATCCCAGCCTTCCAGTACCGGAAGCAACACACTAATGAACCCATCTACAGATAAAGTCATCAGCCCGGACTCTGCAGAAATTGACCATCTCCTGCAAGTGTCCAGAGAAACCACTCTACAGCCTCCATCTCCTTCAGGTACTGAACCTCGCAGTCAGAATCCAGACAAGTCCAGGAAAGAAGTCAGTTTTGAGGCAGGGAAACCTCAGGGACCTTTAACAGTTTTGGAGAAAATGTCCAGTCAGTCCACAGCGCAGGGAGCTCAAGGGAGCACTGATATTGCAGTGGTGACCGAAAGCAGACCAACAGATTTGTTTCCTACTAGTGTCCCACCTAATGGTCCACCAAAACCCAATGAGTCCCCATCTGACCTTATTGACATAGATTATAATGACCCCTCTGACATAGACGAGCACTGGCCTTTTCCTCATTTCCCAGATTCCCCCTTTGCTGGTGGGGACTCCACCAAGTCACTCCACGATAAGCTGGCACCTTGGCACAAGCCATTACATTACGATGACTTCTCTCCTTTTGATGACTCATACTTTTACCCCACCCCTTCTTTCTACGCAGATGAATATGAGGAGGGGGGTATTGAAGATGACGAAGACGATGACCTTGAGGAAGTCGAGGACTTGGATGATGAAATGGCCACAAGGGAAGCTGGGAACGTCCTCAAAGCTGCCACTCTAACTCCAAAGGTGCGGACTGTAATGGTCGATGAGAAGCCGACCAGCAGACCAGACATTCTCTTCCGGGGAGAGCTCTTCCCCAAGTCTCACCCTGACATGAACAAGGACCAAACGCAGACCATGTCTGGGACAAACGAAAATAGCACAGAGTGCAGGAATGGCTTTGTGAGACGCAACAACTCGTGTAAGTCCCTTTGTGAGATCTACCCCACCTACTGCTACAATGGGGGACAGTGCTACATTGTGGAGAGCACCGGAGCCTTGTGCAGGTAAGACATTGTCCATACTAAGAGTCTAAGGGGGAGATGTATCAAACCTTCGAGAGAGATAAAGTCTAGAAGTTTCCCATATCAACCAATCAGCTTCTGTCATTTTATAAATTGTGTTAGATAAATTATAGCTATAAGCTGATGGGCAACTTCTCACTCTGGGGGAGATGTATCAATCCTTGGAGAGAGACAGCGGCATCACAATGATTTTATGTTGGCGGAGGGGGGCAAGAGATGATTTAATTTTCGCGGACAACCAATCACAATTTGGCTATAATTGTATAGAATGTACTAGATAAATAATAGGTAGTATATCATTAGTTGCTATGGACCTGTCAGTCAATGAACAAGCCCCGCCCATTTGTGTCCCATGACTGTAATGAGATGTGGAGGCCACACCTGCCCCAACTTTTGTCTGTTCTGCTGCTTATCGCATCTCCTTAAAACTGGAGGCCAACACTTGGTTTTCACCCTCGCCCTGGAGGTTGAGCAAAGGATAAGACGTCCTCCCCAAACTCCCCCCTTGAAATGTGCGTTCGACGAACCTTCATTCACATTTAAATGATCTCAATATGCAAAACAACATCTAATGTGTTCCCTAAATAATCGCTTTCAAATGAATGATGCAAAGCCTGGATCCCCCTAAATCCTCCCAGCAGGAAATAAGAACTATTGTCCCCTCCCCATAGACGCCGCTGTTGCACTGTCAGACGCTCTGCATAAAACTTGGCGCCATTTGTGCTGCGGGGAGCTTTGCACATAGATGCCGTTTATGATCAGCACAATAGAAGAGAGAACAGGGTCTTAGGGGCTGATTCTGCACTGAGCGCAGATTGACGATTATCGGGAAACTGCGCATGAGCAGGCACCATTCGTCACATGTGCAGAACAGGTCCCGCGTGATCGCACGCACACCCTGCAATGCCTCTGCCTGATTGCCAGGCAGAGGCATTTGCAGGACCGGACGGGGATGGCCGGCATTCCCGGAAACGAGAACGTGCCACCTCTGTTTCCCGAGAGTGGTAAGGCCGTGATGAACTAGTTTCCTGGCCTCGCAAGCCTGCCAGCCTGCGTAAGCTAAGGCTTGCTCAGCTGGCCGGCGCTGTCCACCAATTGCGGCCGATGGTCACGATGGTTATCACGGCCCGCAACTGAGGTCACAGTGCTGAGATCGCAAATGCAGCAGGAGGTGCCGTACATGGGGTGTCATACAGGGGGTGTCATACAGGAGGTGTCATACAGGGGGTGTCATACAGGAGGTGTCATACAGGTGGTGTCATACAGGAGGTGTCATACAGGGGGTGTCATACAGGAGGTGTCATACAGGTGGTGTCATACAGAGGGTGTCATACGGGGGGTGTCATACAGGAGGTGTCATACAGGGGGGTGTCATACAGGGAGTGTCATACAGGGGGTGTCATACAGGAGGTGTCATACAGGGGGTGTCATACAGGGGGTGCCATACAGAAGGTGCAATACAGGGGGTGCAATACAGTGGGGTGTCATACAGGGGGTGCCATACAGGGGGTGCAATACAGGGGATGTCATACAGAGGATGTCATACAGGGGGTGCCATACAGAAGGTGCAATACAGGGGGTGCAATACAGTGGGGTGTCATACAGGGAGTGCCATACAGGGGGTGCCATACAGGGGGTGTCATACACCTCCTGTTGCATTTGCATATTAGCAAGGACCGAATTGCATAGTTGCTTGCGTGGGGCTCTGCAATTCCGTCCTATGCTGAATCAGCCCCTTAGTATCATAATTTGACGGAATCGTATATACTCCATCATCTCCTTGGATGTACGGCCTTTTCCCAGGGACTGTGCCCTGTCCTGTGCAGGAAGAGGAGGCGGGAGCATTCAGTAGGGATCAGGCATCGCTCACAGCTGTCCAGGAATCAGATACTTTGTATATATCTGTATAACAATCCTCCTTTATCTGTGAATAGGCTGCAGAGGCGGCACTGAGACCTCTCTTTATACCGTGACAATAATGAGACAGATGTTTGACCTCCTCCCAGCTGCTCTGTAACATTTATGGAGCAGAAATAAGCTCTGGGTAATCGGGGGGCCACATCAGACCATCGATTTCAGTCTAGAACTTTAATTCCTCTACAGCAGTGGTTCTCAGGCTCGCTCTTCGGGACCCCACTAGGTCATGTTTTCCAGGTCACCCGGCAGGAGCACAGGTGTAGTCATCAGTCACTGACACAGTTTAAAAGATCCACAGGTGGAGCTAATTATTTCACTTGTGATTCTGTGAGCAAAGCTGGAAAACATGCACTGTTTGGGGTCCTGAGGACCAAGGGCCTGATTCAGACCCGCTCGCGAGGGTCGAGCGCTCGCAAGCGAGTCGATGGGGCCCAAGTGCGCATGCGAGTCGATGGGGCCAAGCCGTCGTTAAGGGTCTCGCACCAAAGGGGGCGTGCTGTCGATGGTGAGTGACAGCACGCCCCCTTTGGTGGGCGTGCCGGGGGCGTGGCTGCCCAGATGGAGGCGTTCCCATGGGACCGCCTACCGTCTGGGTCCGGCCCCACTGACATCACTAGTGATGTCAGTGGGAGTGCTTTTGGCTTTTGGGAGTGCTTTTGGGAGACCCTACCGCAGGGTCTCGTCGCAAGACCGATGGTCGCGATGGTCTTGACCATCGTGACCATCATTTTGGCCGCTTGCTATAGCTGTGGGTGGTCACCCACAGCTATGCGAGCGGCCAGGAGGCCGCTCCAAAAAGGAGCAGGGACGGCCCTGAATCAGAACGAGCGCTCTGTCAGAGCGTCCGGCTCTGAATCAGGGCCCGAGTTTGAATACCTCTGCTCTACAGAATCTTGTTTAATTGTATGTATCATTGTGTGACAGCGGATGTATGTTTCCTGATGGTGGTTTAGGTGGTTGATATAATACAAGTGACGCTAATAGCCTATATTATTACACTCCTGTAAATGATATCTGCTTAGACGATGAATTCTGATGTCATGACAGGTTTTGTTATTTGCGTTTTTGATGAAAATGTGCGTAATATAATCATTATTATAATGCATCCTGTGCTCCCAGCTGTAACTATTATTATAATGCATCCTGTGCTCCCAGCTATAACCTATCCTGTGATGTATATACAAACAATGGGCTTGTGCCCTGGTGATTATATATAGTCACAGAACTCCCCATATAACTTATGTCATATATAACACTGGCGATGACTGGTCGGCGCAGATGAGGTGGGGTCTGCATGTGAGCAGCCATTATAATAATAATTTGCATATAAAGGTGAAAACTCCGTAGGCAAAAACAGGCGAAAAAGTTTCTCCAGCAAAAGGCAGTACAAAAAAAGTGCAAAATCCATATTTTGGGGTACAAATGTGGGGACTTGGGGCCTGATTCAGAGCCACTCGTAAGCGGCAGCTCATTCGCTCCGAGCGATGTTTGCCCAACTGCGCATGCATACGGATCGTTATACGCATGCGCGAACCAGTCAGTGCGGCTGAAATTCTGGTGCTCGCAAAATAGCGAATGCCTGCTAATTTGAGTGACAGAATGAGGCGTATGTGGGTGGTAACAGGGGAAGGTGCTTGAAAACGGGGAGTGGAGATCTGATCGCAGGCGTGCTTAAAGGTCAAAACGGGCATTTTATGGGTGTGCATAATTAATCCAGCAGCGTCATTGACCACGTCACTGGGTTATTTTAAACTCAGAACTGCTCGCAAAATAGTGGTTGAAAAAACCAGCCACAAGAATAGCGAGCAGTTCAGACGCTGTTCGATGTACTCGATTAATCTAATAAATAGCGGACATGACGTATGGTGCGAGCGGCCAGGGGGCGTATTTTTCAAATTTACGTTCGCATGTTTTGCTCGCTCGTTCAGACTTAGAGGCGTGAACAGACCGCAAAGTGCGAACGGTTCATTTGAATAGCCACCCCTTTTTAGAAAACGAACGACCGCAAATAGCGAGCGGCTCTGAATGAGGGCCTTGGGTTCAGAACTCTTTGGACACCATAACTAATGAGTAATAGGGCAAAAAAAAATTAACAACTAACTTAATTCACCCCAAAAAAAGACGTAAATTTTGGGGCAAAAATGTAAAATAGTGTTGAAAATGGGAAAACAAGTGGGGGGCCTGTAGTTTGGGGGGGCTATATGAATGAGACGGGTGTTTTGGGGATTGCGGGAGGTTGCAGCAGGTGTAGTTTTGAGATTGTTTAGAGACCTCAGAGTATACTAGTTCCCAATTTCAGGTCCCCAAATGTAACCTCGGTACTTATGTGCATATAACAGCTCTTTACAGCAAATAAGGTCACTAAATACCTTTATTAGGGCTCCTGCTACTATTCTATATTCATTCCCAGGGTCACTGAAGCTCTTTATGGGGTACAGACTGATATCCCCCCAAAAAAGAGGTTTTCATTAGTTTCGCTTTGGAGAGCATTCGCCTATCCGCGGTTTCGCCTGTTTTACAATGGAGAAGACACAAGCGAATGAGGCAAATTCAATGCGCTTCTCGCCAGACGGCACTTTTCGCGACTAATTGAATTCGTCCCTTAGGGTGGGAAATATGAAGTATTGCGCATACCTGAGGATACATCCTGCCCCTATTTCCCTGCGTAACGGCTATCGCCAGAATTTTAACTGGGTTTCGCTGTTGCTTTGGCCGGACATTTCGTTCCTTGATGGAGAACATAAGCGCTGGATTATCATCCAACTATTATATATACCTGTGTCCCTATGTGCGACCTATAATAGCACTACCTACCTGTGTACCTATGTGCGACCTATAATAGCACTACCTACCTGTGTCCCTATGTGCGACCTATAATAGCACTACCTACCTGTGTCCCTATAGCCGACCTATAATAGCACTACCTACCTGTGTCCCTATAGCCGACCTATAATAGCACTACCTACCTGTGTCCCTATGTGCGACCTATAATAGCACTACCTACCTGTGTCCCTATGTGCGACCTATAATAGCACTACCTACCTGTGTCCCTATAGCCGACCTATAATAGCACTACCTACCTGTGTCCCTATGTGCGACCTATAATAGCACTACCTACCTGTGTCCCTATGTGCGACCTATAATAGCACTACCTACCTGTGTCCCTATAGCCGACCTATAATAGCACTACCTACCTGTGTCCCAATAGCCGACCGATAATAGCACTACCTACCTGTGTCCCTATAGCCGACCTATAATAGCACTACCTACCTGTGTCCCTATGTGCGACCTATAATAGCACTACCTACCTGTGTGCCTGTGGGCGACCTATAATAGCACTACCTACCTGTGTCCCTATAGCCGACCTATAATAGCACTACCTACCTGTGTCCCAATAGCCGACCTATAATAGAACTACCTACCTGTGTCCCTATAGCCGACCTATAATAGCACTACCTACCTGTGTCCCTATAGCCGACCTATAATAGCACTACCTACCTGTGTCCCTATAGCCGACCTATAATAGCACTACCTACCTGTGTCCCTATAGCCGACCTATAATAGCACTACCTACCTGTGTCCCTATAGCCGAACTATAATAGCTCTACCTACCTGTGTCCCTATAGCTGACCTATAATAGCACTACCTACCTGTGTCCCTATAGCCGACCTATAATAGCACTACCTACCTGTGTCCCTATAGCCGACCTATAATAGCACTACCTACCTGTGTCCCTATAGCCGACCTATAATAGCACTACCTACCTGTGTCCCTATAGACGCCCTATAATAGCACTACCTACCTGTGTCCCTATGTGCGACCTATAATAGCACTACCTACCTGTGTCCCTATAGCCGACCTATAATAGCACTACCTACCTGTGTCCCTATAGCCGACCGATAATAGCGCTACCTACCTGTGTCCCTGTGGGCGACCTATAATAGCACTACCTACCTGTGTCCCTATAGCCGACCTATAATAGCACTACCTACCTGTGTCCCTATGTGCGACCTATAATAGCACTACCTACCTGTGTCCCTATAGCCGACCTATAATAGCACTACCTACCTGTGTCCCTATAGCCGACCTATAATAGCAATACCTACCTGTGTCCCTATAGCCGACTTATAATAGCACTACCTACCTGTGTCCCTATAGCCGCCCTATAATAGCACTACCTACCTGTGTACCTATAGCCGCCCTATAATAGCACTACCTACCTGTGTCCCTATAGCCGACCTATAATGGAACTACCTACCTGTGTCCCTATAGCCGCCCTATAATAGCACTACCTACCTGTGTCCCTATAGCCGACCTATAATAGCACTACCTACCTGTGTCCCTATAGCCGACCTGTAATAGCACTACCTACCTGTGTCCCTATGTGCGACCTATAATAGCACTACCTACCTGTGTCCCTATAGCCGACCTATAATAGCACTACCTACCTGTGTACCTATAGCCGACCTATAATAGCACTACCTACCTGTGTCCCTATAGTCGACCTATAATAGCACTACCTATCTGTGTCCCTATAGCCGACCTATAATAGCACTACCTACCTGTGTCCCTATAGCCGACCTATAATAGCACTACCTACCTGTGTCCCTATAGCCGACCTATAATAGCTCTACCTACATGTCTCCCAATAGCCGACCTATAATAGCACTACCTACCTGTGTCCCTATAGCCGACCTATAATAGCGCTACCTACCTGTGTCCCTATAGTCGACCTATAATAGCACTACCTACCTGTGTCCCTATAGCCGCCCTATAATAGCACTACCTACCTGTGTCCCTATAGCCGACCTATAATAGCACTACCTACCTGTGTCCCTATAGCCGACCTATAATAGCACTACCTACCTGTGTCCCTATAGCCGACCTATAATAGCACTACCTACCTGTGTCCCTATGGGCGACCTATAATAGCGCTACCTACCTGTGTCCCTCTAGTCGACCTATAATAGCACTACCTACCTGTGTCCCTATAGCCGACCTATAATAGCACTACCTACCTGTGTCCCTATAGCCGACCTATAATAGCACTACCTACCTGTGTCCCTATAGCCGACCTATAATAGCACTACCTACCTGTGTCCCTATAGCCGCCCTATAATAGCACTACCTACCTGTGTCCCTATAGCCGACCTATAATAGCACTACCTACCTGTGTCTCTATAGCCGACCTATAATAGCACTACCTACCTGTGTCCCTATAGCCGACCTATAATAGCACTACCTACCTGTGTCCCTATAGTCCACCTATAATAGCACTACCTACCTGTGTCCCTATAGTCGACCTATAATAGCACTACCTACCTGTGTCCCTATAGTCGACCTATAATAGCACTACCTACCTGTGTCCCTATGTGCGACCTATAATAGCACTACCTATCTGTGTCCCTATAGCCGACCTATAATAGCACTACCTACCTGTGTCCCTATAGTCGACCTATAATAGCACTACCTACCTGTGTCCCTATAGTCGACCTATAATAGCACTACCTACCTGTGTCCCTATAGTCGACCTATAATAGCACTACCTACCTGTGTCCCTATAGCCGACCTATAATAGCACTACCTACCTGTGTCCCTATAGTCGACCTATAATAGCACTACCTACCTGTGTCCCAATAGCCGACCTATAATAGCACTACCTACCTGTGTCCCTATAGCCGACGTATAATAGCACTACCTATCTGTGTCCCTATAGCCGACCTATAATAGCACTACCTATCTGTGTCCCTATAGCCGACCTATAATAGCACTACCTACCTGTGTCCCTATAGCCGACCTATAATAGCACTACCTACATGTGTCCCTATAGCCGACCTATAATAGCACTACCTACATGTGTCCCTATAGCCGACCTATAATAGCACTACCTACATGTGTCCCTATAGTCGACCTATAATAGCACTACCTACCTGTGTCCCTATAGCCGACGTATAATAGCACTACCTATCTGTGTCCCTATAGCCGACCTATAATAGCACTACCTATCTGTGTCCCTATAGCCGACCTATAATAGCACTACCTACATGTGTCCCTATAGCCGACCTATAATAGCACTACCTACATGTGTCCCTATAGCCGACCTATAATAGCACTACCTACATGTGTCCCTATAGCCGACCTATAATAGCACTACCTACATGTCTCCCAATAGCCGACCTATAATATCACTACCTACCTGTGTCCCTATAGTCGACCTATAATAGCACTACCTACCTGTGTCCCTATAGTCGACCTATAATAGCACTACCTACCTGTGTCCCTATAGTCGACCTATAATAGCACTACCTACCTGTGTCCCTATAGCCGACCTATAATAGCTCTACCTACATGTCTCCCAATAGCCGACCTATAATAGCACTACCTACCTGTGTCCCTATAGTCGACCTATAATAGCACTACCTACCTGTGTCCCTATAGTCGACCTATAATAGCACTACCTACATGTGTCCCTATAGCCGACCTATAATAGCTCTACCTACATGTCTCCCAATAGCCGACCTATAATAGCACTACCTACCTGTGTCCCTATAGTCGACCTATAATAGCACTACCTACCTGTGTCCCTATAGTCGACCTATAATAGCACTACCTACCTGTGTCCCTATAGTCGACCTATAATAGCACTACCTATCTGTGTCCCTATAGTCGACCTATAATAGCACTACCTACCTGTGTCCCTATAGTCGACCAATAACAGCACTACCTACGTGTGTCCCTATAGCCGACCTATAATAGCACTACCTACCTGTGTACCTATAGCCGACGTATAATAGCATTACCTACCTGTGTCCCTATAGCGACCTATAATAGCGCTACCTACCTGTGTCCCTATAGCCGACCTATAATAGCAATACCTACCTGTGTCCCTATAGCCGACCTATAATAGCACTACCTACCTGTGTACCTATAGCCGACGTATAATAGCATTACCTACCTGTGTCCCTATAGCGACCTATAATAGCGCTACCTACCTGTGTACCTATAGCTGACCTATAATAGCACTACCTACCTGTGTCCCTATAGTCGACCTATAATAGCAATACCTACCTGTGTCCCTATAGCGACCTATAATAGCGCTACCTACCTGTGTCCCTATAGCCGACCTATAATAGCACTACCTACCTGTGTCCCTATAGCCGACCTATAATAGCAATACCTACCTGTGTCCCTATAGCCGACCTATAATAGCACTACCTACCTGTGTCCCTATAGTCGACCAATAATAGCACTACCTACCTGTGTCCCAATAGCCGACCTATAATAGAACTACCTACCTGTGTCCCTATAGCCGACCTATAATAGCACTACCTACCTGTGTCCCTATAGCCGACCTATAATAGCACTACCTACCTGTGTCCCTATAGTCGACCTATAATAGCACTACCTATCTGTCTCCCAATAGCCGACCTATAATAGCTCTACCTATCTGTGTCCCTATAGTCGACCTATAATAGCACTACTTACCTGTGTCCCTATAGCCGACCTATAATAGCACTACCTATCTGTGTCCCTATAGCCGACGTATAATAGCACTACCTACCTGTGTCCCAATAGCCGACCGATAATAGCATTACCTACCTGTGTCCCTATAGTCGACCTATAATAGCACTACCTACCTGTGTACCTATAGCCGACGTATAATAGCATTACCTACCTGTGTCCCTATAGCCGACCTATAATAGCACTACCTACCTGTGTCCCTATAGTCGACCTATAATAGCACTACCTATCTGTCTCCCAATAGCCGACCTATAATAGCTCTACCTATCTGTGTCCCTATAGTCGACCTATAATAGCACTACTTACCTGTGTCCCTATAGCCGACCTATAATAGCACTACCTATCTGTGTCCCTATAGCCGACGTATAATAGCACTACTTACCTGTGTCCCTATAGCCGACCTATAATAGCGCTACCTACCTGTGTCCCTATAGCCGACGTATAATAGCACTACCTACCTGTGTCCCTATAGCCGACCTATAATAGCACTACCTACCTGTGTCCCTATAGCCGACCTATAATAGCACTACCTACCTGTGTCCCTATAGTCGACCTATAATAGCACTACCTACCTGTGTCCCTATAGTCGACCTATAATAGCAATACCTACCTGTGTCCCTATAGCCGACCTATAATAGCGCTACCTACCTGTGTCCCTATAGTCGACCTATAATAGCATTACCTACCTGTGTCCCTATAGTCGACCTATAATAGCACTACCTACCTGTGTCCCTATAGCCGACCTATAATAGCAATACCTACCTGTGTCCCTATAGCCGACCTATAATAGCAATACCTACCTGTGTCCCTATAGCCGACCTATAATAGCACTACCTACCTGTGTCCCTATAGTCGACCAATAATAGCACTACCTACCTGTGTCCCTATAGCCGACCTATAATAGCACTACCTACCTGTGTCCCTATAGCCGACCTATAATAGCGCTACCTACCTGTGTGCCTATAGCTGACCTATAATAGCGCTACCTACCTGTGTCCCTATAGCCGACCTATAATAGCACTACCTACCTGTGTCCCTATAGCTGCCCTATAATAGCACTACCTACCTGTGTCCCTATAGCCGACCTATAATAGCACTACCTACCTGTGTCCCTATAGCCGACCTATAATAGCACTACCTACCTGTGTCCCTATAGCTGCCCTATAATAGCACTACCTACCTGTGTCCCTATAGCCGACCTATAATAGCACTACCTACCTGTGTGCCTATAGCTGACCTATAATAGCGCTACCTACCTGTGTCCCTATAGCCTACCTATAATAGCACTACCTACCTGTGTCCCTATAGCTGCCCTATAATAGCACTACCTACCTGTGTCCCTATAGTCCACATATAATAGCACTACCTACCTGTTTCCCTATAGTCCACCTATAATAGCACTACCTACCTGTGTCCCTATAGCCGACCTATAATAGCACTACCTATCTGTGTCCCTATAGCCGACCTATAATAGCACTACCTATCTGTGTCCCTATAGCCGACCTATAATAGCACTACCTACCTGTGTCCCTATAGCCGAAGTATAATATCACTACCTACCTGTGTCCCTATAGCCGACCTATAATAGCACAACCTACCTGTGTCCCTATAGCCGAAGTATAATATCACTACCTACCTGTGTCCCTATAGCCGACCTATAATAGCACTACCTACCTGTGACCCTATAGCCGACCTATAATAGCACTACCTACCTGTGACCCTATAGCCGAAGTATAATATCACTACCTACCTGTGTCCCTATAGCCGACCTATAATAGCACTACCTACCTGTGACCCTATAGCCGAAGTATAATATCACTACCTACCTGTGTCCCTATAGCCGACCTATAATAGCACTACCTACCTGTGACCCTATAGCCGACCTATAATAGCACTACCTACATGTCTCCCAATAGCCGACCTATAATAGCACTACCTACCTGTGTCCCTATAGCCGACGTATAATAGGACTACCTACCTGTGTCCCTATAGTCGACCTATAATAGCAATACCTACCTGTGTCCCTATAGCCGACCTATAATAGCGCTACCTACCTGTGTCCCTATAGCCGACCTATAATAGCACTACCTACCTGTATCCCTATAGCCGACCTATAATAGCACTACTTACCTGTGACCCTATAGCCGACCTATAATAGCACTACCTACCTGTGTCCCAATAGCCGACCTATAATAGAACTACCTACCTGTGTCCCTATGGGTGACCTATAATAGCACTACCTACCTGTGTCCCTATAGCCGACCTATAATAGCACTACCTACCTGTGTCCCTATAGCCGACCTATAATAGCACTACCTACCTGTGTCCCTATAGCCGACCTATAATAGCACTACCTACCTGTGTCCCTATAGTCGACCAATAATAGCACTACCTACCTGTGTCCCTATAGCCGACCTATAATAGCACTACCTACCTGTGTCCCTATAGCCGACCTATAATAGCGCTACCTACCTGTGTCCCTATAGTCGACCTATAATAGCAATACCTACCTGTGTCCCTATAGCCGACCTATAATAGCGCTACCTACCTGTGTCCCTATAGCCGACCTATAATAGCACTACCTACCTGTATCCCTATAGCCGACCTATAATAGCACTACCTACCTGTGTCCCTATAGCCGACCTATAATAGCACTACCTACCTGTGTCCCTATAGCTGCCCTATAATAGCACTACCTACCTGTGTCCCAATAGCCGACCTATAATAGAACTACCTACCTGTGTCCCTATAGCCGACCTATAATAGCACTACCTACCTGTGTCCCTATAGCCGACCTATAATAGCACTACCTACCTGTGTCCCTATAGCCGACCTATAATAGCACTACCTACCTGTGTCCCTATAGTCCACATATAATAGCACTACCTACCTGTTTCCCTATAGTCCACCTATAATAGCACTACCTACCTGTGTCCCTATAGCCGACCTATAATAGCACTACCTATCTGTGTCCCTATAGCTGACCTATAATAGCACTACCTATCTGTGTCCCTATAGCCGACCTATAATAGCACTACCTACCTGTGTCCCTATAGCCGAAGTATAATATCACTACCTACCTGTGTCCCTATAGCCGACCTATAATAGCACAACCTACCTGTGTCCCTATAGCCGAAGTATAATATCACTACCTACCTGTGTCCCTATAGCCGACCTATAATAGCACTACCTACCTGTGACCCTATAGCCGACCTATAATAGCACTACCTACCTGTGACCCTATAGCCGAAGTATAATATCACTACCTACCTGTGTCCCTATAGCCGACCTATAATAGCACTACCTACCTGTGACCCTATAGCCGAAGTATAATATCACTACCTACCTGTGTCCCTATAGCCGACCTATAATAGCACTACCTACCTGTGACCCTATAGCCGACCTAT
Organism: Taudactylus pleione; assembly: GCA_031769625.1. NCBI lineage: Eukaryota > Metazoa > Chordata > Amphibia > Anura > Myobatrachidae > Taudactylus > Taudactylus pleione. The sequence goes on along the minus strand of JAUIMM010001536.1, from coordinate 544,121 downwards.
AATAGCACTACCTACATGTCTCCCTATAGCCGACCTATAATAGCACTACCTACCTGTGTCCCTATAGCTGACCTATAATAGCACTACCTACCTGTGTCCCTATAGCGACCTATAATAGCACTACCTACCTGTGTCCCTATAGCCGACCTATAATAGCGCTACCTACCTGTGTCCCTATAGCCGACCTATAATAGCACTACCTACCTGTATCCCTATAGCCGACCTATAATAGCACTACTTACCTGTGACCCTATAGCCGACCTATAATAGCACTACCTACCTGTGTCCCAATAGCCGACCTATAATAGAACTACCTACCTGTGTCCCTATGGGTGACCTATAATAGCACTACCTACCTGTGTCCCTATAGCCGACCTATAATAGCACTACCTACCTGTGTCCCTATAGCCGACCTATAATAGCACTACCTACCTGTGTCCCAATAGCCGACCTATAATAGCACTACCTACCTGTGTCCCTATAGCCGACCTATAATAGCACTACCTACCTGTGTCCCAATAGCTGACCTATAATAGCACTACCTACCTGTGTCCCTATAGCCGACGTATAATAGGACTACCTACCTGTGTCCCTATAGTCGACCTATAATAGCAATACCTACCTGTGTCCCTATGGGCGACCTATAATAGCGCTACCTACCTGTGTCCCTATAGCCGACCTATAATAGCACTACCTACCTGTATCCCTATAGCCGACCTATAATAGCACTACCTACCTGTGTCCCTATAGCCGACCTATAATAGCACTACCTACCTGTGTCCCTATAGCCGACCTATAATAGCACTACCTACCTGTGTCCCAATAGCCGACCTATAATAGAACTACCTACCTGTGTCCCTATAGCCGACCTATAATAGCACTACCTACCTGTGTCCCTATAGCCGACCTATAATAGCACTACCTACCTGTGTCCCTATAGCCGACCTATAATAGCACTACCTACCTGTGTCCCTATAGCCGACCTATAATAGCACTACCTACCTGTGTCCCTATAGCCGAACTATAATAGCTCTACCTACCTGTGTCCCTATAGCTGACCTATAATAGCACTACCTACCTGTGTCCCTATAGCCGACCTATAATAGCACTACCTACCTGTGTCCCTATAGCCGACCTATAATAGCACTACCTACCTGTGTCCCTATAGCCGACCTATAATAGCACTACCTACCTGTGTCCCAATAGCCGACCTATAATATCACTACCTACCTGTGTCCCTATAGCCGACCTATAATAGCACTACCTACCTGTGTACCTATAGCTGACCTATAATAGCACTACCTACCTGTGTCCCAATAGCCGACCTATAATATCACTACCTACCTGTGTCCCTATAGCCGACCTATAATAGCACTACCTATCTGTGTCCCTATAGCCGACCTATAATAGCACTACCTACCTGTGTCCCTATAGCCGACCTATAATAGTCATACCTACCTGTGTCCCTATAGCCGACTTATAATAGCACTACCTACCTGTGTCCCTATAGCCGCCCTATAATAGCACTACCTGTGTCCCTATAGCTGACCTATAATAGCACTACCTACCTGTGTCCCTATAGCCGACCTATAATAGCACTACCTACCTGTGTCCCTATAGCCGACCTATAATAGCACTACCTACCTGTGTCCCTATAGCCGACCTATAATAGCACTACCTACCTGTGTCCCTATAGACGCCCTATAATAGCACTACCTACCTGTGTCCCTATGTGCGACCTATAATAGCACTACCTACCTGTGTCCCTATAGCCGACCTATAATAGCACTACCTACCTGTGTCCCTATAGCCGACCGATAATAGCGCTACCTACCTGTGTCCCTGTGGGCGACCTATAATAGCACTACCTACCTGTGTCCCTATAGCCGACCTATAATAGCACTACCTACCTGTGTCCCTATGTGCGACCTATAATAGCACTACCTACCTGTGTCCCTATAGCCGACCTATAATAGCACTACCTACCTGTGTCCCTATAGCCGACCTATAATAGCAATACCTACCTGTGTCCCTATAGCCGACTTATAATAGCACTACCTACCTGTGTCCCTATAGCCGCCCTATAATAGCACTACCTACCTGTGTACCTATAGCCGCCCTATAATAGCACTACCTACCTGTGTCCCTATAGCCGACCTATAATGGAACTACCTACCTGTGTCCCTATAGCCGCCCTATAATAGCACTACCTACCTGTGTCCCTATAGCCGACCTATAATAGCACTACCTACCTGTGTCCCTATAGCCGACCTGTAATAGCACTACCTACCTGTGTCCCTATGTGCGACCTATAATAGCACTACCTACCTGTGTCCCTATAGCCGACCTATAATAGCACTACCTACCTGTGTACCTATAGCCGACCTATAATAGCACTACCTACCTGTGTCCCTATAGTCGACCTATAATAGCACTACCTATCTGTGTCCCTATAGCCGACCTATAATAGCACTACCTACCTGTGTCCCTATAGCCGACCTATAATAGCACTACCTACCTGTGTCCCTATAGCCGACCTATAATAGCTCTACCTACATGTCTCCCAATAGCCGACCTATAATAGCACTACCTACCTGTGTCCCTATAGCCGACCTATAATAGCGCTACCTACCTGTGTCCCTATAGTCGACCTATAATAGCACTACCTACCTGTGTCCCTATAGCCGCCCTATAATAGCACTACCTACCTGTGTCCCTATAGCCGACCTATAATAGCACTACCTACCTGTGTCCCTATAGCCGACCTATAATAGCACTACCTACCTGTGTCCCTATAGCCGACCTATAATAGCACTACCTACCTGTGTCCCTATGGGCGACCTATAATAGCGCTACCTACCTGTGTCCCTCTAGTCGACCTATAATAGCACTACCTACCTGTGTCCCTATAGCCGACCTATAATAGCACTACCTACCTGTGTCCCTATAGCCGACCTATAATAGCACTACCTACCTGTGTCCCTATAGCCGACCTATAATAGCACTACCTACCTGTGTCCCTATAGCCGCCCTATAATAGCACTACCTACCTGTGTCCCTATAGCCGACCTATAATAGCACTACCTACCTGTGTCTCTATAGCCGACCTATAATAGCACTACCTACCTGTGTCCCTATAGCCGACCTATAATAGCACTACCTACCTGTGTCCCTATAGTCCACCTATAATAGCACTACCTACCTGTGTCCCTATAGTCGACCTATAATAGCACTACCTACCTGTGTCCCTATAGTCGACCTATAATAGCACTACCTACCTGTGTCCCTATGTGCGACCTATAATAGCACTACCTATCTGTGTCCCTATAGCCGACCTATAATAGCACTACCTACCTGTGTCCCTATAGTCGACCTATAATAGCACTACCTACCTGTGTCCCTATAGTCGACCTATAATAGCACTACCTACCTGTGTCCCTATAGTCGACCTATAATAGCACTACCTACCTGTGTCCCTATAGCCGACCTATAATAGCACTACCTACCTGTGTCCCTATAGTCGACCTATAATAGCACTACCTACCTGTGTCCCAATAGCCGACCTATAATAGCACTACCTACCTGTGTCCCTATAGCCGACGTATAATAGCACTACCTATCTGTGTCCCTATAGCCGACCTATAATAGCACTACCTATCTGTGTCCCTATAGCCGACCTATAATAGCACTACCTACCTGTGTCCCTATAGCCGACCTATAATAGCACTACCTACATGTGTCCCTATAGCCGACCTATAATAGCACTACCTACATGTGTCCCTATAGCCGACCTATAATAGCACTACCTACATGTGTCCCTATAGTCGACCTATAATAGCACTACCTACCTGTGTCCCTATAGCCGACGTATAATAGCACTACCTATCTGTGTCCCTATAGCCGACCTATAATAGCACTACCTATCTGTGTCCCTATAGCCGACCTATAATAGCACTACCTACATGTGTCCCTATAGCCGACCTATAATAGCACTACCTACATGTGTCCCTATAGCCGACCTATAATAGCACTACCTACATGTGTCCCTATAGCCGACCTATAATAGCACTACCTACATGTCTCCCAATAGCCGACCTATAATATCACTACCTACCTGTGTCCCTATAGTCGACCTATAATAGCACTACCTACCTGTGTCCCTATAGTCGACCTATAATAGCACTACCTACCTGTGTCCCTATAGTCGACCTATAATAGCACTACCTACCTGTGTCCCTATAGCCGACCTATAATAGCTCTACCTACATGTCTCCCAATAGCCGACCTATAATAGCACTACCTACCTGTGTCCCTATAGTCGACCTATAATAGCACTACCTACCTGTGTCCCTATAGTCGACCTATAATAGCACTACCTACATGTGTCCCTATAGCCGACCTATAATAGCTCTACCTACATGTCTCCCAATAGCCGACCTATAATAGCACTACCTACCTGTGTCCCTATAGTCGACCTATAATAGCACTACCTACCTGTGTCCCTATAGTCGACCTATAATAGCACTACCTACCTGTGTCCCTATAGTCGACCTATAATAGCACTACCTATCTGTGTCCCTATAGTCGACCTATAATAGCACTACCTACCTGTGTCCCTATAGTCGACCAATAACAGCACTACCTACGTGTGTCCCTATAGCCGACCTATAATAGCACTACCTACCTGTGTACCTATAGCCGACGTATAATAGCATTACCTACCTGTGTCCCTATAGCGACCTATAATAGCGCTACCTACCTGTGTCCCTATAGCCGACCTATAATAGCAATACCTACCTGTGTCCCTATAGCCGACCTATAATAGCACTACCTACCTGTGTACCTATAGCCGACGTATAATAGCATTACCTACCTGTGTCCCTATAGCGACCTATAATAGCGCTACCTACCTGTGTACCTATAGCTGACCTATAATAGCACTACCTACCTGTGTCCCTATAGTCGACCTATAATAGCAATACCTACCTGTGTCCCTATAGCGACCTATAATAGCGCTACCTACCTGTGTCCCTATAGCCGACCTATAATAGCACTACCTACCTGTGTCCCTATAGCCGACCTATAATAGCAATACCTACCTGTGTCCCTATAGCCGACCTATAATAGCACTACCTACCTGTGTCCCTATAGTCGACCAATAATAGCACTACCTACCTGTGTCCCAATAGCCGACCTATAATAGAACTACCTACCTGTGTCCCTATAGCCGACCTATAATAGCACTACCTACCTGTGTCCCTATAGCCGACCTATAATAGCACTACCTACCTGTGTCCCTATAGTCGACCTATAATAGCACTACCTATCTGTCTCCCAATAGCCGACCTATAATAGCTCTACCTATCTGTGTCCCTATAGTCGACCTATAATAGCACTACTTACCTGTGTCCCTATAGCCGACCTATAATAGCACTACCTATCTGTGTCCCTATAGCCGACGTATAATAGCACTACCTACCTGTGTCCCAATAGCCGACCGATAATAGCATTACCTACCTGTGTCCCTATAGTCGACCTATAATAGCACTACCTACCTGTGTACCTATAGCCGACGTATAATAGCATTACCTACCTGTGTCCCTATAGCCGACCTATAATAGCACTACCTACCTGTGTCCCTATAGTCGACCTATAATAGCACTACCTATCTGTCTCCCAATAGCCGACCTATAATAGCTCTACCTATCTGTGTCCCTATAGTCGACCTATAATAGCACTACTTACCTGTGTCCCTATAGCCGACCTATAATAGCACTACCTATCTGTGTCCCTATAGCCGACGTATAATAGCACTACTTACCTGTGTCCCTATAGCCGACCTATAATAGCGCTACCTACCTGTGTCCCTATAGCCGACGTATAATAGCACTACCTACCTGTGTCCCTATAGCCGACCTATAATAGCACTACCTACCTGTGTCCCTATAGCCGACCTATAATAGCACTACCTACCTGTGTCCCTATAGTCGACCTATAATAGCACTACCTACCTGTGTCCCTATAGTCGACCTATAATAGCAATACCTACCTGTGTCCCTATAGCCGACCTATAATAGCGCTACCTACCTGTGTCCCTATAGTCGACCTATAATAGCATTACCTACCTGTGTCCCTATAGTCGACCTATAATAGCACTACCTACCTGTGTCCCTATAGCCGACCTATAATAGCAATACCTACCTGTGTCCCTATAGCCGACCTATAATAGCAATACCTACCTGTGTCCCTATAGCCGACCTATAATAGCACTACCTACCTGTGTCCCTATAGTCGACCAATAATAGCACTACCTACCTGTGTCCCTATAGCCGACCTATAATAGCACTACCTACCTGTGTCCCTATAGCCGACCTATAATAGCGCTACCTACCTGTGTGCCTATAGCTGACCTATAATAGCGCTACCTACCTGTGTCCCTATAGCCGACCTATAATAGCACTACCTACCTGTGTCCCTATAGCTGCCCTATAATAGCACTACCTACCTGTGTCCCTATAGCCGACCTATAATAGCACTACCTACCTGTGTCCCTATAGCCGACCTATAATAGCACTACCTACCTGTGTCCCTATAGCTGCCCTATAATAGCACTACCTACCTGTGTCCCTATAGCCGACCTATAATAGCACTACCTACCTGTGTGCCTATAGCTGACCTATAATAGCGCTACCTACCTGTGTCCCTATAGCCTACCTATAATAGCACTACCTACCTGTGTCCCTATAGCTGCCCTATAATAGCACTACCTACCTGTGTCCCTATAGTCCACATATAATAGCACTACCTACCTGTTTCCCTATAGTCCACCTATAATAGCACTACCTACCTGTGTCCCTATAGCCGACCTATAATAGCACTACCTATCTGTGTCCCTATAGCCGACCTATAATAGCACTACCTATCTGTGTCCCTATAGCCGACCTATAATAGCACTACCTACCTGTGTCCCTATAGCCGAAGTATAATATCACTACCTACCTGTGTCCCTATAGCCGACCTATAATAGCACAACCTACCTGTGTCCCTATAGCCGAAGTATAATATCACTACCTACCTGTGTCCCTATAGCCGACCTATAATAGCACTACCTACCTGTGACCCTATAGCCGACCTATAATAGCACTACCTACCTGTGACCCTATAGCCGAAGTATAATATCACTACCTACCTGTGTCCCTATAGCCGACCTATAATAGCACTACCTACCTGTGACCCTATAGCCGAAGTATAATATCACTACCTACCTGTGTCCCTATAGCCGACCTATAATAGCACTACCTACCTGTGACCCTATAGCCGACCTATAATAGCACTACCTACATGTCTCCCAATAGCCGACCTATAATAGCACTACCTACCTGTGTCCCTATAGCCGACGTATAATAGGACTACCTACCTGTGTCCCTATAGTCGACCTATAATAGCAATACCTACCTGTGTCCCTATAGCCGACCTATAATAGCGCTACCTACCTGTGTCCCTATAGCCGACCTATAATAGCACTACCTACCTGTATCCCTATAGCCGACCTATAATAGCACTACTTACCTGTGACCCTATAGCCGACCTATAATAGCACTACCTACCTGTGTCCCAATAGCCGACCTATAATAGAACTACCTACCTGTGTCCCTATGGGTGACCTATAATAGCACTACCTACCTGTGTCCCTATAGCCGACCTATAATAGCACTACCTACCTGTGTCCCTATAGCCGACCTATAATAGCACTACCTACCTGTGTCCCTATAGCCGACCTATAATAGCACTACCTACCTGTGTCCCTATAGTCGACCAATAATAGCACTACCTACCTGTGTCCCTATAGCCGACCTATAATAGCACTACCTACCTGTGTCCCTATAGCCGACCTATAATAGCGCTACCTACCTGTGTCCCTATAGTCGACCTATAATAGCAATACCTACCTGTGTCCCTATAGCCGACCTATAATAGCGCTACCTACCTGTGTCCCTATAGCCGACCTATAATAGCACTACCTACCTGTATCCCTATAGCCGACCTATAATAGCACTACCTACCTGTGTCCCTATAGCCGACCTATAATAGCACTACCTACCTGTGTCCCTATAGCTGCCCTATAATAGCACTACCTACCTGTGTCCCAATAGCCGACCTATAATAGAACTACCTACCTGTGTCCCTATAGCCGACCTATAATAGCACTACCTACCTGTGTCCCTATAGCCGACCTATAATAGCACTACCTACCTGTGTCCCTATAGCCGACCTATAATAGCACTACCTACCTGTGTCCCTATAGTCCACATATAATAGCACTACCTACCTGTTTCCCTATAGTCCACCTATAATAGCACTACCTACCTGTGTCCCTATAGCCGACCTATAATAGCACTACCTATCTGTGTCCCTATAGCTGACCTATAATAGCACTACCTATCTGTGTCCCTATAGCCGACCTATAATAGCACTACCTACCTGTGTCCCTATAGCCGAAGTATAATATCACTACCTACCTGTGTCCCTATAGCCGACCTATAATAGCACAACCTACCTGTGTCCCTATAGCCGAAGTATAATATCACTACCTACCTGTGTCCCTATAGCCGACCTATAATAGCACTACCTACCTGTGACCCTATAGCCGACCTATAATAGCACTACCTACCTGTGACCCTATAGCCGAAGTATAATATCACTACCTACCTGTGTCCCTATAGCCGACCTATAATAGCACTACCTACCTGTGACCCTATAGCCGAAGTATAATATCACTACCTACCTGTGTCCCTATAGCCGACCTATAATAGCACTACCTACCTGTGACCCTATAGCCGACCTATAATAGCACTACCTACATGTCTCCCTATAGCCGACCTATAATAGCACTACCTACCTGTGTCCCTATAGCTGACCTATAATAGCACTACCTACCTGTGTCCCTATAGCGACCTATAATAGCACTACCTACCTGTGTCCCTATAGCCGACCTATAATAGCGCTACCTACCTGTGTCCCTATAGCCGACCTATAATAGCACTACCTACCTGTATCCCTATAGCCGACCTATAATAGCACTACTTACCTGTGACCCTATAGCCGACCTATAATAGCACTACCTACCTGTGTCCCAATAGCCGACCTATAATAGAACTACCTACCTGTGTCCCTATGGGTGACCTATAATAGCACTACCTACCTGTGTCCCTATAGCCGACCTATAATAGCACTACCTACCTGTGTCCCTATAGCCGACCTATAATAGCACTACCTACCTGTGTCCCAATAGCCGACCTATAATAGCACTACCTACCTGTGTCCCTATAGCCGACCTATAATAGCACTACCTACCTGTGTCCCAATAGCTGACCTATAATAGCACTACCTACCTGTGTCCCTATAGCCGACGTATAATAGGACTACCTACCTGTGTCCCTATAGTCGACCTATAATAGCAATACCTACCTGTGTCCCTATGGGCGACCTATAATAGCGCTACCTACCTGTGTCCCTATAGCCGACCTATAATAGCACTACCTACCTGTATCCCTATAGCCGACCTATAATAGCACTACCTACCTGTGTCCCTATAGCCGACCTATAATAGCACTACCTACCTGTGTCCCTATAGCCGACCTATAATAGCACTACCTACCTGTGTCCCAATAGCCGACCTATAATAGAACTACCTACCTGTGTCCCTATAGCCGACCTATAATAGCACTACCTACCTGTGTCCCTATAGCCGACCTATAATAGCACTACCTACCTGTGTCCCTATAGCCGACCTATAATAGCACTACCTACCTGTGTCCCTATAGCCGACCTATAATAGCACTACCTACCTGTGTCCCTATAGCCGAACTATAATAGCTCTACCTACCTGTGTCCCTATAGCTGACCTATAATAGCACTACCTACCTGTGTCCCTATAGCCGACCTATAATAGCACTACCTACCTGTGTCCCTATAGCCGACCTATAATAGCACTACCTACCTGTGTCCCTATAGCCGACCTATAATAGCACTACCTACCTGTGTCCCAATAGCCGACCTATAATATCACTACCTACCTGTGTCCCTATAGCCGACCTATAATAGCACTACCTACCTGTGTACCTATAGCTGACCTATAATAGCACTACCTACCTGTGTCCCAATAGCCGACCTATAATATCACTACCTACCTGTGTCCCTATAGCCGACCTATAATAGCACTCACCTATCTGTGTCCCTATAGCCGACCTATAATAGCACTACCTACCTGTGTCCCTATAGCCGACCTATAATAGTCATACCTACCTGTGTCCCTATAGCCGACTTATAATAGCACTACTACCTGTGTCCCTATAGCCGCCCTATAATAGCACTACCTGTGTCCCTATAGCTGACCTATAATAGCACTACCTACCTGTGTCCCTATAGCGACCTATAATAGCACTACCTACCTGTGTCCCTATAGCCGACCTATAATAGCACTACCTACCTGTGTCCCTATAGCTGCCCTATAATAGCACTACCTACTGTGTCCCTATAGCCGACCTGTAATAGCACTACCTACCCTGTGTCCTTATGTGCGACCTATAATAGCACTACCTACCTGTGTCACTATAGTCCACCTATAATAGCACTACCTACCTGTGTCACTATAGTCCACCTATAATAGCACTACCTACCTGTGTCCCTATAGTCGACCTATAATAGCACTACCTACCTGTGTCCCTATAGTCGACCTATAATAGCACTACCTACCTGTGTCCCTATAGCCGACGTATAATAGCACTACCTACCTGTGTCCCTATAGTCGACCTATAATAGCACTACCTACCTGTGTCCCTATAGTCGACCTATAATAGCACTACCTACCTGTGTCCCTATGTGCGACCTATAATAGCACTACCTACCTGTGTCCCTATAGCCGACCTATAATAGCACTACCTACCTGTGTCCCTATAGTCGACCTATAATAGCACTACCTACCTGTGTCCCTATAGTCGACCTATAATAGCACTACCTACCTGTGTCCCTATAGTCGACCTATAATAGCACTACCTACCTGTGTCCCTATAGCCGACCTATAATAGCACTACCTACCTGTGTCCCTATAGCCGACCTATAATAGCACTACCTACCTGTGTCCCTATAGCCGACCTATAATAGCACTACCTACCTGTGTCCCTATAGCCGACCTATAATAGCACTACCTACCTGTGTCCCTATAGCCGACCTATAATAGCACTACCTACCTGTGTCCCTATAGTCCACCTATAATAGCACTACCTACCTGTGTCCCTATAGTCGACCTATAATAGCACTACCTACCTGTGTCCCTATAGTCGACCTATAATAGCACTACCTACCTGTGTCCCTATGTGCGACCTATAATAGCACTACCTACCTGTGTCCCTATAGCCGACCTATAATAGCACTACCTACCTGTGTCCCTATAGTCGACCTATAATAGCACTACCTACCTGTGTCCCTATAGTCTACCTATAATAGCACTACCTACCTGTGTCCCTATAGTCGACCTATAATAGCACTACCTACCTGTGTCCCTATAGCCGACCTATAATAGCACTACCTACCTGTGTCCCTATAGTCGACCTATAATAGCACTACCTACCTGTGTCCCAATAGCCGACCTATAATAGCACTACCTACCTGTGTCCCTATAGCCGACGTATAATAGCACTACCTACCTGTGTCCCTATAGTCGACCTATAATAGCACTACCTACATGTGTCCCTATAGTCGACCTATAATAGCACTACCTACCTGTGTCCCTATAGCCGACGTATAATAGCACTACCTACCTGTGTCCCTATAGTCGACCTATAATAGCACTACCTACCTGTGTCCCAATAGCCGACCTATAATAGCACTACCTACCTGTGTCCCTATAGTCGACCTATAATAGCACTACCTACCTGTGTCCCTATAGCCGACCTATAATAGCACTACCTATCTGTGTCCCTATAGCCGACGTATAATAGCACTACCTATCTGTGTCCCTATAGCCGACCTATAATAGCACTACCTATCTGTGTCCCTATAGCCGACCTATAATAGCACTACCTACATGTGTCCCTATAGCCGACCTATAATAGCACTACCTACATGTGTCCCTATAGCCGACCTATAATAGCACTACCTACATGTCTCCCAATAGCCGACCTATAATAGCACTACCTACCTGTGTCCCTATAGCCGACCTATAATAGCACTACCTACCTGTGTCCCTATAGTCGACCTATAATAGCACTACCTACCTGTGTCCCTATAGTCGACCTATAATAGCACTACCTACCTGTGTCCCTATAGTCGACCTATAATAACACTACCTACATGTGTCCCTATAGCCGACCTATAATAGCACTACCTACCTGTGTCCCTATAGCCGACCTATAATAGCACTACCTACCTGTGTCCCTATAGTCGACCTATAATAGCACTACCTACCTGTGTCCCTATAGCCGACCTATAATAGCACTACCTACCTGTGTCCCTATAGTCGACCTATAATAGCACTACCTACATGTGTCCCTATAGCCGACCTATAATAGCTCTACCTACATGTCTCCCAATAGCCGACCTATAATAGCACTACCTACCTGTGTCCCTATAGTCGACCTATAATAGCACTACCTACCTGTGTCCCTATAGTCGACCTATAATAGCACTACCTACCTGTGTCCCTATAGCCGACCTATAATAGCACTACCTACCTGTGTACCTATAGCCGACGTATAATAGCATTACCTACCTGTGTCCCTATAGCGACCTATAATAGCGCTACCTACCTGTGTCCCTATAGCCGACCTATAATAGCAATACCTACCTGTGTCCCTATAGCCGACCTATAATAGCACTACCTACCTGTGTACCTATAGCCGACGTATAATAGAATTACCTACCTGTGTCCCTATAGCGACCTATAATAGCGCTACCTACCTGTGTCCCTATAGCCGACCTATAATAGCACTACCTACCTGTGTCCCTATAGTCGACCTATAATAGCAATACCTACCTGTGTCCCTATAGCGACCTATAATAGCGCTACCTACCTGTGTCTCTATAGCCGACCTATAATAGCACTACCTACCTGTGTCCCTATAGCCGACCTATAATAGCAATACCTACCTGTGTCCCTATAGCCGACCTATAATAGCACTACCTACCTGTGTCCCTATAGACGACCAATAATAGCACTACCTACCTGTGTCCCAATAGCCGACCTATAATAGAACTACCTACCTGTGTCCCTATAGCCGACCTATAATAGCACTACCCAACTGTGTCCCTATAGCCGACCTATAATAGCACTACCTACCTGTGTCCCTATAGTCGACCTATAATAGCACTACCTATCTGTCTCCCAATAGCCGACCTATAATAGCTCTACCTATCTGTGTGCCTATAGTCGACCTATAATAGCACTACTTACCTGTGTCCCTATAGCCGACCTATAATAGCACTACCTATCTGTGTCCCTATAGCCGACGTATAATAGCACTACCTACCTGTGTCCCAATAGCCGACCGATAATAGCACTACCTACCTGTGTCCCTATAGCCGAAGTATAATATCACTACCTACCTGTGTACCTATAGCCGACCTATAATAGCACTACCTACCTGTGTCCCTATAGCCGACGTATAATAGGACTACCTACCTGTGTCCCTATAGTCGACCTATAATAGCACTACCTACCTGTGTCCCTATAGCCGACCTATAATAGCACTACCTACCTGTGTCCCTATAGCCGACGTATAATAGGACTACCTACCTGTGTCCCTATAGTCGACCTATAATAGCACTACCTACCTGTGTCCCTATAGCCGACCTATAATAGCGCTACCTACCTGTGTCCCTATAGCCGACCTATAATAGCACTACCTACCTGTGTCCCTATAGCCGACCTATAATAGCACAACCTACCTGTGTCCCTATAGCCGACCTATAATAGCACTACTTACCTGTGTCCCTATAGCCGACCTATAATAGCACTACCTACCTGTGTCCCTATAGCCGACGTATAATAGCACTACCTACCCGTGTCCCTAAAGCCGACGTATAATAGCACTACCTACCTGTGTCCCTATAGCCAACCTATAATAGCACTACCTACCTGTGTCCCTATAGCCGACCTATAATAGCACTACCTACCTGTGTACCTATAGCCAACCTATAATAGCACTACCTACCTGTGTACCTATAGCCAACCTATAAAAGCACTACCTACCTGTGTCCCTATGTGCGACCTATAATAGCACTACCTACCTGTGTCCCAATAGCCGACCTATAATAGAACTACCTACCTATGTCCCTATGGGTGACCGATAATAGCACTACCTACCTGTGTCCCTATAGCCGACCTATAATAGCACTACCTACCTGTGTCCCTATAGCCGACCTATAATAGCACTACCTACCTGTGTCCCTATAGCCGACCTATAATAGCACTACCTACCTGTGTCCCTATAGCCGACCTATAATAGCACTACCTACCTGTGTCCCTATAGCCGCCCTATAATAGCACTACCTACCTGTGTCCCTATAGCCGACCTATAATAGCACTACCTACCTGTGTCTCTATAGCCGACCTATAATAGCACTACCTACCTGTGTCCCTATAGCCGACCTATAATAGCACTACCTACCTGTGTCCCTATAGTCCACCTATAATAGCACTACCTACCTGTGTCCCTATAGTCGACCTATAATAGCACTACCTACCTGTGTCCCTATAGTCGACCTATAATAGCACTACCTACCTGTGTCCCTATAGTCGACCTATAATAGCACTACCTACCTGTGTCCCTATAGTCGACCTATAATAGCACTACCTACCTGTGTCCCTATGTGCGACCTATAATAGCACTACCTACCTGTGTCCCTATAGCCGACCTATAATAGCACTACCTACCTGTGTCCCTATAGTCGACCTATAATAGCACTACCTACCTGTGTCCCTATAGTCGACCTATAATAGCACTACCTACCTGTGTCCCTATAGTCGACCTATAATAGCACTACCTACCTGTGTCCCTATAGCCGACCTATAATAGCACTACCTACCTGTGTCCCTATAGTCGACCTATAATAGCACTACCTACCTGTGTCCCAATAGCCGACCTATAATAGCACTACCTACATGTGTCCCTATAGTCGACCTATAATAGCACTACCTACCTGTGTCCCTATAGCCGACGTATAATAGCACTACCTATCTGTGTCCCTATAGCCGACCTATAATAGCACTACCTACCTGTGTCCCTATAGCCGACCTATAATAGCACTACCTACCTGTGTCCCTATAGCCGACCTATAATAGCACTACCTACCTGTGTCCCAATAGCCGACCTATAATAGCACTACCTACATGTGTCCCTATAGTCGACCTATAATAGCACTACCTACCTGTGTCCCTATAGCCGACGTATAATAGCACTACCTATCTGTGTCCCTATAGCCGACCTATAATAGCACTACCTATCTGTGTCCCTATAGCCGACCTATAATAGCACTACCTACCTGTGTCCCTATAGCCGACCTATAATAGCACTACCTATCTGTGTCCCTATAGCCGACCTATAATAGCACTACCTACCTGTGTCCCTATAGCCGACCTATAATAGCACTACCTATCTGTGTCCCTATAGCCGACCTATAATAGCACTACCTACATGTGTCCCTATAGCCGACCTATAATAGCATTACCTACATGTGTCCCTATAGCCGACCTATAATAGCACTACCTACATGTGTCCCTATAGCCGACCTATAATAGCACTACCTACATGTCTCCCAATAGCCGACCTATAATAGCACTACCTACCTGTGTCCCTATAGTCGACCTATAATAGCACTACCTACCTGTGTCCCTATAGTCGACCTATAATAGCACTACCTACCTGTGTCCCTATAGTCGACCTATAATAGCACTACCTACATGTGTCCCTATAGCCGACCTATAATAGCTCTACCTACATGTCTCCCAATAGCCGACCTATAATAGCACTACCTACCTGTGTCCCTATAGTCGACCTATAATAGCACTACCTACCTGTGTCCCTATAGCCGACCTATAATAGCTCTACCTACATGTCTCCCAATAGCCGACCTATAATAGCACTACCTACCTGTGTCCCTATAGTCGACCTATAATAGCACTACCTACCTGTGTCCCTATAGCCGACCTATAATAGCACTACCTACCTGTGTCCCTATAGTCGACCTATAATAGCACTACCTACCTGTGTCCCTATAGTCGACCTATAATAGCACTACCTATCTGTGTCCCTATAGTCGACCTATAATAGCACTACCTACCTGTGTCCCTATAGTCGACCAATAATAGCACTACCTACCTGTGTCCCTATAGCCGACCTATAATAGCACTACCTACCTGTGTACCTATAGCCGACGTATAATAGCATTACCTACCTGTGTCCCTATAGCGACCTATAATAGCGCTACCTACCTGTGTCCCTATAGCCGACCTATAATAGCACTACCTACCTGTGTCCCTATAGTCGACCTATAATAGCAATACCTACCTGTGTCCCTATAGCGACCTATAATAGCGCTACCTACCTGTGTCCCTATAGCCGACCTATAATAGCACTACCTACCTGTGTCCCTATAGCCGACCTATAATAGCAATACCTACCTGTGTCCCTATAGCCGACCTATAATAGCACTACCTACCTGTGTCCCTATAGTCGACCAATAATAGCACTACCTACCTGTGTCCCAATAGCCGACCTATAATAGAACTACCTACCTGTGTCCCTATAGCCGACCTATAATAGCACTACCTACCTGTGTCCCTATAGCCGACCTATAATAGCACTACCTACCTGTGTCCCTATAATCGACCTATAATAGCACTACCTATCTGTCTCCCAATAGCCGACCTATAATAGCTCTACCTATCTGTGTCCCTATAGTCGACCTATAATAGCACTACTTACCTGTGTCCCTATAGCCGACCTATAATAGCACTACCTATCTGTGTCCCTATAGCCGACGTATAATAGCACTACTTACCTGTGTCCCAATAGCCGACCTATAATAGCACTACCTACCTGTGTCCCAATAGCCGACCGATAATAGCACTACCTACCTGTGTCCCTATAGCCGAAGTATAATATCACTACCTACCTGTGTACCTATAGCCGACCTATAATAGCACTACCTACCTGTGTCCCTATAGCCGACGTATAATAGGACTACCTACCTGTGTCCCTATAGTCGACCTATAATAGCACTACCTACCTGTGTCCCTATAGCCGACCTATAATAGCACTACCTACCTGTGTCCCTATAGCCGACGTATAATAGGACTACCTACCTGTGTCCCTATAGTCGACCTATAATAGCACTACCTACCTGTGTCCCTATAGCCGACCTATAATAGCGCTACCTACCTGTGTCCCTATAGCCGACCTATAATAGCGCTACCTACCTGTGTCCCTCTAGTCGACCTATAATAGCACTACCTACCTGTGTCCCTATAGCCGACCTATAATAGCACAACCTACCTGTGTCCCTATAGCCGACCTATAATAGCACTACTTACCTGTGTCCCTATAGCCGACCTATAATAGCACTACCTACCTGTGTCCCTATAGCCGACGTATAATAGCACTACCTACCTGTGTCCCTATAGCCGACCTATAATAGCACTACCTACCTGTGTCCCTATAGCCGACCTATAATAGCACTACCTACCTGTGTCCCTATAGCCGACCTATAATAGCACTACCTACCTGTGTCCCTATAGCCAACCTATAATAGCACTACCTACCTGTGTCCCTATAGCCGACCTATAATAGCACTACCTACCCGTGTCCCTATAGCCAACCTATAATAGCACTACCTACCTGTGTCCCTATAGCCGACCTATAATAGCACTACCTACCTGTGTCTCTATAGCCGACCTATAATAGCACTACCTACATGTGTCCCTATGGGTGACCTATAATAGCACTACCTACCTGTGTCCCTATAGCGACCTATAATAGCACTACCTACCTGTGTCCCTATAGCCGACCTATAATAGCACTACCTACCTGTGTCCCTATAGCCGACCTATAATAGCACTACCTACCTGTGTCCCTATGGGTGACCTATAATAGCACTACCTACCTGTGTCCCTATAGCCGACCTATAATAGCACTACCTACCTGTGTCCCTATAGCCGACCTATAATAGCACTACCTACCTGTGTCCCTATAGCCGACCTATAATAGCACTACCTACCCGTGTCCCTATAGCCGACCTATAATAGCACTACCTACCTGTGTCCCTATAGCCGACCTATAATAGCACTACCTACCTGTGTCCCTATAGCCGACCTATAATAGCACTACCTACCTGTGTCCCTATGTGCGACCTATAATAGCACTACCTACCTGTGTCCCTATAGCCGACCTATAATAGCACTACCTACCTGTGTCCCTATAGCCGACCTATAATAGCACTACCTACCTGTGTCCCTATAGCCGACCTATAATAGCACTACCTACCTGTGTCCCTATAGCCGACCTATAATAGCACTACCTACCTGTGTCCCTATGTGCGACCTATAATAGCACTACCTACCTGTGTCCCTATAGCCGACCTATAATAGCACTACCTACCTGTGTCCCTATAGCCGACCTATAATAGCACTACCTACCTGTGTACCTATAGCCAACCTATAATAGCACTACCTACCTGTGTCCCTATGGGTGACCTATAATAGCACTACCTACCTGTCCCTATAGCCGACCTATAATAGCACTACCTACCTGTGTCCCTATAGCCGACCTATAATAGCACTACCTACCTGTGTCCCTATAGCCGACCTATAATAGCACTACCTACCTGTGTCCCTATAGCCGACCTATAATAGCACTACCTACCTGTGTCCCTATAGCCAACCTATAATAGCACTACCTACCTGTGTCCCTATAGCCGACCTATAATAGCACTACCTACCTGTGTCCCAATAGCCGACCTATAATAGCACTACCTACCTGTGTCCCTATAGCTGAGCTATAATAGCACTACCTACCTGTGTACCTATAGCCGAACTATAATAGCACTACCTACCTGTGTCCCTATAGTCCACCTGTAAAGCACTACCTACCTGTGTCCCTATAGCCGACCTATAATAGCACTACCTACCTGTGTCCCTATAGCCGACCTATAATAGCACTACCTACCTGTGTCCCTATAGTCCACCTGTAAAGCACTACCTACCTGTGTCCCTATAGCCGACCTATAATAGCACTACCTACCTGTGTCCCTATAGCCGACCTATAATAGCACTACCTACCTGTGTCCCTATAGCCGACCTATAATAGCACTACCTACCTGTGTCCCTATAGCCGACCTATAATAGCACTACCTACCTGTGTCCCTATGTGCGACCTATAATAGCACTACCTACCTGTGTCCCTATGGGCGACCTATAATAGCACTACCTACCTGTGTCCCTATGTGCGACCTATAATAGCACTACCTACCTGTGTCCCTATAGCCGACCTATAATAACACTACCTACCTGTGTCCCTATAGCCGACCTATAATAGCACTACCTACCTGTGTCCCTATAGCCACCCTAAAATAGCACTACCTACCTGTGTCCCTATAGCCGACCTATAATAGCACTACCTACCTGTGTCCCTATAGCCGACCTATAATAGCACTACCTACCTGTGTCCCTATAGCCGACCTATAATAGCACTACCTACCTGTGTCCCTATAGCCGACCTATAATAGCACTACCTACCTGTGTCCCTATAGCCACCCTAAAATAGCACTACCTACCTGTGTCCCTATAGCCGACCTATAATAGCACTACCTACCTGTGTCCCTATAGCCGACCTATAATAGCACTACCTACCTGTGTCCCTATAGCCGACCTATAATAGCACTACCTACCTGTGTCCCTATAGCCGACCTATAATAGCACTACCTACCTGTGTCCCTATAGCCACCCTAAAATAGCACTACCTACCTGTGTCCCTATAGCCGACCTATAATAGCACTACCTACCTGTGTCCCTATAGCCGACCTATAATAGCACTACCTACCTGTGTCCCTATAGCCGACCTATAATAGAACTACCTACCTGTGTCCCTATAGCCGACCTATAATAGCACTACCTACCTGTGTCTCTATAGCCGAACTATAATAGCTCTACCTACCTGTGTCCCTATGTGCGACCTGTAATAGCACTACCTACCTGTGTCCCTAGGGGCGACCTGTAATAGCACTACCTACCTGTGTCCCTATAGTCCACCTATAATAGCACTACCTACCTGTGTCCCTATAGTCCACCTATAATAGCACTACCTACCTGTGTCCATATAGCCGACCTATAATAGCACTACCTACCTGTGTCCCAATAGCCGACATATAATAGCACTACCTACCTGTGTCCCTATAGTCCACCTATAATAGCACTACCTGCCTGTGTCCCTATAGTCCACCTATAATAGCACTACCTACCTGTGTCCCTATAGCCAACCTATAATAGCACTACCTACCTGTATCCCTACAGCTGACCTATAATAGCAATACCTACCTGTGTCCCTACAGCTGACCTATAATAGCACTCCCTACCTATGTCCCTATAGCCGACCTATAATCGCACTACCTACCTGTCTCCCAATGGCCGATCTATAATAGCACTACCTACCTGTGTCCCTATACCACGAGGCAAGGGTCTGTGTCGGCGGATGTAGATTCCTGGCCTCTTGCGAGACCAGGCACCGGCCAGGGTCCAGGAGGCTTTAGCCTAACCAAAGGAGGAACCATCGCGACCAATGGTGATCCCAGCGTGCGATGTCAGTCGCAGTGCTGGGATCGCAAATGCAGCGAGGAGGTGTCTGACATCTCTTTCTGCATTTACATCTGTGATGGACAGTTTTGCGCAGCTGATTGTGTCCGAAAGTGCGAATCCGTCCATCTCTGAATCAGGCCCTATGTTCCCAAATATTATGTCGTCCCTTTATTTTTCATGAACTGATTTTCGGAAATAAATGGGTTTTCGACATGTGTCTCATTAAGTCACATTTACAGTTATAATTGCATTGCGCTTCACTGGCCCCCCATTTCCTCCAGAATTCTGTTCAACCTTCTCACCCTCACCTGATCCACCTTCATACATCTGTGACCTGGTATCAGGATAATCTTCTGCTTGTCCCTCTCCCATTTATCTCTGACCTGCCCCTCTACTCCATTCTGCTACCTTCTGCCATACTGCCCCCACTAAAGGGACTCCCCACCATGACCTGGTTACAGGATACTCTCCCACCCTCCCTCTCCCATCTATATCTGACCTGCATCTCTCCTCTGCTCTGCCACCTCCAAGACCTCTGCCATACTGCCCCCACTAATGGCACTTCCCACCATGACCTGGTTACTGGATACTCTCCCACCCTCCCTCTCCCATCTATATCTGACCTGCGTCTCTCCTCTGCTCTGCCACCTCCAAGACCTCTGCCATACTTCCCCCACTAATTGGACTCCCCACCCTGACCTGGTTACTGGATACTCTCCCACCATCCCTCTCCCATCTATATCTGACCTGCGTCTCTCCTCTGCTCTGCTGCCTCCAAGACCTCTGCCATACTGCACTAATGGGACTTCCCACCATGACCTGGTTACTGGATACTTTCCCACCCTCCCTCTCCCATCTATATCTGACCTGCGTCTCTCCTCTGCTCTGCTGCGTCCAAGACCTCTGCCATACTGCCCCCACTAATGGGACTCCCCACCCTGACCTGGTTACAGGATACTCTCTCACCCTCCCTCTCCCATCTGTTTCTGACCTGTGTCTCTCCTCTGCTCTGCCACCTCCAAGACTTCTGCCATACTGCCCCCACTAATGGGACTCCCCACCCTGACCTGGTTGCAGGATACTCTTCCACCCTCCCTCTCCCATCTATATCTGACCTGCGTCTCTCCTCTGCTCTGCCTCCTCCAAGACTTCAGCCATACTGCCCCCACTAATGGGACTCCCCACCCTGACCTGGTTACAGGATACTCTCCCACCCTCCCTCTCCCATCTATATCTGACCTGCGTCTCTCCTCTGCCACCTCCAAGACCTCTGACATACTGCCCCCTAATAATGCGTCTCCCCACCCTGACCTGGCTACTGGATACTCTCCAACCCTCCCTCTCCCATCTTTATCTGACCTGCGTCTCTGCTCTGCTCTGCCACCTCCAAGACCTCTGCCATACTGCACCCACTAAAGGGACTCCCCACCATGACCTGGTTACTGGATACTCTCCCACCCTCCCTCTCCCATCTATATCTGACCTGCGTCTCTCCTCTGCTCTGCTGCCTCCAAGACCTCTGCCATACTGCCCCCACTAATGGGACTCCCCACCCTGACCTGGCTACTGGATACTCTCCTACCCTCCCTCTCCCATCTATATCTGACCTGTGTCTCTCCTCTGCTCTGCCACCTCCAAGACCTCTGCCATACTACCCCCACTAATGTGACTCCCCACCATGACCTGGTTACTGGATACAATCCCACCCTCCCTCTCCCATCTATATCTGACCTGCATCTCTCCTCTGTTCTGCTACCTCCAAGACCTCTGCCATACTACCCCACTAATGGGACTCCCCACCCTGACCTGGTTACAGGATACTCTCCCACCCTACCTCTCCCATCTATATATGACATGCGTCTCTCCTCTGCTCTGCTGCCTCCAAGACCTCTGCCATACTGCCCCCACTAATGGGACTCCCCACCCTGACCTGGTTACTGTATACTCTCCCACCCTCCCTCTCCCATCTGTATCTGACCTGCGTCTCTCCTCTGCCACCTCCAAGACTTCTGCCATACTGCCCCCACTACTGGAACTCCCCACCCTGACCTGGTTACAGGATACTCTCCCACCCTCCCTCTGCCATCTATATCTGACCTGCGTCTCTCCTCTGCTCTGCTGCCTCCAAGACCTCTGCCATACTGCCCCCACTAATGGGACTTCCCACCATGACCTGGTTACTGGATACTTTCCCACCCTCCCTCTCCCATCTATATCTTACGTGCATCTCTCCTCTGCTCTACTGCCTCCAAGACCTCTGCAATACTGCCCCCACTAATGGGACTCCCCACCATGACCTTGTTTCTGGATACTTTTCCGACCCTCCCTCTCCCATCTATATCTTACCTGCGTCTCTCCTCTGCTCTGCTGCCTCCAAGACCTCTGCCATACTGCCCCCACTAATGGGACTCACCACCCTGACCTGGTTACAGGATACTCTCCCACCCTACCTCTCCCATCTATATCTGACCTGCGTCTCTCCTCTGCTGCCTCCAAGACCTCTGCCATACTGCCCCCACTAATGGGACTCCCCTCCCTGACCTGGTTACTGTATACTCTCCCACCCTACCTCTCCCATCTATATCTGACCCCACCCATCGATATCCCATCTCCTCTGCTCTGCCACCTCCAAGACTTCAGCCATACTGCCCCCACTAATGGGACTCCCCACCCTGACCTGGCTACTGGATACTCTCCTACCCTCCCTCTCCCATCTATATCTGACCTGCGTCTCTCCTCTGCTCTGCCACCTCCAAGACCTCTGCCATACTACCCCCACTAATATGACTCCCCACCATGACCTGGTTACTGGATACTCTCCCACCCTCCCTCTCCCATCTATATCTGACCTGCATCTCTCCTCTGTTCTGCTACCTCCAAGACCTCTGCCATACTACCCCACTAATGGGACTCCCCACCCTGACCTGGTTACAGGATACTCTCCCACCCTACCTCTCCCATCTATATCTGACCTGCGACTCTCCTCTGCTCTGCTGCCTCCAAGACCTCTGCCATACTGCCCCCACTAATGGGACTCCCCACCCTGACCTGGTTACTGTATACTCTCCCACCCTCCCTCTCCCATCTGTGTCTGACCTGCGTCTCTCCTCTGCCGCCTCCAAGACTTCTGCCATACTGCCCCCACTAATGGGACTCCCCACCCTGACCTGGTTACAGGATACTCTCCCACACTCCCTCTGCCATCTATATCTGACCTGCGTCTCTCCTCTGCTCTGCTGCCTCCAAGACCTCTGCCATACTGCCCCCACTAATGGGACTTCCCACCATGACCTGGTTACTGGATACTTTCCCACCCTCCCTCTCCCATCTATATCTTACCTGCGTCTTTCCTCTGCTCTGCTGCCTCCAAGACCTCTGCCATACTGCCGCCACTAATGGGACTCCCCACCATGACCTGGTTTCTGGATACTTTCCCACCCTCCCTCTCCCATCTATATCTTACCTGCGTCTCTCCTCTGCTCTGCTGCCTCCAAGACCTCTGCCATACTGCCCCCACTAATGGGACTCCCCACCCTGACCTGGTTACAGGATACTCTCCCACCCTACCTCTCCCATCTATATCTGACCTGCGTCTCTCCTCTGCTCTGCTGCCTCCAAGACCTCTGCCATACTGCCCCCACTAATGGGACTCCCCACCCTGACCTGGTTACTGTATACTCTCCCACCCTACCTCTCCCATCTATATCTGACCTGCGTCTCTCCTCTGCTCTGCCACCTCCAAGACCTCTGCCATACTGCCCCCACTAATGGGACTCCCCACCATGACCTGGTTACTGGATACTCTCCCACCCTCCCTCTCCCATCTGTATCTGACCTGCGTCTCTCCTCTGCCGCCTCCAAGACTTCTGCCATACTGCCCCCACTAATGGGACTCCCCACCCTCATCTTGTTACTGGATACTCTCCCACCCTCCCTCTCCCATCTATATCTGACCTGCATCTCTCCTCTGCTCTGCCACCTCCAAGACTTCAGCCATACTGCCCCCACTAATGGGACTCCCCACCCTGACCTGGTTACAGGATACTCTCCCACCCTCCTTCTCCCATCTATATCTGACCTGCGTCTCTCCTCTGCTCTGCCACCTCCAAGACCTCTGCCATACTGCCCCCACTAATGGGACTCCCCACCCTGACCTGGTTACTGGATAATCTCCCACCCTCCCTCTCCCATCTATATCTGACCTGCGTCTCTCCTCTGCTCTGCCACCTCCTAGACGTCTGCCATACTGCCCCCACTAATGGGACTCCCCACCCTCACCTGGTTACTGGATACTCTCCCTCCCTCTCCCATCTATATCTGACCTGCATCTCTCCTCTGCTCTACCTCCTCCAAGACTTCAGCCATACTGCCCCCTACTAATGGGACTCCCCATCCTGACCTGGTTACTGGATACTCTCCCACCCTCCCTCTCCCATCTGTATCTGACCTGTGTCTCTCCTCTGCTCTGCTACCTCCAAGACTTCTGCCATACTAATGGGACTCCCCGCCCTGACCTGGTTACTGGATACTCTCCCACCCTACCTCTCCCATCTATATCTGACCCGCGTCTCGCCTCTGCTCTGCTGCCTCCAAGATCTCTGCCATACTGCCCCCCCACTAATGGGACTCCCCACCCTGACCTGGTTTACTGGATACTCTCTCACCCTCCCTCTCTTATCTGTTTCTGACCTGTGTCTCTCCTCTGCTCTGCCACCTCCAAGACTTCTGCCATACTGCCCCCACTAATGGAACTCCCCACCCTGACCTGGTTGCAGGATACTCTTCCACCCTCCCTCTCCCCTCTATATCTGACCTGCGTCTCTCCTCTGCTCTGCCTCCTCCAAGACTTCAGCCATACTTCCCCCACTAATGGGACTCCCCACCCTGACCTGGTTACAGGATACTCTCCCACCCTACCTCTCCCATCTATATCTGACCTGCGTCTCTCCTCTGCCACCTCCAAGACCTCTGACATACTGCCCCCTAATAATGCGACTCCCCACCCTGACCTGGCTACTGGATACTCTCCCACCCTCCCTCTCCCATCTATATCTGACCTGCGTCTCTGCTCTGCTCTGCCACCTCCAAGACCTCTGCCATACTGCACCCACTAAAGGGACTCCCCACCATGACCTGGTTACTGGATACTCTCCCACCCTCCCTCTCCCATCTATATCTGACCTGCGTCTCTCCTTTGCTCTGCTGCCTCCAAGACCTCTGCCATACTGCCCCCACTAATGGGACTCCCCACCCTGACCTGGCTACTGGATACTCTCCTACCCTCCCTCTCCCATCTATATCTGACCTGCGTCTCTCCTCTGCTCTGCCACCTCCAAGACTTCTGCCATACTGCCCCCACTAATGGGACTCCCCACCCTCATCTGGTTACTGGATACTCTCCCACCCTCCCTCTCCCATCTATATCTGACCTGCATCTCTCCTCTGCTCTGCCACCTCCAAGACGTCTGCCATACTGCCCCCACTAATGGGACTCCCCACCCTGACCTGGTTACTGGATACTCTCCCACCCTCTCCCATCTATATCTGACCTGCATCTCTCCTCTGCTCTGCCTCCTCCAAGACTTCAGCCATACTGCCCCCTACTAATGGGACTCCCCATCCTGACCTGGTTACTGGATACTCTCCCACCCTCCCTCTCCCATCTGTATCTGACCTGTGTCTCTCCTCTGCTCTGCCACCTCCAAGACTTCTGCCATACTAATGGGACTCCCCACCCTGACCTGGTTACTGGATACTCTCCCACCCTCCCTCTCCCATCTATATCTGACCCGCGTCTCGCCTCTGCTCTGCTGCCTCCAAGATCTCTGCCATACTGCCCCCCCACTAATGGGACTCCCCACCCTGACCTGTTACTGGATACTCTCTCACCCTCCCTCTCCCACCTGATTCTGACATGTGTCTCTCCTCTGCTCTGCCACCTCCAAGACTTCTGCCATACTGCCCCCACTAATGGGACTCCCCACCCTGACCTGGTTGCAGGATACTCTTCCACCCTCCCTCTCCCCTCTATATCTGACCTGCGTCTCTCCTCTGCTCTGCCTCCTCCAAGACTTCAGCCATACTGCCCCCACTAATGGGACTCCCCACCTTGACCTGGTTACAGGATACTCTCCTACCCTCCCTCTCCCATCTATATCTGACCTGCGTCTCTCCTCTGCCACCTCCAAGACCTCTGACATACTGCCCCCTAATAATGCGACTCCCCACCCTGACCTGGCTACTGGATACTCTCCCACCCTCCCTCTCCCATCTATATCTGACCTGCGTCTCTGCTCTGCTCTGCCACCTCCAAGACCTCTGCCATACTGCACCCACTAAAGGGATTCTCCACCATTACCTGGTTACTGGATTCTCTCCCACCCTCCCTCTCCCATCTATATCTGACCTGCGTCTCTCCTCTGCTCTGCTGCCTCCAAGACCTCTGCCATACTGCCCCCACTAATGGGACTCCCCACCCTGACCTGGCTACTGGATACTCTCCTACCCTCCCTCTCCCATCTATATCTGACCTGCGTCTCTCCTCTGCTCTGCCACCACCAAGACCTCTGCCATACTGCCCCCACTAATGGGACTCCCCACCCTGACCTGGTTACTGGATACTCTCCCACCCTCTCCCATCAATATCTGACCTGCATCTCTCCTCTGCTCTGCCTCCTCCAAGACTTCAGCCATACTGCCCCCTACTAATGGGACTCCCCACCCTGACCTGGTTACTGGATACTCTCCCACCCTCCCTCTCCCATCTATATCTGACCTGCGTCTTGCCTCTGCTCTGCTGCCTCCAAGATCTCTGCCATACTGCCCCCCCACTAATGGGACTCCCCTCCTTGACCTGGTTACTGGATACTCTCTCACCCTCCCTCTCCCATCTGTTTCTGACCTGTGTCTCTCCTCTGCTCTGCCACCTCCAAAACTTCTGCCATACTGCCCCCACTAATGGGACTCCCCACCCTTACCTGGTTGCAGGATACTCTTCCACCCTCCCTCTCCCATCTATATCTGACCTGCGTCTCTCCTCTGCTCTGCCTCCTCCAAGACTTCAGCCATACTGCCCCCACTAATGGGACTCCCCACCCTGACCTGGTTACAGGATACTCTCCCACCCTCCCTCTCCCATCTATATCTGACCTGCGTCTCTCCTCTGCCACCTCCAAGACCTCTGACATACTGCCCCCTAATAATGCGACTCCCCACCCTGACCTGGCTACTGGATAGTCTCCCACCCTCCCTCTCCCATCTATATCTGACCTGCGTCTCTGCTCTGCTCTGCCACCTCCAAGACCTCTACCATACTGCACCCACTAAAGGGACTCCCCACCATGACCTGGTTACTGGATACTCTCCCACCCTCCCTCTCCCATCTATATCTGACCTGCGTCTCTCCTCTGCTCTGCTGCCTCCAAGACCTCTGCCATACTGCCCCCACAAATGGGACTCCCCACCCTGACCTGGCTACTGGATACTCTCCTACCCTCCCTCTCCCATCTATATCTGACCTGCGTCTCTCCTCTGCTCTGCCACCTCCAAGACCTCTGCCATACTACCCCCACTAATGGGAATCCCCACCATGACCTGGTTACTGGATACTCTCCCACCCTCCCTCTCCCATCTATATCTGACCTGCATCTCTCCTCTGTTCTGCTACCTCCCAGACCTCTGCCATACTACCCACTAATGGGACTCCCCACCCTGACCTGGTTACAGGATACTCTCCCACCCTACCTCTCCCATCTATATCTGACCTGCGTCTCTCTTCTGCTCTGCTGCCTCCAAGACCTCTGCCATACTGCCCCCTCTAATGGGACTCCCCACCCTGACCTGGTTACTGTATACTCTCCCACCCTCCCTCTCCCTTCTGTATCTGACCTGCGTCTCTCCTCTGCCGCCTCCAAGACTTCTGCCATACTGCCCCCACTAATGGGACTCCCCACCCTGACCTGGTTACAGGATACTCTCCCACCCTCCCTCTGCCATCTATATCTGACCTGCGTCTCTCCTCTGCTCTGCTGCCTCCAAGACCTCTGCCATACTGCCCCCATTAATGGGACTTCCCACCTTGACCTGGTTACTGGATACTTTCCCACCCTCCCTCTCCCATCTATATCTTACCTGCGTCTCTCCTCTGCTCTGCTGCCTCCAAGACCTCTGCCATACTGCCCCCACTAATGGGACTCCCCACCATGACCTGGTTTCTGGATACTTCCCACCCTCCCTCTCCCATCTATATCTTACCTGCGTCTCTCCTCTGCTCTGCTGCCTCCAAGACCTCTGCCATACTGCCCCCACTAATGGGACTCACCACCCTGACCTGGTTACAGGATACTCTCCCACCCTACCTCTCCCATCTATATCAGACCTGCGTCTCTCCTCTGCTGCCTCCAACACCTCTGCCATACTGCCCCCACTAATGGGACTCCCCACCCTGACCTGGTTACTGTATACTCTCCCACCCTACCTCTCCCATCTATATCTGACCTGCGTCTCTCCTCTGCTCTGCCACCTCTAAGACTTCAGCCATACTGCCCCCACTAATGGGAATCCCCACCCTGACCTGGTTACAGGATACTCTCCCACCCTCCTTCTCCCATCTATATCTGACCTGCATCTCTCCTCTGCTCTGCCACCTCCAAGACCTCTGCCATACTGCCCCCACTAATGGGACTCCCCACCCTGACCTGGTTACTGGATACTCTCCCACCCTCCCTCTCCCATCTATATCTGACCTGCATCTCTCCTCTGCTGCCTCCAAGACCTCTGCCATACTGCCCCCACTAATGGGACTCCCCACCCTGACCTGGTTACTGGATACTCTCCCACCCCATCCCTCTCCCATCTATATCTGACCTGCGTCTCTCCTCTGCTCTGCCACCTCCAAGACCTCTGCCATACTGCCCCCACTAATGGGACTCCCCACCCTGACCTGGTTACTGGATACTCTCCCACCCTCTCACATCTATATCTGACCTGCATCTCTCCTCTGCTCTGCCTCCTCCAAGACTTCAGCCATACTGCCCCCTACTAATGGGACTTCCCATCCTGACCTGGTTACTGGATACTCTCCCACCCTCCCTCTCCCATCTGTATCTGACCTGTGTCTCTCCTCTGCTCTGCCACCTCCAAGACTTCTGCCATACTAATGGGACTCCCCATCCTGACCTGGTTACTGGATACTCTCCCACCCTCCCTCTCCCATCTATATCTGACCTGCGTCTCGCCTCTGCTCTGCTGCCTCCAAGATCTCTGCCATACTGCCCCACCACTAATGGGTCTCCCCACCCTGACCTGGTTACTGGATACTCTCTCACCCTCCCTCTCCCATCTGTATCTGACCTGTGTCTCTCCTCTGCTCTGCCACCTCCAAGACTTCTGCCATACTGCAACCACTAATGGGACTCCCCACCCTGACCTGGTTGTAGGATACTCTCCCACCCTCCCTCTCCCATCTATATCTGACCTGCGTCTCTCCTCTGCTCTTCCACATCCAAGACTTCTGCCATACTGCCCCCACTAATGGGACTCCCCACCATGACCTGGTTTCAGGATACTCTCCCACCCTCCCTCTCCAGTCTATATCTGACCTGCGTCTCTCCTCTGCTCTGCCACATCCAAGACTTCTGCCATACTGCCCCCACTAATGGGACTCCCCACCCTGACCTGGTTACAGGATACTCTCCCACCCTCCCTCTCCCATCTATATCTGACCTGCATCTCTCCTCTGCTCTGCTGCCTCCAAGACCTCTTGCATACTGCCCCCACTAATGGGACTCCCCACCATGACCTGGTTACAGGATACTCTCCCACCCTCCCTCTACCATCTATATCTGACCTGCGGCTCTCCTCTGCTCTCCCGCCTCCACGACCTCTGCCATACTGCCCCCACTAATGGGACTCCCCACACTGACCTGGTTACTGGATACTCTCCCACCCTCTCCCATCTATATCTGACCTGCATCTCTCCTCTGCTCTGCCTCCTCCAAGACTTCAGCCATACTTCCCCCTACTAATGGGACTCCCCATCCTGACCTGGTTACTGGATACTCTCCCACCCTCCCTCTCCCATCTGTATCTGACCTGTGTCTCTCATCTGCTCTGCCACCTCCAAGACTTCTGCCATACTAATGGGACTCCTCACCCTGACCTGGTTACTGGATACTCTCCCACCCTCCCTCTCCCATCTATATCTGACCCGCGTCTCGCCTCTGCTCTGCTGTCTCCAAGATCTCTGCCATACTGCCCCCCCACTAATGGGACTCCCCACCCTGACCTGGTTACTGGATACTCTCTCACCCTCCCTCTCCCATCTGTTTCTGACATGTGTCTCTCCTCTGCTCTGCCACCTCCAAGACTTCTGCCATACTGCCCCCACTAATGGGACTCCCCACCCTGACCTGGTTGCAGGATACTCTTCCACCCTCCCTCTCCCCTCTATATCTGACCTGCGTCTCTCCTCTGCTCTGCCTCCTCCAAGACTTCAGCCATACTACCCCCACTAATGGGACTCCCCACCCTGACCTGGTTACAGGATACTCTCCCACCCTCCCTCTCCCATCTATATCTGACCTGCGTCTCTCCTCTGCCACCTCCAAGACCTCTGACATACTGCCCCCTAATAATGCGACTCCCCTCCCTGACCTGGCTACTGGATACTCTCCCACCCTCCCTCTCCCATCTATATCTGACCTGCGTCTCTGCTCTGCTCTGCCATCTCCAAGACCTCTGCCATACTGCACCCACTAAAGGGATTCCCCACCATGACCTGGTTACTGGATACTCTCCCACCCTCCCTCTCCCATCTATATCTGACCTGCGTCTCTCCTCTGCTCTGCTGCCTCCAAGACCTCTGCCATACTGCCCCCACTAATGGGACTCCCCACCCTGACCTGGCTACTGGATACTCTCCTACCCTCCCTCTCCCATCTATATCTGACCTGCGTCTCTCCTCTGCTCTGCCACCTCCAAGACCTCTGCCATACCGCCCCCACTAATGGGACTCCCCACCCTGACCTGGTTACTGGATACTCTCCCACTCTCTCCCATCTATATCTGACCTGCATCTCTCCTCTGCTCTGCCTCCTCCAAGACTTCAGCCATACTGCCCCCTACTAATGGGACTCCCCATCCTGACCTGGTTACTGGATACTCTCCCACCCTCCCTCTCCCATCTGTATCTGACCTGTGTCTCTCCTCTGCTCTGCCACCTCCAAGACTTCTGCCATACTAATGGGACTCCCCACCCTGACCTGGTTACTGGATACTCTCCCACCCTCCCTCTCCCATCTATATCTGACCTGCGTCTTGCCTCTGCTCTGCTGCCTCCAAGATCTCTGCCATACTGCTCCCCCACTAATGGGACTCCCCACCCTGACCTGGTTACTGGATACTCTCTCACCCTCCCTCTCCCATCTGTTTCTGACCTGTGTCTCTCCTCTGCTCTGCCTCCTCCAAGACTTCAGCCATACTGCCCCCACTAATGGGAATCCCCACCCTGACCTGGTTACAGGATACTCTCCCACCCTCCCTCTCCCATCTATATCTGACCTGCGTCTCTCCTCTGCCACTTCCAAGACCTCTGACATACTGCCCCCTAATAATGCGACTCCCCACCCTGACCTGGCTACTGGATACTCTCCCACCCTCCCTCTCCCATCTATATCTGACCTGCGTCTCTGCTCTGCTCTGCCACCTCCAAGACCTCTGCCATACAGCACCCACTAAAGGGACTCCCCACCATGACCTGGTTACTGGATACTCTCCCACCCTCCCTCTCCCATCTATATCTGACCTGCATCTCTCCTCTGCTCTGCTGCCTCCAAGACCTCTGCCATACTGCCCCCACAAATGGGACTCCCCACCCTGACCTGGCTACTGGATACTCTCCTACCCTCCCTCTCCCATCTATATCTGACCTGCGTCTCTCCTCTGTTCTGCTACCTCCAAGACCTCTGCCATACTACCCCACTAATGGGACTCCCCACCCTGACCTGGTTACAGGATACTCTCCCACCCTACCTCTCCCATCTATATCTGACCTGCGTCTCTCCTCTGCTCTGCTGCCTCCAAGACCTCTGCCATACTGCCCCCACTAATGGGACTCCCCACCCTGACCTGGTTACTGTATACTCTCCCACCCTCCCTCTCCCATTTGTATCTGACCTGCGTCTCTCCTCTGCCGCCTCCAAGACTTCTGCCATACTGCCCCCACTAATGGGACTCCCCACCCTGACCTGGTTACAGGATACTCTCCCACCCTCCCTCTGCCATCTATATCTGACCTGCGTCTCTCCTCTGCTCTGCTGCCTCCAAGACCTCTGCCATACTGCCCCCACTAATGGGACTTCCCACCATGACCTGGTTACTGGATACTTTCCCACCCTCCCTCTCCCATCTATATCTTACCTGCGTCTCTCCTCTGCTCTGCTGCCTCCAAGACCTCTGCCATACTGCCCCCACTAATGGGACTCACCACCCTGACCTGGTTACAGGATACTCTCCCACCCTACCTCTCCCATCTATATCAGACCTGCGTCTCTCCTCTGCTGCCTCCAACACCTCTGCCATACTGCCCCCACTAATGGGACTCCCCACCCTGACCTGGTTACTGTATACTCTCCCACCCTACCTCTCCCATCTATATCTGACCTGCGTCTCTCCTCTGCTCTGCCACCTCCAAGACTTCAGCCATACTGCCCCCACTAATGGGACTCCCCACCCTGACCTGGTTACAGGATACTCTCCCACCCTCCTTCTCCCATCTATATCTGACCTGCATCTCTCCTCTGCTCTGCCACCTCCAAGACCTCTGCCATACTGCCCTCACTAATGGGACTCCCCACCCTGACCTGGTTACTGGATACTCTCCCACCCTCCCTCTCCCATCTATATCTGACCTGCATCTCTCCTCTGCTGCCTCCAAGACCTCTGTCATACTGCCCCCACTAATGGGACTCCCCACCCTGACCTGGTTACTGGATACTCTCCCACCCCCTCCCTCTCCCATCTATATCTGACCTGCGTCTCTCCTCTGCTCTGCCACCTCCAAGACCTCTGCCATGCTGCCCCCACTAATGGGACTCCCCACCCTGACCTGGTTACTGGATACTCTCCCACCCTCTCCCATCTATATCTGACCTGCATCTCTCCTCTGCTCTGCCTCCTCCAAGACTTCAGCCATACTGCCCCCTACTAATGGGACTCCCCATCCTGACCTGGTTACTGGATACTCTCCCACCCTCCCTCTCCCATCTGTATCTGACCTGTGTCTCTCCTCTGCTCTGCCACCTCCAAGACTTCTGCCATACTAATGGGACTCCCCACCCTGACCTTGTTACTGGATACTCTCCCACCCTCCCTCTCCCATCTATATCTGACCTGCGTCTCGCCTCTGCTCTGCTGCCTCCAAGATCTCTGCCATACTGCCCCACCACTAATGGGACTCCCCACCCTGACCTGGTTACTGGATACTCTCTCACCCTCCCTCTCCCATCTATATCTGACCTGCGTCTCTCCTCTGCCACCTCCAAGACCTCTGACATACTGCCCCCTAATAATGCGACTCCCCTACCTGACCTGGCTACTGGATACTCTCCCACCCTCCCTCTCCCATCTATATCTGACCTGCGTCTCTGCTCTGCTCTGCCACCTCCAAGACCTCTGCCATACTGCACCCACTAAAGGGATTCCCCACCATGACCTGGTTACTGGATACTCTCCCACCCTCCCTCTCCCATCTATATCTGACCTGCGTCTCTCCTCTGCTCTGCCACCTCCAAGACCTCTGCCATACTGCCCCCACTAATGGGACTCCCCACCCTGACCTGGTTACTGGATACTCTCCCACCCTCTCCCATCTATATCTGACCTGCATCTCTCCTCTGCTCTGCCTCCTCCAAGACTTCAGCCATACTGCCCCCTACTAATGGGACTCCCCATCCTGACCTGGTTACTGGATACTCTCCCACCCTCCCTCTCCCATCTGTATCTGACCTGTGTCTCTCCTCTGCTCTGCCACCTCCAAGACTTCTGCCTTACTAATGGGACTCCCCACCCTGACCTGGTTACTGGATACTCTCCCACCCTCCCTCTCCCATCTATATCTGACCTGCGTCTTGCCTCTGCTCTGCTGCCTCCAAGATCTCTGCCATACTGCCCCCCCACTAATGGGACTCCCCACCCTGACCTGGTTACTGGATACTCTCTCACCCTCCCTCTCCCATCTGTTTCTGACCTGTGTCTCTCCTCTGCTCTGCCACCTCCAAAACTTCTGCCATACTGCCCCCACTAATGGGACTCCCCACCCTGACCTGGTTGCAGGATACTCTTCCACCCTCCCTCTCCCATCTATATCTGACCTGCGTCTCTCCTCTGCTCTGCCTCCTCCAAGACTTCAGCCATACTGCCCCCACTAATGGGAATCCCCACCCTGACCTGGTTACAGGATACTCTCCCACCCTCCCTCTCCCATCTATATCTGACCTGCGTCTCTCCTCTGCCACCTCCAAGACCTCTGACATACTGCCCCCTAATAATGCGACTCCCCACCCTGACCTGGCTACTGGATACTCTCCCACCCTCCCTCTCCCATCTATATCTGACCTGCGTCTCTGCTCTGCTCTGCCACCTCCAAGACCTCTGCCATACTGCACCCACTAAAGGGACTCCCCACCATGACCTGGTTACTGGATACTCTCCCACCCTCCCTCTCCCATCTATATCTGACCTGCATCTCTCCTCTGCTCTGCTGCCTCCAAGACCTCTGCCATACTGCCCCCACAAATGGGACTCCTCACCCTGACCTGGCTACTGGATACTCTCCTACCCTCCCTCTCCCATCTATATCTGACCTGCGTCTCTCCTCTGCTCTGCCACCTCCAAGACCTCTGCCATACTACCCCCACTAATGGGACTCCCCACCATGACCTGGTTACTGGATACTCTCCCACCCTCCCTCTCCCATCTATATCTGACCTGCATCTCTCCTCTGTTCTGCTACCTCCAAGACCTCTGCCATACTACCCCACTAATGGGACTCCCCACCCTGACCTGGTTACAGCATACTCTCCCACCCTACCTCTCCCATCTATATCTGACCTGCGTCTCTCCTCTGCTCTGCTGCCTCCAAGACCTCTGCCATACTGCCCCCACTAATGGGACTCCCCACCCTGACCTGGTTACTGTATACTCTCCCACCCTCCCTCTCCCTTCTGTATCTGACCTGCGTCTCTCCTCTGCCGCCTCCAAGACTTCTGCCATACTGCCCCCACTAATGGGACTCCCCACCCTGACCTGGTTACAGGATACTCTCCCACCCTCCCTCTGCCATCTATATCTGACCTGCGTCTCTCCTCTGCTCTGCTGCCTCCAAGACCTCTGCCATACTGCCCCCACTAATGGGACTTCCCACCATGACCTGGTTACTGGATACTTTCCCACCCTCCCTCTCCCATCTATATCTTACCTGCGTCTCTCCTCTGCTCTGCTGCCTCCAAGACCTCTGCCATACTGCCCCCACTAATGGGACTCACCACCCTGACCTGGTTACAGGATACTCTCCCACCCTACCTCTCCCATCTATATCAGACCTGCGTCTCTCCTCTGCTGCCTCCAACACCTCTGCCATACTGCCCCCACTAATGGGACTCCCCACCCTGACCTGGTTACTGTATACTCTCCCACCCTACCTCTCCCATCTATATCTGACCTGCGTCTCTCCTCTGCTCTGCCACCTCCAAGACTTCAGCCATACTGCCCCCACTAATGGGACTCCCCACCCTGACCTGGTTACAGGATACTCTCCCACCCTCCTTCTCCCATCTATATCTGACCTGCATCTCTCCTCTGCTCTGCCACCTCCAAGACCTCTGCCATACTGCCCCCACTAATGGGACTCCCCACCCTGACCTGGTTACTGGATACTCTCCCACCCTCCCTCTCCCATCTTTATCTGACCTGCATCTCTCCTCTGCTGCCTCCAAGACCTCTGCCATACTGCCCCCACTAATGGGACTCCCCACCCTGACCTGGTTACTGGATACTCTCCCACCCCCTCCCTCTCCCATCTATATCTGACCTGCATCTCTCCTCTGCTCTGCCACCTCCCAGACCTCTGCCATACTGCCCCCACTAATGGGACTCCCCACCCTGACCTGGTTACTGGATACTCTCCCACCCTCTCCCATCTATATCTGACCTGCATCTCTCCTCTGCTCTGCCTCCTCCAAGACTTCAGCCATACTGCCCCCTACTAATGGGACTCCCCATCCTGACCTGGTTACTGGATACTCTCCCACCCTCCCTCTCCCATCTGTATCTGACCTGTGTCTCTCCTCTGCTCTGCCACCTCCAAGACTTCTGCCATACTAATGGGACTCCCCACCCTGACCTGGTTACTGGATACTCTCCCACCCTCCCTCTCCCATCTATATCTGACCTGCGTCTCGCCTCTGCTCTGCTGCCTCCAAGATCTCTGCCATACTGCCCCACCACTAATGGGACTCCCCACCCTGACCTGGTTACTGGATACTCTCTCACCCTCCCTCTCCCATCTGTATCTGACCTGTGTCTCTCCTCTGCTCTGCCACCTCTAAGACTTCTGCCATACTGCAACCACTAATGGGACTCCCCTCCCTGACCTGGTTGCGGGATACTCTCCCACCCTCCCTCTCCCATCTATATCTGACCTGTGTCTCTCCTCTGCTCTGCCACATCCAAGACTTCTGCCATACTGCCCCCACTAATGGGACTCCCCACCATGACCTGGTTTCAGGATACTCTCCCACCCTCCCTCTCCAGTCTATATCTGACCTGCGTCTCTCCTCTGCTCTGCCACATCCAAGACTTCTGCCATACTGCCCCCACTAATGGGACTCCCCACCCTGACCTGGTTACAGGATACTCTCCCACCCTCCCTCTCCCATCTATATCTGACCTGCATCTCTCCTCTGCTCTGCTGCCTCCAAGACCTCTTGCATACTGCCCCCACTAATGGGACTCCCCAACATGACCTGCTTACAGGATACTCTCCCACCCTCCCTCTACCATCTATATCTGACCTGCGGCTCTCCTCTGCTCTGCCGCCTCCAGGACCTCTGCCATACTGCCCCCACTAATGGGACTCCCCACCATGACCTGGTTTCATGATACTCTCCCACCCTCCCTCTCCCATCTATATCTGACCTGTGTCTCTCCTCTGCTCTGCCGCCTCCAAGACCTCTGCCATACTGCCCCCACTAATGGGACACCCCACCCTGACCTGGTTACTGGATACTCTCCCACCCTCCCTCTCCCATCTATATCTGACCTGCATCTCTCCTCTGCTCTGCCACCTCCAAGACTTCTGCCATATTGCCCCCGACTAATGGGACTCCCCACCCTGACCTGGTTACTGGACACTCTCCCACCCTCCCTCTCCCATCTATATCTGACCTGCATCTCTCCTCTGCTGCCCCCAAGACCTCTGCCATACTGCCCCCACTAATGGGACTCCCCACCCTAACCTGGTTACTGGATACTCTCCCACCCTCCCTCTCCCATCTATATCTGACCTGCATCTCTACTCTGCTCTGCTGCCTCCAAGACCTCTGCCATACTGCCCCCACTAATGGGACTTCCCACCCTGACCTGGTTACTGGATACTCTCCCACCCTCCCTCTCCCATCTATATCTTACCTGCATCTCTCCTCTGCTCTGCCACCTCCAAGACTTCTGCCATAATGCCCCCGACTAATGGGACTCCCCACCCTGACCTTGTTACTGGACACTCTCCCACCCTCCCTCTCCCATCTATATCTGACCTGCTTCTCTCCTCTGCTCTGCTGCCTCCAAGACCTCTGCCATACTGCCCCCACTAATGGGACTCCCCACCCTGACCTGGTTACTTGATACTCTCCCACCCTCCCTCTCCCATCTATATCTGACCTACGTCTCTCCTCTGCTCTGCCACCTCCAGGACTTCTGCCATACTGCCCCCACTAATGGGACTCCCCATCCTGACCTGGTTACTGGATACTCTCCCACCCTCCCTCTCCCATCTATATCTGACCGGCATCTCTCCTCTACTCTGCCACCTCCAAGACCTCTGCCATACTGCCCCTACTAATAGGACTCCCCATCCTGACCTGGTTACTGGATACTCTCCCACCCTCCCTCTCCCATCTATATCTGACCTGCATCTCTCCTCTGCTCTGCCACCTCCAAGACCTCTGCCATACTGCCCCCTACTAATAGGATTCCCCACCCTGACCCGGTTACAGGATACTCTCCCTCTCCCATCTATATCTGACCTGTGTCTCTCCTCTGCTCTGCCACATCCAAGACTTCTGCCATACTGCCCCCACTAATGGGACTCCCCACCATGACCTTGTTTCAGGATACTCTCCCACCCTCCCTCTCCAGTCTATATCTGACCTGCGTCTCTCCTCTGCTCTG
Source organism: Taudactylus pleione (assembly GCA_031769625.1). NCBI lineage: Eukaryota > Metazoa > Chordata > Amphibia > Anura > Myobatrachidae > Taudactylus > Taudactylus pleione. Next base: position 504,832 of record JAUIMM010001536.1, on the reverse strand, counting down.
CCACATCCTAGACTTCTGCCATACTGCCCCCACTAATGGGATGCACCAGGCGCCATCTACGGCCGCTGACAGTGGGCGTTTCAGGCCTTGCCCTTTCATACATGCTGATGTGCCTTACATATGAATGATGGTAATGAGTAGATCTAGGGGCCTATTCATCAACACTAAAATTGTTTTTAAGGACATTTTCCTTAATTACCGTTATTTTTGTATTCATGAAGACACTTAACACAGAAGATATCACTGATATCTCCTGGTTAGGTCCCCCTGCGTTAATTTCCACACTTCCCATACATTAGTACATTAGTATTATCAGTACATTAGTACATTAGTATGGGGATGTAGAAATTAGGCTATTCATCAAATTCAGAAAATTATGTATTTTCGGAATTTGATGGAGTTAATATCCGCTACTGTGAGGTGTCGTATAGCAGATGACACTTACCTATGTCAGCGTGTGCAGGTCCCCCGGTGTCTCCTTCTTGCGCTCTGGTCCGTCCTCTGTCTCCCAGCAGAACACAATAAAGTTTAGAGAAAAAAAAACTTTTTAGTTTTTTTTTCTGAACTGTACAGTGTGCTGCTGGGAGACCAGGTGTCGGAGCAGACGGAGCCGGAGGCTGCTGCAGCAGGCAGGTAAGTTGGGGACGGGGGGAGGTATGTGGAGGGGACACACACACAAAATTACCGCAGGTGTAGGCAGTGCTGCACATGCGCTGGTTTTACAGATGTAACAGCGCACGCGCAGCACCGATTACAGCTGCGATAAGGTAGTATAGGCAGAGAAAAGTATCTATTTCCCGAAAAGCTGTCATCGCAAAAATGACAGCCTTTCGGAAAAGATAGTTATGGGGATGGATTCCTCCGGTAATTAGGTAGAACTCCATGCCAGCTCTAAGCCTAATTACCTTTAGAGAGTTGTATGTGTTAATGAATAGGCCCCCTAGTCTTACTCATCCTCCCCGCCAGACAAACGTGGGACCCCCAATCCCTCCCTGGGAGCTGTTCCGGTGGGCACTCTTTTTAGCCTGCTGAGCATTGCCTCCATATGAAGCACAGATGAGAAGGAAGTAGAGGACGTATGCTGCAGACGCAGCGACCGTTCCTGGGTATCCAGAAAGCAGTAACAAGAAGCCAGGAAAAGCAGAAGAATCACCTAAGATCTGTCTGGTCACTGACCCCGTGATTTAAGCTGCAGCCATCACGTTCCTCCGTTCCTTATGGCGGACGGCCTGGTACTTGTCATGCGCTTCAGCCCCCGCATTTCCATCCGTCTCTTCCATGGCGGAAATTCTCCAGTTTCTCCAGATTCCCCTTTGTACATTTGCCTATTTCATGTGGAAGGAATGTCTGGAGCCTGGATGTCCTCTTGGCAGAGTCAGGTGTCAGCTAGTGATGCTGGATATACAGTGCTGAGCGGCCGGGGATGAGGCTGCCTATTTTCTGGGATAGATATCATCTCAGATACATTATTACATTGCTATGTACAGAGAGAGGCAGGAGCAGGAACGAGGGATTTATAGTGCGCTTGTTGCATACACACAGGGAAATCGTCCCATTTTGAGGCCTGAGCTAATATTAGAAGAATATGGGGCCTATTCATCATCACTTAGTTTTCACAAAAGCAGGTGATAATTAACTGTTACACATACTTTTGTAAAAAATACGTGTCAGGGCCATTCATCAAGTTTCGAAAAAGCATTTTTTTCGGAACTTGATGGTGTTACCGAACGCCGCCGAGATGGCGTTCAGCCCACGATAACCTTCACAGGCTGCTGTTTACGTGGCAGCCTGTGAAGATGTAAATGGCAGACACACGGCACAGGAATCTATTAATATCCCCCCCTGCTGTGTCTGCACTGCAGAGCCCCGAGGCTGAGAGCTCCGGGGCTCTGCAGACATGTGACCAGGACTCACCAAGAGAAGACAGGTGAGCCGGGAGGAGAGGATGTGACAGGGGGGGTCGAGGATTGGACACCCGTGGGGGGAGGAGGGGGGCGCATCGAACATCTGCAGGGAGTGGAGGGTTGGGCGGCCGGATCGGACTCCGGAGGACACGGGGGGGCAGGTGGTGTTATCCAGCGGGGAATAGAGAGGGGAGGAGAGATTCAGCAGTGTGAGGAAATCCTTGTGGATACCTCAGCTGCAGGGGAGAAGTATTACTCTTCCGACCGAAAAGCGGATACAGGAAAAAGAGCAGTGTTTCAGAAGTGATACTTTTATTAGGGAGGCATGGTCTTCCCTCCCTCCCACATAACTTCACTTCTCGCTATTTCTTTATCATGGCATAACTATCTCATCTAGTCCCAAGGTGCGCTGTCTTGGAGTTATCCTGGACTCATCCCTCTCCTTCAACCCACATATCCAGAACCTTTCGCAGTCCTGTCGTTTCCATCTCAAAAATATTTCCAAGATCAGACCCTTTCTCACCCAGGATGCTACTAAAACCCTACTACACTCACTGGTCATCTGCAGATTGGACTACTGTAACCTCCTCCTATCTGGCCTCCCCAACTCCCATCTCTCTCCTCTCCAGTCTGTCCTCCATGCTGCTGCTCGGTTCATCTTCCTCTCCAATCGCTTTCCATCTGCCTCCCCTCTCCTACAAGCCCTCCACTGGCTCCCCTTCCCTTTCAGAACCCAATTTAAGGTTCTCACGCTCGCTTACAAAGCCCTCACCCAATCTACCCCCATATACATCTCTAATCTCTTCTCCCTTAACTTTCCTCTCCGCTCTCTTCATTCACTAATGCACGCCGCCTTTCATGCAAACTGATTACTTTCTCCCACTCCCACCTCCAAGATTTTGCCCGCACTGCTCCCCACCTCTGGAACTCTCTCCCACTCCCCATCAGACTCTCCACCTCTTCGCAATCCTTCAAACGGGCTCTCAAGACCCACTACTTCATCAAAACCTTCCAGCTATCATTCTAACTCCCTGCTATATGCTCCTTCCTCCCCGTCTATCCCATCTGTGTCACTCCTGTTTGTCTGCCCCTCCCTTTTAGAATGTAAGCTCTTACGAGCAGGGCCCTCTACCCACTTGTGCTTCTCCCTACTTTACTTTCATCTACTTCTTACTCACCACTGGGGCACCTAACACTTGGTTGCTTATGCTCTGTTGCTTATCTGGGTTTTATGGTCGCTAATGTAGCAACATATATTATCCATCAGGTACACTTCTAGTGTGTGGTGTATGGGGAGGAGCACTTCTAGTGTGTGGTGTATGGGGAGGAGCACTTCTAGTGTGTGGAGCATGGAGAGGAGCACTTCTAGTGTGTGGAGCATGGAGAGGAGCTCTTCTAGTGTGTGGAGCATGGAGAGGAGCTCTTCTAGTGTGTGGAGCATGGAGAGGAGCTCTTCTAGTGTGTGGAGCGTGGAGAGGAGCACTTCTAGTGTGCGGAGCGTGGAGAGGAGCACTTCTGCTGTGCGAAGTGTGGAGAGGAGCACTTCTAGTGTGCGGAGCGTGGAGAGGAGCACTTCTAGTGTGCGGAGCGTGGAGAGGAGCACTTCTGCTGTGCGAAGTGTGGAGAGGAGCACTTCTAGTGTGCGGAGCGTGGAGAGGAGCACTTCTAGTATGCGGAGCGTGGAGAGGAGCACTTCTACTGTGCGGAGTGTGAAGAGGAGCACTTCTAGTGTGTGGAGTGTGAAGAGGAGCACTTCTAGTATGCGGAACGTGGAGAGGAGCACTTCTAGTGTACGGAGCGTGGAGAGGAGCACTTCTAGTGTGTGGAGTGTGGAGAGGAGCACTTCTAGTGAGTGGAGTGTGGAGAGGAGCACTTCTAATGTGTGGAGCGTGGAGAGGAGCATTTCTAGTGTGCGGAGTGTGGAGAGGAGCACTTCTAATGTGTGGAGTGTAGAGAGGAGCACTTCTAGTGTGCGGAGTGTGGAGAGGAGCACTTCTACTGTGTGGTGTATGGAGAGGTGCACTTCTAGTGTGTGGAGCATGGAGAGGAGCACTTCTAGTGTGTGGTGTATGGAGCATTCTAGTGTGCAAAGCATGGAGAGGAGCACTTCTATCGAGTGGTGCATGGAGAGGAGCACCACTAGTGTTCACAGCATGGAGAGGAGCACTTCTAGTGTGTGGAGCATGGAGAGGAGCACTTCTAGTGTGTGGAGCATGGAGAGGAGCACTGCTAGTGTGTGGAACATGGAGAGGAGCTCTTCTAGTGTGTGGAACATGGAGAGGAGCACTGCTAGTGTGTGGAGCATGGAGAGGAGCACTGCTAGTGTGTGGAACATGGAGAGGAGCACTGCTAGTGTGTGGAGCATGGAGAGGAGCACTGCTAGTGTGTGGAGCATGGAGAGGAGCACTGCTAGTGTGTGGAACATGGAGAGGAGCACTGCTAGTGTGTGGAGCATGGAGAGGAGCACTGCTAGTGTGTGGTGTATGGAGAGGAGCATTTCTAGTGTGCGGAGTGTGGAGAGGAGCACTTCTAGTGTGTGGAGCGTGGAGAGGGGTACTTCTAGTGATTGGTGTATAGAGAAGAGCACCACTAGTGTTCACAGCATGGAGAGGAGCACTTCTAGTGTGTGGAGCGTGGAGAGGAGCACTGCTAGTGTGTGGTGCATGGAGAGGAGCACTTCTAGTGATTGGTGTATAGAGAAGAGCACCACTAGTGTTCACAGCATGGAGAGGAGCACTTCTAGTGTGCGGAGCGTGGAGAGGAGCACTGCTAGTGTGTGGTGCATGGAGAGGAGCACTGCTACTGTGTGGTGTTTGTAGAGGAGCACTTTAAGTGTGTGGTGTATGGGGAGGAGCACTACTAGTGTGTGTAAGATGGGGAGGAGCTCTTCTAGTGTGTTTAAGATAGGGAGGAGCACTACTAGTGTGTGTAAGATGGGGAGGAGCACTACTAGTGTGTGTAAGATGGGGAGGAGCTCGTCTAGTGTGTGTAAGATGGGGAGGAGCACTACTAGTGTGTGTAAGATGGGGAGGAGCTCGTCTAGTGTGTGTAAGATGGGGAGGAGCACTTCTAGTGTGTTTAAGATGGGGAGGAGCACTTCTAGTGTGTGTAAGATGGGGAGGAGCACTTCTAGTGTGTGTAAGATAGGGAGGAGCACTTCTAGTGTGTGTAAGATGGGGAGGAGCACTACTAGTGTGTGTAAGATGGGGAGGAGCACTTCTAGTGTGTGTAAGATGGGTAGGAGCACTACTAGTGTGTGTAAGATGAGGAGGAGCACTTCTAGTGTGTTTAAGATGGGGAGGAGCACTACTAGTGTGTGTAAGATGAGGAGGAACACTTCTAGTGTGTGTAAGATGGAGAGGAGCACTTGTAGTGTGTTTAAAATGGGGAGGACCACTTCTAGTGTGTGTAAGATGTGGTGGAGCACTACTTGTGTGTGTAAGATGGGGAGGAGCACTTCTAGTGTGTGTAAGATGGGGAGGAGCACTACTAGTGTGTGTAAGATGAGGAGGAGCACTTCTAGTGTGTGTAAGATGAGGAGGAACACTTCAAGTGTGTGTAAGATGGGGAGGAGCACTTCTAGTGTGTGTAAGATGGGGAGGAGCACTAGTAGTGCATGTAAGATGGGGAGGAGCACTTGTAGTGCGTGTAAGATGGGGAGGAGCACTACTACTGCGTGTAAGATGGGGAGGAGCACTACTAGTGCGTGTAAGATGGGGAGGAGCACTTGTAGTGTGTGTAAGATGGGGAGGAGCACTTCTAGTGTGTGTAAGATGGGGAGGAGCACTTCTAGTGTGTGTAAGATGGGGCGGAGCACTTCTAGTGCGTGTAAGATGGGGAGGAGCACTTGTAGTGTGTGTAAGATGGGGAGGAGCACTTCAAGTACGTGTAAGATGGGGAGGAGCACTACTAGTGTGTGTAAGATGAGGAGGAGCACTTCTAGTGCATGTAAGATGGGGAGGAGCACTTCTAGTGCGTGTAAGATGGGGAGGAGCACTTGTAGTGTGTGTAAGATGGGGAGGAGCACTACTAGTGTGTGTAAGATGGGGAGGAGCACTTCTAGTGCGTGTAAGATGGGGAGGAGCACTACTAGTGCGTGTAAGATGGGGAGGAGCACTTCTAGTGTGTGTAAGATGGGGAGGAGCACTTCTAGTGTGTGTAAGATGGGGAGGAACACTTCTAGTGTGTGTAAGATGGAGAGGAGCACTTGTAGTGTGTTTAAGATGGGGAGGAGCACTTCTAGTATGTGTAAGATGTGGAGGAGCACTACTTGTGTGTGTAAGATGGGGAGGAGCACTTCTAGTGTGTGTAAGATGGGGAGGAGCACTACTAGTGTGTGTAAGATGAGGAGGAGCACTTCTAGTGTGTGTAAGATGAGGAGGAACACTTCTAGTGTGTGTAAGATGAGGAGGAGCACTAGTAGTGCGTGTAAGATGGGGAGGAGCACTTCTAGTGCGTGCAAGATGGGGAGGAGCACTACTACTGCGTGTAAGATGGGGAGGAGCACTACTAGTGCGTGTAAGATGGGGAGGAGCACTACTAGTGCGTGTAAGATGGGGAGGAGCTCTTCTAGTGTGTGTAAGATGGGGAGGAGCACTTCTAGTGTGTTTAAGATGGGGAGGAGCACTTTTAATGTGTGTAAGATGGGGAGGAGCACTTCTAGTACGTGTAAGATGGGGAGGAGCACTACTAGTTTGTGTAAGATGAGGAGGAGCACTTCTAGTGCATGTAAGATGGGGAGGAGCACTTCTAGTGCATGTAAGATGGGGAGGAGCACTTGTAGTGTGTGTAAGATGGGGAGGAGCACTACTAGTGTGTGTAAGATGGGGAGGAGCACTTCTAGTGCGTGTAAGATGGGGAGGAGCACTACTACTGCGTGTAAGATGGGGAGGAGCACTACTAGTGCGTGTAAGATGGGGAGGAGCACTACTAGTGCGTGTAAGATGGGGAGGAGCACTTCTAGTGTGTGTAAGATGGGGAGGAGTACTTCTAGTGTGTTTAAGATGGGGAGGAGCACTTGTAGTGTGTGTAAGATGGGGAGGAACACTTCTAGTACGTGTAAGATGGGGAGGAGCACTACTAGTGTGTGTAAGATGAGGAGGAGCACTTCTAGTGCATGTAAGATGGGGAGGAGCACTTCTAGTGCATGTAAGATGGGGAGGAGCACTTGTAGTGTGTGTAAGATGGGGAGGAGCACTACTAGTGTGTGTAAGATGGGGAGGAGCACTTCTAGTGCGTGTAAGATGGGGAGGAGCACTACTAGTGCGTGTAAGATGGGGAGGAGCACTTGTAGTGTGTGTAAGATGGGGAGGAGCACTTGTAGTGTGTGTAAGATGGGGAGGAGCACTATTAGTGTGTGTAAGATGAGGAGGAGCACTTATAGTGCGTGTATGATGGGGAGGAGCACTTGTAGTGCGTGTAAGATGGGGAGGAGCACTTGTAATGCGTGTAAGATGGGGAGGAGCACTTCTAGTGTGTGTAAGATGGGGAGGAGCACTATTAGTGTGTGTAAGATGGGGAGGAGCACTTGTAGTGCGTGTAAGATGGGGAGGAGCACTTGTAGTGCGTGTAAGATGGGGAGGAGCACTTCTAGCGCGTGTAAGATGGGGAGGAGCACTACTAGCGCGTGTAAGATGGGGAGGAGCACTACTAGTGCGTGTAAGATGGGGAGGAGCACTTCTAGCGCGTGTAAGATGGGGAGGAGCACTACTAGTGCGTGTAAGATGGGGAGGAGCACCTGTACCTGTCAATCAGGCAGAGGCATACGGGTGCCTGTGTGCGATTTTGCAGGACCCGTTCTGCACATGCACATTTTCCTGATAATCGGGAATCTGCGATCAGCTGTCCAGTCAGTCTTACTATGCAACTACGTGCAAAGTGAGAGCTGGAGGAGACGGAACCTCCAGAACCTCTCTCAATAGGAAAGAGCACACTGACGCCATGTGAATATGATTATATGGGATATCTCCTGCGGTATAGGCTTGATAATTAGCAGTTTTACTTCTGATAATCATGAATTATGTTAGAGGGCATATAGGTTTGATAAATAGGCCCCTCAGTGTGCGGAGTGTAAAGACGCTGATCGCCTTGGTGTGCACGGCGCTTATCTGCCAGGCACGTCTGTGCAGAAGCCAGGTGTGTCCCGCAACGGGCTTGTCTGTAGCCGGTCTCCTGGGTACAGCCTTGTATGATGCACAATGTGTATTTTGTAGTGACCTGGCTCCATGTGGTATAGATATTCCCCCAGTGTCCCCAGACATCAGTAAGAACCGTATTAATGAGACCATGAATAATAAGTCAGTTGTGGAAGTTACTGTCCCTGTTGGTAATTGGCAGAACAATTTGCCATTGATTAAAAGCAGATTTCCTTCCTGCCGCTGGCTCTCAGGTTGCTGCACGCTGTTCAGCTTCCTGCAGAGTGTTACTTATAAGATGTCAGCTTCCTGCAGAGTGTTACTTATAAGATGTCAGCTTCTGAGCGCGTCCTTTCCTCCCCTCTGCAATGTCGCTGATTTACATGCCGGCAGCACCTGGACAGCCATCACGAAGTCTCCGCTATACTGTGCATCACGCAGCGACTGGTAAATGAAAGTTGTTGCGTCCTGTGACCGAGTTATTTCTGAGGCTTGGAAGTAGCAGGAAGCAGGTGTGGAGCCGTTTCCTGGGAACAATTCTGTGCAAGAACAGATTCCAGTTAAGAATCGCAGATTTTCGCATAGTGAGAGACATGATAGCTGAATACTGGGTAATGCGGGGCATTAACGCCAACATTAGGTCTTGGGCAGATTATGGGCATTTCTGGGTAGCAACTATCCTGTCTAGTGGGGGTGTCATTCAGGAGCACTGCCAGGGGGGTGGGGGTACGGAGGGGTAGTGTGCCTCTGCTCTTGAATGTATGTGTGAGTAGGTCAGTGTGTGTGAAGGTTTGTACATGTATGTGTGCAGGTTAGTAGATATGACTCAGCATGTGTGCGTAGGTGAGTGTGTGTGTGTGTGTGTGTGTGTGCGCGTAGGTGAGTGTGTGTGTGTGTACTGTGTAGGTGAGTGTGTGTGTGCAGGTGAGTGTGTGTGTGCAGATGAGTGTGTGTGTGTGTACTGTGTAGGTGAGTGTGCGTAGGTGAGTGTGTGTGTGTGTGTACTGTAGGTGAGTGTGTGAAGGTGAGTGTGTGCGTAGGTGAGTGTGTGTGTGTACTGTGTAGGTGAGTGTGTGTGTACTGTGTAGGTGAGTGTGTGAAGGCGAGTGTGTGTGCGTAGGTGAGTGTGTGTGCGTAGGTGAGTGTGCGTAGGTGAGTGTGTGTGTGTGTACTGTGTAGGTGAGTGTGTGTACTGTGTAGGTGAGTGTGTGTGTGTGTGTACTGTGTAGGTGAGTGTGCGTAGGTGAGTGTGTGTGTACTGTGAAGGTGAGTGTGTGTGCGTAGGTGAGTGTGTGTGTGTACTGTGTAGGTGAGTGTGTGTGCGTAGGTGAGTGTGTGTGTGTGTGTACTGTGTAGGTGAGTGTGCGTAGGTGAGTGTGAGTGTGTGTGCGTAGGTGAGTGTGTGTGCGTAGGTGAGTGTGTGTGTACTGTGAAGGTGAGTGTGTATGCGTAGGTGAGTGTGTGTGTGTACTGTGTAGGTGAGTGTGCGTAGGTGAGTGTGTGTGTGTGTACTGTGTAGGTGAGTGTGTACTGTGTAGGTGAGTGTGTGTGTGTGTACTGTGTAGGTGAGTGCGTGTGTGTGTACTGTGTAGGTGAGTGCGTGTGTACTGTGTAGGTGACTGTGTACTGTGTAGGTGAGTGTGCGTAGGTGAGTGTGTGTGTGTACTGTGAAGGTGAGTGTGTGTGCGTAGGTGAGTGTGTGTGTGTACTGTGTAGGTGAGTGTGTACTGTGTAGGTGAGTGTGTGTGTGTGTGTACTGTGTAGGTGAGTGTGTACTGTGTAGGTGAGTGTGCATAGGTGAGTGTGTGTGTGTGTGTGCGTAGGTGAGTGTGTGTGTGTACTGTGTAGGTGTGTGTGTACTGTGTAGGTGAGTGTGTGTGTACTGTGTAGGTGAGTGTGAGTGTGTACTGTGTAGGTGAGTGTGTGTGTGTGTGTACTTTGAAGGTGAGTGTGTGTGCGTAGGTGAGTGTGTGTGTGTACTGTGTAGGTGAGTGTGTACTGTGTAGGTGAGTGTGTGTGTGTGTGTACTGTGTAGGTGAGTGTGTGTGTGTGTGTGTACTGTGTAGGTGAGTGTGAGTGTGTACTGTGTAGGTGTGTGTATGTGTACTGTGTAGGTGAGTGTGTGTGTGTGTACTGTGTAGGTGAGTGTGTGTGTGTGTACTGTGTAGGTGTGTGTGTGTACTGTGTAGGTGAGTGTGAGTGTGTACTGTGTAGGTGAGTGTGTGTGTGTGTGTACTGTGTAGGTGAGTGCGTGTGCTTCAGGGCCCCCTGAGATAGTATCACATGTTACACGTTTAGATGCAGCAGCTCAGAGACAGAGGGCGTGATTCAGTAAGGATCGCTATTACCATTGCAGTAGCGATTACGCACGCAGTTCAGATGCGATAGTATGGTAATTCATTGTGATCGCTAGGCCCCCGCAGCACTACATAAGGACGCCCACCTTACCTTACACACACATCCATAATGTTTACTAAGACTGCGACACCATCGTTACTATCGCAGCCTCACGCACATGTACACAAGCTCTGACCTTACTCAGAAATGGCTGACTTCAGCGCACGCTATGTGTTCTCAGGCTGCGTATGGCATCTCAGGGGATAATTTACGCATGCCCCTGCAACGGTGTTCAAACGTCCTGGTGCGCCTGCGTTTTGCCGACCACCAACTCCCCCGTCACCTCCTACAAACGGCACTTCCTGTCAATCTCTCTGCGATGGGTCTGCGCAGTCGCTGTGATCTCAATCCCGATCGTAGTGGAGTGTTGGCGCACGTGTACTGCGATGAATGCACAGTACGCAACATTTGGCTGATTGCGTGCGTATTAGCAACTGCGATCCAACTGAATCAGGCCCAGAGTCCATTTTCATATGCTGGCACCATATAGATTGTAAGCTCCGCTGGGCAGGCGCTAAATTCAGTTCTCTGGGTCTGATACACTTGGATGGTAATGCAATAGCGCCCACCGGAGCCATCGCAGCTGTCTGCGACTGTGTACACATACGCAGCATCGGAGGCAGGTCATGCAAACATCGACTGCCTGAGTGACTCTATGGTTTCCGAGATTGGCCGCTTTATCTGAGACGTTCCCTGCGCACAGGATCACAGGTGCAGGGCGAGACACGCCCCTGGAACGGTCACGACATGCCGGTGTTCCTTACCGTCACTCCCGCCACCTCCCCCACACGCTCTCTGCCTGTCTGTCTGTCACACTGTGAATAAAGTCCTGTAAAGTCCTATAACGATAATGCACCGCGACGCGTGCGCAGTGACGAGTAACTCGCTCCATCTGCATAGCACACAGTCTAATCAGCCTCTGTAACGCGCTGCGGGATGTTTCTGCGACATGTTACGGGCGCAATAATTACTAATCACATCATTCTGTAGTATCGGCTTCAGTCTGTGATCCGCGTTCTCCGAGATTATATTTCCCACTGACAAATCCAGGACGCTTTACGTTTCTTTACGTTGCTGCCGCCGCTCTGGGGCACATACATATAACGTGTCTATGACACATGGGAAGGCACATACATAAAACACGTGTCTATGATACATGGGAGGGCACATACATAAAACGCATCTATGACACATGGGAGGGCACATACATAAAACACGTGTCTATGACACATGGGAGGGCACATACATAAAATGCGTCTATGACACATGGGAGGACACATACATAAAAAACGTGTCTATGACACATGGGAGGGCACATACATATAACGTGTCTATGACACATGGGAAGGCACATTCATAAAACACGGATCTATGACACATGGGAAAGCACATACATAAAACACATCTATGACACATGGGAGGGCACATACATAAAACACGAGTCTATGACACATGGGAGGGCACATACATAAAATGCGTCTATGACACATGGGAGGACACATACATAAAGCACATGTCTATGACACATGAGAGGGCACATACATAAAACACGTGTCTATGATACATGGGAGGGCACATACATAAAACTCATCTATGACACATGGGAGGGCACATACATAAAACACGTGTCTATGACACATGGGAGGGCACATACATAAAACACGTGTCTATGACACATGGGAGGGCACATACATAAAACACGGGTCTATGACACATGGGAAAGCACATACATAAAACGCGTCTATGACACATGGGAGGACACATATATAAAACGTGTCTATGACACATGGGAGGGCACATACATTGTACACGTGTCTATGATACATGGGAGGGCACATACATAAAATGCATCTATGACACATGGGAGGGCACATACATAAAACACGTGTCTATGACACATGGGAGGGCACATGCTCCGCTGGGCAGGCGCTAAATTCAGTTCTCTGGGTCTGATACACTTGGATGGTAATGCAATAGCGCCCACCGGAGCCATCGCAGCTGTCTGCGACTGTGTACACATACGCAGCTTCGGAGGCAGGTCATGCAAACATCGACTGCCTGAGTGACTCTATGGTTTCCGAGATTGGCCGCTTTATCTGAGACGTTCCCTGCGCACAGGATCGCAGGTGCAGGGCGAGACACGCCCCTGGAACGGTCACGACATGCCGGTGTTCCTTACCGTCACTCCCGCCACCTCCCCCACACGCTCCCTGCCTGTCTGTCTGTCACACTGTGAATAAAGTCCTGTAAAGTCCTATAACGATAATGCACCGCGACGCGTGCGCAGTGACGAGTAACTCGCTCCATCTGCATAGCACACAGTCTAATCAGCCTCTGTAACGCGCTGCGGGATGTTTCTGCGACATGTTACGGGTGCAATAATTACTAATCACATCATTCTGTAGTATCGGCTTCAGTCTGTGATCCGCGTTCTCCGAGATTATATTTCCCACTGACAAATCCAGGACGCTTTACGTTTCTTTACGTTGCTGCCGCCGCTCTGGGGCACATACATATAACGTGTCTATGACACATGGGAAGGCACATACATAAAACACGTGTCTATGATACATGGGAGGGCACATACATAAAACGCATCTATGACACATGGGAGGGCACATACATAAAACACGTGTCTATGACACATGGGAGGGCACATACATAAAATGCGTCTATGACACATGGGAGGACACATACATAAAAAACGTGTCTATGACACATGGGAGGGCACATACATATAACGTGTCTATGACACATGGGAAGGCACATTCATAAAACACGGATCTATGACACATGGGAAAGCACATACATAAAACGCATCTATGACACATGGGAGGGCACATACATAAAACACGAGTCTATGACACATGGGAGGGCACATACATAAAATGCGTCTATGACACATGGGAGGACACATACATAAAGCACATGTCTATGACACATGAGAGGGCACATACATAAAACACGTGTCTATGATACATGGGAGGGCACATACATAAAACTCATCTATGACACATGGGAGGGCACATACATTGTACACGTGTCTATGACACATGGGAGGGCACATACATAAAACACGTGTCTATGACACATGGGAGGGCACATACATAAAACACGGGTCTATGACACATGGGAAAGCACATACATAAAACGCGTCTATGACACATGGGAGGACACATATATAAAACGTGTCTATGACACATGGGAGGGCACATACATTGTACACGTGTCTATGATACATGGGAGGGCACATACATAAAATGCATCTATGACACATGGGAGGGCACATACATAAAACACGTGTCTATGACACATGGGAGGGCACATACATAAAATGCGTCTATGACACATGGGAGGACACATACATAAAACACGTGTCTATGACACATGGGAGGGCACTTACATATAACGTGTCTATGACACATGGGAGGGCACATACATAAAACACGTGTCTATGACACATGGGAGGGCACATTCATAAAACACGGGTCTATGACACATGGGAAAGCACATACATAAAACGCATCTATGACACATGGGAGGGCACATACATAAAACACGTGTCTATGACACATGGGAGGGCACATACATAAAATGCGTCTATGACACATGGGAGGACACATACATAAAACACATGTCTATGACACATGAGAGGGCACATACATAAAACACATGTCTATGATACATGGGAGGGCACATACATAAAACGCATCTATGACACATGGGAGGGCACATACATAAAACACGTGTCTATGAGACATGGGAGGGCACATACATAAAATGCGTCTATGACACATGGGAGGACACATACATAAAACACGTGTCTATGACACATGGGAGGGCACTTACATATAACGTGTCTATGACACATGGGAGGGCACATACATAAAACACGTGTCTATGACACATGGGAGGGCACATTCATAAAACACGGGTCTATGACACATGGGAAAGCACATACATAAAACGCATCTATGACACATGGGAGGGCACATACATAAAACACGTGTCTATGACACATGGGAGGGCACATACATAAAATGCATTTATGACACATGGGAGGACACATACATAAAACACATGTCTATGACACATGAGAGGGCACATACATAAAACACATGTCTATGATACATGGGAGGGCACATACATAAAATGCATCTATGACACATGGGAGGGCACATACATAAAACACGTGTCTATGAGACATGGGAGGGCACATACATAAAATGCGTCTATGACACATGGGAGGACACATACATAAAACACGTGTCTATGACACATGGGAGGGCACATACATAAAACAAGTGTCTATGACACATGGGAGGGCACATTCATAAAACACGGGTCTATGACACATGGGAAAGCACATACATAAAACGCGTCTATGACACATGGGAGGACACATATATAAAACGTGTCTATGACACATGGGAGGGCACATACATTGTACACGTGTCTATGACACATGGGAGGGCACATACATAAAACATGTGTCTATGACACCTCCTTGCTGCATTTGCGATCTCGGCACTGCGACCGATGTTGGTCAGGCTGTGAGAGCTGAGGCTTCCCGCAGCCTGACCGGGCGCTGTTCACTTAAAAGGGCAGAAATCTGCGTCCTCCGTGCAGACCCTGACCTCGTCCCTCCCAGAAAACGGGGATGACACGCCCTCGTTTCTGGGAACGGTAACCAGGCACGCCCCCCAAACGCTGCTGCAAGTCAATCATGCTGCGACTTGGGAGGGTCTGCGAGCGAGATCTCAGGACTCGTTCTGCGCAGACACAGACCCCTCAACATCGGAGATGAACATTAATCATCGGATTAGCGTATACATCTCTGAATAAGGGCCCTAGCTGTAACTGGGCATCCCCTAATCACCCATGTATGTACAGCACATATGTATGTATCTGGGAGGAGGAACACGGATGTCACATAGAGCTGTAACTGGGCATCCCCTAATCCCCCGTGTATGTACAGCACATATGTATGTATCTGGGAGGAGGAACACGGATGTCACACAGAGCTATAACTGGGCATCCCCTAATCACCCATGTATGTACAGCACATATGTATGTATCTGGGAGGAGGAACACGGATGTCACACAGAGCTATAACTGGGCATCCCCTAATCACCCATGTATGTACAGCACATATGTATGTATCTGGGAGGAGGAACACGGATGTCACACAGAGCTATAACTGGGCATCCCCTAATCACCCATGTATGTACAGCACATATGTATGTATCTGGGAGGAGGAACATGGATGTCACACAGAGCTGTAACTGGGCATCCCCTAATCACCCATGTATGTACAGCACATATGTATGTATCTGGGAGGAGGAACACGGATGTCACACAGAGCTATAACTGGGCATCCCCTAATCACCCATGTATGTACAGCACATATGTATGTATCTGGGAGGAGGAACACGGATGTCACACAGCTGTAACTGGGCATCCCCTAATCACCCATGTATGTACAGCACATATGTATGTATCTGGGAGGAGGAACACGGATGTCACACAGAGCTATAACTGGGCATCCTCTAATCCCCCATGTGTGTACAGCACATATGTATGTATCTGGGAGGAGGAACACGGATGTCATACAGAGCTATAACTGGGCATCCCCTAATCACCCATGTATGTACAGTACATATGTATGTATCTGGGAGGAGGAACACGGATGTCACAGATTAATAAAGTGTTCATATAATAAATACTGCTTTCACTATAACTGCAGCAGGAGCCGGCACCCTGCCCCCGATCCTCCCATAGATATAACAGGACTAGTCTGCATAGCGACACATTATGCGGCCGCCCTGTCTCTGCGCGGAGCTGCTAATTTGCAGCAAGGCCACGATTGAATATCATTGAGCTGGACATGAATTACACATCCTGACAGCTGTCAGCCCAGGAGATCAGCCTCTCCACGCTGGCCTGGATTTAGTCAGGTCGGAATTGTTCTGTGTGGACATGTGAGCTCATTATCTGCAGTCAGACGGGCTGGGAATCTGCAGACAGCGACCTGTGAAAGGGTCCAGTGTCCGCAGTGGGGGATTCGCCTGGACAGTGTGTAATTGTCCTGGGGATTCAGTGACCTTGATCTGTCAGCGCGCGGTGATGGGTTTTTCGCACCTGCTATTTCCCACACTCACGAGTCTCGGTTTAGGTGTAATATGTAGGTCTCTGCTCTCACTGACTGTCTTATTACATGTATTTTATCATCGCAGCTCCGCCAGTACACTGGCCGCAGGGACCACCGACTCTGACCTCTCAACTGGGCGGGCAAATGTAAATGCCCTCTGAGCTGTGGTATCAGTGCAGTCACATGGAGCGGACGATGGGTAAGTATGTATAGCTTCCCAATCGGCTGTCTGACGGTCTATCGTCTCCGTGTGTACCCAGCACAAGCTTTGCCTCATACTTGCAGAAAATAAGATTTGGGACATGCATACAAAAGGTTTAGATGAGCGACAAGGGTGGGGAACCTTCACAAATATTCTGTGCATTATATGGCCGCATTAGACCTGCCTTCGGAGGTGAGGACACCACTGGTTTCATTGGGGGGCAGTTTGCCTTTATCTGAAGCTTAGATACTTGGCATAGTGGGAGCAGTTTGGCGATCAGAACATCAAGGCTTTTAAAATGAATACAAATGTACTTACGGCCTCCCCAGGTCCGATTTTCCGTGACAGCTTCGCTGCCTGGCTGACTTATTGCCGATCCTTCGACCTAGATTCTCTCAAACTAGGTGAGTTCAACATTCCCATTTATAATTGCGCTGTCTCCATTCTGCCATATGTAGCCTACAGGAAGGAAATGGGGTCATTCTATGTCAGGTGGACCCCACCTGAACATCTCCAATTGTGATTAAATATTACCGTAGTTGGAGCGATTGTTTGCCATTGTGAATACGCGTGTACAGAGGAACCACTCGCAAGTAGTCAGCGTTTGGGGGAGGTTACAGACTAGTGGTTAGAAAAACGCAGGCGTGTCTGACCGTTTAAGTGGCGTTTCATGGGCGTGCACGAAGTGGCCATTGTGATGTCCTTCGCAGCATGAGCTTTCCGCGTCAGGAGAGCTGCAGTGTTTGCGGCTGGTCAGACATGACTTACATGCTGCATGACGGCCTGATGTGCGCCAAAGTTACCAATGTTTACGCTGTTGCGCGTTGGATGGATATGAGAAGGCGCAGTGGGCGGTGCTATGCTGGGCTGTGCTTTGGAAGGCAATAGCATATTTTAGCAACTGCGATCCGTGAGAGAATGCGTCTGTGATTGCATCAGCGTCAATCTTGGAATGAGGCCCTTAGTTCAAAATTTGCAGTAGTAGTAAAAAAATGGCAGTGGGTGCAACTGTCACTGACAGTGCACAATTAGTGGGTGGGGATGATCTTCAAAATTGGTCCACTAGCCATGGAATGGCTCAATATGCATTCGCTCAGCTGTCCCCAAACTGCACATGGTACCAGATGCATAGCAGTATTAGCGCCATATATGTATACATAACGGAAAGTCTTTTGCTATCGGCGCTAACAATTGGAAATTATGTGAATGCAGGTACTGATACAGAAGTGTTATGTAGGCACACACCAGCAGAGGACTCCCACCATGACCAGCCCAGTTACTTACCCCGTGGTACTGGTTTATCGATAGATGGCAGGTACAGCCGTACTCACTGTTACATGCACACTGGAGATTGAGTGGCGCATGAGCAGAGCAGCCTTTCATACTGCTCATCAGCCGTTGAGTGTATTTAGATATTTGGTAGCAGTGCAGGATGTTGGAACAGTGTTAAATCCAGGTGTTAACCAGGTCTCTCATATGAGCTAAACAGGAGACTACTGTCTCCCACCATATCACTCTTCACAGCCAAGACAAGATGGCCCCTTTAGTGACCAAGGTAGCCATCTTGGAACAGGGCATGTAGCCTCCCTGGTGAGACAGGAAGACTGGAGTCAGCCAGTAGCGCACACCTCATTCAACAACAATAATATACTGCAAGTCTGTGTGTATCTAGCAAATAAAAGCAATGGGGATTTTAGCTTGCAGCCTGTCGGCAAGGGACCCCAATTCTCTGCTTGTCCCTACACTAGTACAAAGGGCCAACGCACCATTAAACTGCGGATAAATGCACTCTCCCCTCAGAGGGTAACATCATTACAGGGCCTGGCTAGTGAGCTACACCCAGCTAGGCCCCAGCAAATCCCTCGTTCCACACCCTAGCAAAACCATCTCTTGCCCCAGCCTTTCTCGTCAACTACCACCCTAATATCCCACCCATCGCCTTAACCTCTGAACTACTTGACCAACAGCTCTGTAACTTCATTTCTTTCCCTTATCTGGTAATTATCCCACGATCTCCCACCTGTTCTACATCTCAAATAGTGTTTCCTCTAATATTAGTAAATGCTGAATTCTTAACATCCAACTATAAAAATACACATAATTACTAATTAACACTTGCTTATATCCAGCCTGGGGTGGGGGCAGGGCGTGACAAGTCTTATAGCCATGCCCCCCTGCTGTACAATGCTGCAAATTGCGGAACCAGGGCCCTGAAATGCTCAGAAGTGAGAGGCAGGGGCGTATCTACCCATTGGCCAGGATGGCACTTGCCAGGGGTGTCGGCAGCGCCACCAGCAGCCAATGGGTGGACTTATCCAGGGGCTTGAACTAGCCCCGCTAGTCCTCCCGCCCCACAAGTGTAGGGCAGATCGCAGTGAGAGCGATCTGCCCTACACAGTAACAAACAGACAGTCGCCAGCCAATGAGAGTCAGACAGACTCTCATTGGCTGCTGCGTCCATGGAGAGAGCCGGCTGGAGCTCACTCATAAGCTCCGCCTTCCGGCTCCCCCCGCATCGAGTGATGGGAGAGACATCATGACGTCTCTCCCATCCCATAGTGCAGAGCGAGAGCGTGCCCGGAGAAGTGGACAGCGGCGGTCGTCAGCAGGAGCAGGGATCAGGTAAGTTGCTTTATTTTTTCTGTGTGTGTGTGTGTGTTTTTTCTGGCACAGCACGAGGGGGGGGGTGTGGCTACTAGGGGGCACTGAATAGGGGTGGCTGCTACTGGGGGCATTTTATGGGGGGGTGGCTGCTACTGGGGACACTGTATAGGGGGGCCAGTACTGGGTGGCATGTTATGGGAGGGAATGGCCGCTACTGGGGCACTGTATAGAGGGGGCCGCTACTGGGGGCATGATATGGGGGGGATGGCCGCTACTGGGGGCATGTTATGGGGGGATTGGCGCTACTGGGGGCACTGTATAGGAGGGACTACTAATTGGGCACTGTATAGGGGGGACTACTACTGGGGGCACTGCATAGAGGGGACTACTACTGTGGGGACTACTACTGGGGGCACTTCCTGAAATTATGGACGGAGGGGGCGCTAGTCCATTACCTTGCCAGGGGCGCTCGGATCCCTAGATACACCCCTGGTGAGAGGGACTGACAAGTCTACGAAATCCGAGAGTCCCAGACATTCTAAACTAAACTGTACAAGAAAAATGACAGCTACAAGGCGATTAGTTGGTATGTGTTACGATGGGATGCGGTCAGTATCCCGGCGCAGGGGATGCCAGCGCTTAGAATATCGGCACCGGAATCACGACACCTGTCAGAATCCCGACGCTGGCGTCCTAACAACTGGCATCCCGATGGAAAGTAGCGAGGTTAGGTGAAGGCTTGAGATTAGGCACTAGGGGGAGGGTTAGGATTAGACACTGGGGGGGGTGTTAGGTTTAGGGTGCAGGGGGGAGGATAGGTTTAGGCAGCGGGGAGGGAGAGGTAGGAGAATGATTAGGATACCTATTGACCTATGTCGGTATCCTAATCCTGTTGGGATGCTGGCGTTGGGATTTTGACCGCCGGGATCTCGAGCACCGGCATCCTGTACCCAACCCGTTACAACATAGCGTTGTATTAAATATAGGGTCAGTATTTTCCTGCTGGGTGGGGCCAGGGTGACATTGACCAGCTCCGTACTCGCTGCACAATCATGAGTTTTGTCGCTGGTGACGCAGTCAGGCACCGGGAATGTTTATACCTTTCCGTTGTGTTACGGCGCTGCAGGAGAGAACATTACTCTGCAATAAATCCTCCTAATAGCGAGGAAAGCAATTACTAATATTAATCAGCCTCCAACTTTAGCCAAAACACTGGATGTGGAAATTGTACATTATCATTAGGCTGGGGCTGATGCTGCCGTTGTATAAGTATAGTGAGTCAAATTAATCCATTCAGTAAAGAATAACAGCCCCATGGATGGTCGGGAGAGAGGAATAATCTGCCACTTACTGGGCTGATAATCTTCTTATAAGCAGCCCAGACAGTGACTGTCTGCCGTGTAGAAGTGACTCCGGGAAAGACCTCGGCGCATAGCGCACGTGTGGTCGTTTGTCCGTTTCCATCTGACACAGTTTGTAACACGCTTCCCTTACGTGTATTATTGAGGGTCAGGTTTTTGCGAAGCCGCCGGTCTCGATACAAATCCTAGCGACTGCGACATTTGCATATTCTCACACAACTGCTGAGTACAAATTCAGAGCTGCGGCGGCTTTAGCGCCATCTCTGATTCAGGCCATCAGTCTTATTACAATGGACGCACTAGTAGGGTATATTCTATTTTTGCAGCAGCGGTGTAATGGCGCTGAGTTGTACGCTGACTGCCGACAGATCTGCAAACACCGAACACAGAAAAAAGGGATTAGCCCTCCAGCACAGTCACTGCAGCAAAATCAACAAAAAATTCTTAAATACTACATAATAATAAAGATTCAGAGGTATTAGTTACATATATTTGCAAATATATGAATAAGCGCCAGGCCAATCGTCAAGGCTCCAGTCTATACTGGCATCCCTAACATTAAGGGGTTCACGTCCGAGAAGCAAGGTACCCCAAAAAAATTCCAGCCAAGGACCATCCCCAGGGCATCACACGAAAAGGGGAAAAAAGGTGATAGTGAAGTGTAAAGGATAGATGTGTAAGGATAAATCAATAAGTGTTAATGAAATGTGAAAGAATTAAAACAACATAAATAATAAACAAACAATTAGAAAAGTGATAAAAATATTCTATGTGAATTAAGTGGTGATGCCCTGAAAAAGGTCCAGCCAGAACAACCCCGGGGGCCCCACTCCCAAACGCTCACCCAAAAATAATTATTACTA
The DNA here is from genome assembly GCA_031769625.1 of Taudactylus pleione. Lineage (NCBI taxonomy): Eukaryota > Metazoa > Chordata > Amphibia > Anura > Myobatrachidae > Taudactylus > Taudactylus pleione. The sequence goes on along the minus strand of JAUIMM010001536.1, from coordinate 483,216 downwards.
CATAATAGTAGCACCCACTCTGGGTCATATAATTACAAATTGGTGTACTGCATGATAACAGCACATGTATAAGCTGAGAACTGACTTACCTAGGAGGTACCCAAAAAACCTCCACATGGCACTATAAGGACCAGCAAACACCATCAACTTTGTATACATGTTGGGCCTGGTGTGCAGGGGGGATGTAGTTAAGAAGCCGAAATACCGAACGCCGGCTTCCCAACTGTGAAATCCCGACATGGGACTAATGATAGGCGTCGAAATACCGATGCCTGTCTTCAGCCCCACGCCGAAATCCAGATGCCCGGCATACCGATCATAGGTAAGCCGGGCGTCGGGAGCGCTTAGCTGCACAAGGGGGGGATTAGCATTAGGGACTCCTGGGGGGACTTAGGGTTAGGCCCCCCGGGGAGGGTTAGGGTTAGGCTAGGGGAAGGGGGTGTTAGGGTCAGGCACCAATGGGGGGAGGTTAGGTTTAGGTGCCCCCCCGGGAGGGGGAGTTTAGGGCTAGGCACTAGGGGGGAGGTTAGGGTTAGGCACCCCTAAGGGAGGGTTAGGGGGGGGAGACGGTTAGCAATAGCCTACGTACATTCCCCATCGGGATCTTCAGCTGCCGGCCTTCCGGTGTCGGTATTTCATCTGACGGTGATTCATACCGATTCCGTGCAGAGAGCTTTCATCATATAGCGAGCAATAGGTTCTGTGGGCAGAAACATATCAGCCTCCATTAGTTCCTCTAACAACTAAATTTAGCATACAGCACAGGTGCAAACGCGACCTTACACATTTTTGCATAATTCCGTCCTATTCTGAGTCGTACAGACCTTGGCTGAGTCTGTGTTCCCGTGAAATTTGGTATTTTGGGGCGGGGACTAAGCGGCTTCAATGCGAGCACATTTATCTGCCGTCTTGTGGGGGTGTCAGAAATACCTCAATGGCCACTTACCTGCCAGCTCAGACAGTATAGAAAACATAGGAGAGGACGGAGGGTGCGGTTACACCCTCCGTCCTCTCCTACTCTGCGGGTTCCTGTTGGTGTAGGGTGATGTACGGTGACAGTGATTAATGGTGCAATAATGTGCACAGGGTAATTCCACAAAATCCCGTTACACGCCTAAATATTCTACATTATTATCTGAACCCAGCAAGACCTTACTGTGACTCTAAAGCAGGATTATGTCACCTGTGGTTCTCTGGCTGTTGAGTAACTACAAGTCCCAGCATTCCTGAGGCTGGCAGGGCATGCCGGAACGTGTACTTCAACAGCTGGAGAGCCACTGGTTACCGAAGCCTGTTTTAGAGTGATGTTAAGAATTTACCAAGGCATTCTGGAACTTATAGTTCCACCGCGACCACAGGTTGCCCATCTCTCATATAAGTGATATTTCTTTCACCAGACACGGAGTGAAGGCGGCGATGGCACGGGGCGACTTTCCCAAGTGCTGGAAATATTCGGCACCTTGGCCTGGAAACAGAATCATTGTGTTAGTACATGTTACAAATCACATTATTATATTGCTTAATGCAACAATGTGTCTCTCTGCCAAGATCGGCTGCCCGCAGACACAATAGTCCTCCTCTGTGTACTGCGAGTAACTTGTCACATAATTGTTATTTTCCTCCATTCACAGACCGTACCCTTGGTATTTGCAGTGAAAACGTTAGAAGCAAGTGACTTTTACCGTCCATGTTACATGCATGTAATAGTGCGCTGCAACCCCCCAATGGAGACTAAACACGTAAATACAACCATCCATCGTCTTTACTGTATTTTCATTGGTCAAAGAATCCCCGACTGTTTTACAATAAGCCCCTGAAGAGCAGAACTGAGGCTGTAGGATCCCTGAGCTCATTGTGTGGCTCCAGGACACCAACAGTGTGACAGGGACCTGAGGTGGCCTAAAGACCCCTTATCCTCATTACAGTAAGTCATGTCCCCATTATGGTAAGTTATAGTCCCATTATAGTAAGTCACCTCCCCATTACAGTAAGATATATCCCCATTATAGTAAGTGATCTCCCCATTACAGTAAGTAATCTCCCCATTACAGTAAGTCATAGCCCCATTATAGTAAGTTATATCCCCATTACAGTAAGTCATAGCCCCATTATAGTAAGTTATAGTCCCATTACAGTAAGATATATCCCCATTATAGTAAGTGATCTCCCCATTACAGTAAGTAATCTCCCCATTACAGTAAGTCATAGCCCCATTATAGTAAGTCACCTCCCCATTACAGTAAGTGATCTCCCCATTACAGTAAGTAATCTCCCCATTACAGTAAGTAATCTCCCCATTACAGTAAGTCATAGCCCCATTATAGTAAGTCACCTCCCCATTACAGTAAGTGATCTCCCCATTACAGTAAGTAATCTCCCCATTACAGTAAGTCAACTCCCCATTACAGTAAGTTATATCCCCATTACAGTAAGTGATCTCCCCATTACAGTAAGTAATCTCCCCATTACAGTAAGTCATAGCACCATTACAGTAAGTCATCTCCCCATTACAGTAAGTCATAGCCCCCTTATAGTAAGTCATCTCCCCATTACAGTAAGTCATCCCCCATTACAGTAAGTCATCTCCCCATTACAGTAAGTCATCCCCCATTACAGCAAGTCATCTCCCCATTACAGTAAGTCATCCCCCATTACAGTTAGTCATCCCCCCATTACAGTAAGTTATATCCCCATTACAGTAAGTCATCTCCCCATTACAGTAAGTTATATCCCCATTACAATAAGTGATCTCCCCATTACAGTAAGTCATCCCCCCATTACAGTAAGTCATAACCCCATTATAGTAAGTCAATTCTGAATTATAATAAGTTATATCTCCATTACAGTAGGACATCCCCATTACAGTAAGTCATCTCCCCATTACAGTAAGTCATCCCCCCATTACAGTAAGTTATATCCCCATTACAGTAAGTGATCTCCCCATTACAGTAAGCCATCTCCCCATTACAGTAAGTAATCCCCCCATTACAGTAAGTTATCTCCCCATTACAGTAAGTTATCTCCCCATTACGGTAAGTTATATCCCCATTACAGTAAGTCATCCCCCCATTATAGTAAGTCATCCCCCATAACAGTAAGTCATCTCCCCATTACAGTAAGTTATATCCCCATTACAGTAAGTCAATTCTGAATTATAAGTCATCTCCCCATTACAGTAAGTCATCTCCCCTTTACAGTAAGTTATATCCCATTACAGTAAGTCATAGCCCCATTAAAGTAAGTCATCTCCCCTTTAAAGTAAGTTATATCCCCATTACAGTAAGTCATCTCCCCTTTACATAAAGTTATATCCCCATTACAGTAAGTCATAGCCCCATTATAGTAAGTTATATCCCCATTACAGTAAGTTATATCCCCATTACAGTAAGTAATCTCCCCATTACAGTAAGTCATAGCACCATTACAGTAAGTCATCTCCCCATTACAGTAAGTCATAGCCCCCTTATAGTAAGTCATCTCCCCATTACAGTAAGTCATCCCCCATTACAGTAAGTCATCTCCCCATTACAGTAAGTCATCCCCCATTACAGCATGTCATCTCCCCATTACAGTAAGTCATCCCCCATTACAGTTAGTCATCCCCCCATTACAGTAAGTTATATCCCCATTACAGTAAGTCATAGCCCCCTTATAGTAAGTCATCTCCCCATTACAGTAAGTCATAGCCCCCTTATAGTAAGTCATCTCCCCATTACAGTAATTCATCCCCCATTACAGTAAGTCATCTCCCCATTACAGCATGTCATCTCCCCATTACAGTAAGTCATCCCCCATTACAGTAAGTAATCTCCCCATTACAGTTAGTCATCCCCCCATTACAGTAAGTTATATCCCCATTACAGTAAGTGATCTCCCCATTACAGTAAGTCATCTCCCCATTACAGTAAGTTATATCCCCATTACAATAAGTCATCCCCCCATTACAGTAAGTCATCCCCCCATTACAGTAAGTCATAACCCCATTATAGTAAGTTATATCTCCATTACAGTAAGTTATATCCCCATTACAGTAAGTCATCTACCCATTACAGTAAGTTATCTCACCATTACAGTAAGTCATCTCCCCAATACAGTAAGTAATATCCCCATTACAGTAAGTCATCCCCCATTACAGTAAGTCATTAACCCATTACAGTAAGTTATATCCCCATTACAGTGTCATAGCCCCATTACAGTAAGATATATATCCCCATTACAGTAAGTCATCTCCCCTTTACAGTAAGTTATATCCCCATTACAGTAAGTCATCTCCCCATTACAGTAAGTCATCTCCCCATTACAGTAAGTAATATCCCCATTACAGTAAGTCATCTCCCCATTACAGTAAGTCATCTCCCCAATACAGTAAGTAATATCCCCATTACAGTAAGTAATATCCCCATTACAGTATGTCATCTCCCCATTACAGTAAGTCATCTCCCCATTACAGTAAGTCATCCCCCATTACAGCATGTCATCTCCCCATTACAATAAGTCATCTCCCCAATACAGTAAGTAATATCCCCATTACAGTAAGTCATCTCCCCATTACAGCATGTCATCTCCCCATTACAGTAAGTCATCTCCCCATTACAGTAAGTTATATCCCCATTACAGTAAGTCATAGCCCCATTATAGTAAGTTATATCCCCATTACAGTAAGTCATAGCCCCATTGCAGTAAGTCATAGCCCCATTACAGTAAGTCATAGCCCCATTATAGTAAGTTATATCCCCATTACAGTAAGTCATCCCCCCATTACAGTAAGTCATAGCCCCATTATAGTAAGTTATATCTCCATTACAGTAAGTTATATCCCCATTACAGTAAGTCATCTCCCCATTACAGTAAGTTATCTCCCCATTACAGTGAGTCATCTCCCCAATTCAGTAAGTAATATCCCCATTACAGTAAGTCATCCCCCCTTTACAGTAGTTCATCTCCCCTTTACAGTAAGGTATCTCCCCATTACAGTAAGTCATCTCCCCATTACAGTAAGTTATATCCCCATTAAAGTAAGATATATATCCCCATTACAGCATGTCATCTCCCCATTACAGTAAGTTATATCCCCATTACAGTAAGTAATCTCCCCATTACAGTAAGTCATAGCCCCATTATAGTAAGTCATCTCCCCATTATGGTAAGTCATAGCCCCCTTATAGTAAGTCATCTCCCCATTACAGTAATTCATCCCCCATTACAGTAAGTCATCTCCCCATTACAGTAAGTCATCCCCCATTACAGCATGTCATCTCCCCATTACAGTAAGTCATCCCCCATTACAGTAAGTAATCTCCCCATTACAGTTAGTCATCCCCCCATTACAGTAAGTTATATCCCCATTACAGTAAGTGATCTCCCCATTACAGTAAGTCATCTCCCCATTACAGTAAGTTATATCCCCATTACAATAAGTCATCCCCCCATTACAGTAAGTCATCCCCCCATTACAGTAAGTCATAACCCCATTATAGTAAGTTATATCTCCATTACAGTAAGTTATATCCCCATTACAGTAAGTCATCTACCCATTACAGTAAGTTATCTCACCATTACAGTAAGTCATCTCCCCAATACAGTAAGTAATATCCCCATTACAGTAAGTCATCCCCTCATTACAGTAAGTCATTAACCCATTACAGTAAGTTATATCCCCATTACAGTGTCATAGCCCCATTACAGTAAGATATATATCCCCATTACAGTAAGTCATCTCCCCTTTACAGTAAGTTATATCCCCATTACAGTAAGTCATCTCCCCATTACAGTAAGTAATATCCCCATTACAGTAAGTAATATCCCCATTACAGTAAGTGATCTCCCCATTACAGTAAGTCATCTCCCCATTACAGTAAGTTATATCCCCATTACAATAAGTCATCCCCCCATTACAGTAAGTCATCCCCCCATTACAGTAAGTCATAACCCCATTATAGTAAGTTATATCTCCATTACAGTAAGTTATATCCCCATTACAGTAAGTCATCTACCCATTACAGTAAGTTATCTCACCATTACAGTAAGTCATCTCCCCAATACAGTAAGTAATATCCCCATTACAGTAAGTCATCCCCTCATTACAGTAAGTCATTAACCCATTACAGTAAGTTATATCCCCATTACAGTGTCATAGCCCCATTACAGTAAGATATATATCCCCATTACAGTAAGTCATCTCCCCTTTACAGTAAGTTATATCCCCATTACAGTAAGTCATCTCCCCATTACAGTAAGTAATATCCCCATTACAGTAAGTAATATCCCCATTACAGTATGTCATCTCCCCATTACAGTAAGTTATATCCCCATTACAGTAAGTCATCTCCCCATTACAGTAAGTCATCTCCCCAATACAGTAAGTAATATCCCCTTTACAGTATGTCATCTCCCCATTACAGTAAGTCATCTCCCCATTACAGTAAGTCATCCCCCATTACAGCATGTCATCTCCCCATTACAATAAGTCATCTCCCCAATACAGTAAGTAATATCCCCATTACAGTAAGTCATCTCCCCATTACAGTAAGCCATCTCCCCATTACAGTAAGTCATCTCCCCATTACAGTAAGTCATAGCCCCATTATAGTAAGTTATATCCCCATTACAGCATGTCATCTCCCCATTACAGTAAGTCATCTCCCCATTACAGTAAGTTATATCCCCATTACAGTAAGTCATAGCCCCATTATAGTAAGTTATATCCCCATTACAGTAAGTCATCTCCCCATTACAGTAAGTTATATGCCCATTACAGTAAGTCATAGCCCCATTATAGTAAGTTATATCCCCATTACAGTAAGTCATAGCCCCATTACAGTAAGTCATAGCCCCATTACTGTAAGTCAGCCCCATTATAGTAAGTTACATCCCCATTACAGTAAGTCATCTCCCCATTACAGTAAGTAGTCATATCCCCATTACAGTAAGTCTTCTCCCCATTACAGTAAGTCATAGCCCCAGTACAGTAAGTCAGTTCTGAATTATAATAAGTCATATCCCTACAAGAGCCATCATAACTTCATAAGCCAATATTATTCCAATGGAGCTAATTAATATGAGATAATTATGTGCTGATAAAAGTGTTTTCCACACGGAAGTCGCAGCTACGCAGAGTACGGAGCCTCATTAGGCAGAGACGTAACTGGAGTGCGCCAGCTAGTAACAGGTCACAGGACAGTACAAGTGGCTGTATAAATAGGGTACGGGAAGCCGGCAGTGAGAATGTCAATGCCAGCATCCCGACAGGGTTAGGATAACCCTACCTCTACTCCTACCCCTAACCCTACCCACACCCTAAACCTAGGGTTTCCTCCAACCCTAACCCCCCTGCCAGTGCCTAACCCTAACCCTCCCCTGCCTAGTGCCTAACCCTCCCCCAGTGCCAAACCGTCCCCCCCAGTGCCTAACCTTAACCCTCCCCCCCAGTGCCTAACCACCCCGCCTAATACCTAACGCTCCCCCCACAGTGCCTGACGGTCCCCCGCTAGTAACAGGTCACAGGACAGTACAAGTGGCTGTATATATAGGGTACGGGAAGCCAGCAGTGAGAATGTCAATGCCGGCATCCCGACAGGGTTAGTATATCGACATCTGTCAGTAATATCCTTACCCTACTTTTACCTCTACTCCTACCCCTAACCCTTCCTATCCGCACCCTAAACCTAACTTCCCACTAGTGCCTAAACCTAACCTTCTTCCAACCCTAACCCTCCCTCCAGTGCCTAACCCTAACCCCCCTTAGTGCCTAACCCCCCCGCCTAGTGCCTAGCCCTCCCCCCAGGGTTAGGTCTAGACTATACAGCGCTGATGGACCTGTGACGTCACACCCACGTGACCCGGCCTGAAAGGGGGAGGGGCGGGTATGCTAACGGGGGACCAAAAGTGTCCCCTCGCGGGCTCGCTATGCTCGCCGTGCTTCGGGCCCTATGCCCTAGTGGATTGTAACACAGGAGCGGTCCAGCCTCCTACAGCGGTCACGTTGTGGATATGTCACAGAGGTCCTTTAGCCACTTAGGAAATAGCAGCAACCCTCCCCCCAGTGCCTAACCCTAACCCCCCTTAGTGCCTAACCCCCCGCCTAGTGCCTAGCCCTCCCCCTAGTGCCTAACCCTAACCCCCCTAGTGCCTAGCCCTCCCCCTAGTGCCTAACCCCAACCCCCCCAGTGCCTAACCTTAACCCTCCTGCCTATTACCTCACTCCCCTTAATGCCTAACCCTCCCCCCTAGTGCCTGACCTTAACCCTCCCCCCCAGTGCCTAACCCCCTAGTGCCTAACCCTACCCCCCTAGTGCCTAACCCCCCTAGTGCCTAACCCTCCCCCCAGTGCCTAACCTTAACCCTCCCCCCCAGTGCTTAACCCCCCCATAGTGCCTAACCCTCCCCCCTAGTGCCTGACCTTAACCCTCCCCCCAGTGCCTAACCCTAACCCTCCCCCAGTGCCTAACATTAGCCCCATCCTAGTGCCTAACCCCCCTAATGCCTAACCCTCCCCCCAGTGCTGAACCTTAACCCTCCCCCCTAGTGCTTAACCCCCCCATAGTGTCTAACCCTCCCCCCTAGTGCCTGACCTTAAACCTCCCCCCAGTGCCTAACCCTCCCCCAGTGCCTAACATTAGCCCCATCCTAGTGCCTAACCCCCCCCTAATACTTAACCCTGCCCCCAGTGCTGAACCTTAACCCTCCCCCCTAGTGCCTAACCCTCCCCCCCAGTGCCTAACTCCCCCCCCCCCCCCCCGCTGCATAGTGCCTTCCGTAATCCCACTATAACCGTCAGGATGTCCGTGCCAGGATAAACGCCGGTATCCCAACAGCCAGCATTTCAACTGCTCCCTATAGCTACTATATGTTATATATCATCTCCCTGGGTTTGGTATATTAGGCCAACAGTGACCATTATACTGTTGAACCCATTGTTTCTGCTCACACCCCCCTGAGGCAGAACACCTGGCTTTTGGGCACCCAGATTGCTGTTTGGGCAGTGTGCCCTTTGCATGGGTTTAGCCGCTAAGCCCGGTGCATCTGAGCGCGATAAATAATGAGCCCTCATTAACATAAACCAATGAATATCATTCCTCGGGAGCCCGTTACTTACAGGTGCAAGAAAACAATTGAATTCACCCCTCTTCCTGACTCCCTACTGTCTGCCCACCTGCCAGCATCCAGCTTTCCTCATTGGAAAATCGGGACAGTTTCCATTTCCCGTCTACCCAGGCGCTGGAAATGGCGCTGCCCTGTGACGCTTTGGGCACTTTCCACGTATGTATTTTTTTGGAAAGTTTTAAACAGCACCTGTCATGAACAGACAGGAGGAGATTACACATACCTGAACATACATAAGAGTACACTCCAGTGTCATGTAACCACATTTAATGGCTGTGACACCTGAGCCATAATTAGTGAGAGCTGTCTGCACGCACCCCTCCTCTCAGCAGGACTCCCCCCTGTGCGGGCACCTGTGCGAATGGGTGCAGGAGCCGGGTAAATTTTTTCAGTCCTCTCTTTCTGTTACTTACAGTAGTACCATCCTGAGCTGGTGCTAACAGAACAGGCACAACTGCGATACTTGATAATTTGACCGTCCTATGCAGCAACATGGCAGCGAAAAGTGACTGTATGAAGTCTGCCGGCTGCCGGCTGCTGGCTGTGAGTTATCACCTTAGATTCGGCACTTCAGCCCACAGGCCAGCCCCTGCCAACAGCTAGTTCCAATGATGACAGGTAGGAAGGGGACACAGGTTTACACCTGATTGCCTGGATAACGGTTGGTGCACATTGTTGCCTGGATAACGGTTGGTGCACATTGTTCTGCGAAGGTCAGATCCAGGTTTCATTAATTTATACCCAGAAACCTGAGTTCTCCCTACTGGTAGTTCTGCCATTAGAGCGCCTGAGGCCGGAGGTTATTTTCCGTTCCTCCGGTTGTCAGTGAACATTTTTCCGCCCAGTGATTGTGGGATAGAGGCTCACGCGATGACTGCGATGATTATGGACGCATTCCGAGTACATCCAAGCAGCAGTATAAAGGGGTCTTAGTGGCATTGTACCACAGACAGACTGGCATTGTGGTGGGGAAGGCCTCAAAGCCAGCTAATCACTGGAGACTTACATTCACCCTGAGAGCTGCCATCGGTGCTGCTGCCAAGATCCTAATTGTATTTGGCATGATCTGGGGCCCGCTCAGCTCACGTAATGCAATTGGAGCCGCCATGAAAGGAATCGGATAGTTCAGACGGTGCCAGGACCAGCTTCTTCATTATTTTATTTCTTCTTTCATTTTTTTTTTTTTCTTAAAAGTTTTGTGATGCAAAAAAAAATAAAAAACTTTGCGTGGAAATGAAATGATCGATTTAGTTCTGTGAATCTTCCCTAAGTTCTGCATTTAGCCGGTTTACTCCCGTGTGGGAGGGGTGAAGCATATTGTGCCCCAGAGATGGACAATCTGCGCTTTACCACTGTGGTGGAACTACAAAGCCCAGCAGGTATTCTGAGAGTATTTTTTAGACAATGAACTAGAGTTTTTGGAGCCTCTTTATTACTATTCCCCTATGTATAGTCCATCGCTTATCACCTAAATGTATAAATGCACAAAAGCACCTATAGCTAAGGCAGCTGAGATGTCTCTGGGCCGCTCTCCATTATACGGCATCAGTGTCAGCTGACACGCTGGATCGCGCACGCATATTGTATCTTAGGGTCTGATTTAGAGACAGACGCAGCAGCGCTGGGAAAATATGCTAATGCAGGAGGAGGAGTCTGAGGAGGAAATATACGCCTCCTGCCTCCTGACAGCATCACAGATCCGAGTGCTGCGCCCGAAGACTCAGCATTTCATCACCATCACGACCATCGGCCAAAGGATACTGCAAATGGCCACCTTACCCACGTAGCCGCAGCCAGGAAATCTGCGTCTTCCAACACAGCCCAGGCCTTGGCGCTTACAGAAATGGAAGCAACACGCCCTCGCTTCCGGGAACGCAGGCCGGCACCACTCCCTCCCCGCACCCATGTGGTCGCAGCCTGTCAATCAAACTGTGGCTTGGAGACACTGCGAGCAAACTCGCTGATAGAGGCATGCACGAGCGCAGTACACATCCAGCGCATAGGCAGTCCTCCAACGCAGATGTTTGCAAACCATCGGGGTTGTGTACATCTTTAAATGAGGCCCTTAGATCCCAAATTTCGACTTTTAGTTCCTTCAGTTATAAAATAAAACAATACAAATGTATTAAATATATAAATATATATATTTATAATGATTAGGATTCATTACAATATTATTATTTAGTGTATAATATATAGTGTCTAACTTATATATATTTTAGATAAATGTTATATATACTGTATATATATAATATATATAAATATATATATATTACTTCAGTAAAAAAATGCTTTATTCTGAAGCGGAAAGTGTAATAAAATAGGGTCATTGCGCCTTTAACAAGAGGGGACTATGCAGAGTGAGGAGTAATGCACAGCAATAAGCCCCTCGCGTCTTTCTCTTGCCCTTGGTTTTCTCCTTCCAGACTACTTTCCGTCTTCCTGCTAAACCCTCATCACCCCGGATAAATCAGCCTGTTTTCTCATCTCAATCACCTTGAGGGTCTTCAGAAGCTCTTATTAAGCCTCCTCTCAGCCTCCTAGATGAACATGCCATAAATATTCATTGCTGTGAAACAGAACGTTTTAAATCGCCACCGACGGAGCGTTAGTGCTAAGGAAGCAGAATCTTTTTATAGTAACAGTTTTTCTTGGCAAAAGCGCAAACTGGAAGATCTGGGTCCCAGCATCCGGCCTGTGTGGGTGTTTTATCCTGTATTAGATATACAGTAGGGACACGCTAAGCCTGCCTGTAACACGCTATGCGGCCTGTGTGGGTGTTTTATCCTGTATTAGATATACAGTAGGGACACGCTAAGCCTGCCTGTAACACGCTATGCGGCCTGTGTGGGTGTTTTATCCTGTATTAGATATACAGTAGGGACACTCTAAGCCTGCCTGTAACACACTATGTGGCCTGTGTGGGTGTTTTATCCTGTATTAGATATACGGTAGGGATACACTAAGCCTGCCTGTAACACACTATGCGGCCGGTGTGGGTGTATTATCCTGTATTAGATATACAGTAGGGACACGCTAAGCCTGCCTGTAACACACTATGCAGCCTGTGTGGGTGTTTTATCCTGTATTAGATATACTGTAGGGATACGAAAAGCCTGCATATAACTCGCTATGCGGCCTGTGTGGGTGTATTTTCCTGTATTAGATATACTGTAGGGACACGCTAAGCCTGCCTGTAACATGCTATGCGGCCTGTGTGGGTGTATTATCCTGTATTAGATATACAGTAGGGACACGCTAAGCCTGCCTGTAGCACACTATGCGGCCTGTGTGGGTGTTTTATCCTGTATTAGATATACTGTAGGGACACACTAAGCCTGCCTGTAACACACTATGTGGCCTGTGTGGGTGTTTTATCCTGTATTAGATATACTGTAGGGACACACTAAGCCTGCCTGTAACACACTATGTGGCCTGTGTGGGTGTTTTATCCTGTATTAGATATACAGTAGGGACACGCTAAGCCTGCCTGTAACACGCTATGTGGCCTGTGTGGGTGTTTTATCCTGTATTAGATATACAGTAAGGACACGATAAGCCTGCCTGTAACACGCTATGCAGCCTGTGTGGGTGTTTTATCCTGTATTAGATATACTGTAGGGACACGAAAAGCCTGCATATAACTCGCTATGCGGCCTGTGTGGGTGTATTTTCCTGTATTAGATATACTGTAGGGACACGCTAAGCCTGCCTGTAACACGCTATGCGGCCTGTGTGGGTGTTTTATCCTGTATTAGATATACAGTAGGGACACGCTAAGCCTGCCTGTAACACGCTATGCGGCCTGTGTGGGTGTTTTATCCTGTATTAGATATACAGTAGGGACACGCTAAGCCTGCCTGTAACACGCTATGCGGCCTGTGTGGGTGTTTTATCCTGTATTAGATATACAGTAGGGACACTCTAAGCCTGCCTGTAACACACTATGTGGCCTGTGTGGGTGTTTTATCCTGTATTAGATATACGGTAGGGATACACTAAGCCTGCCTGTAACACACTATGCGGCCGGTGTGGGTGTATTATCCTGTATTAGATATACAGTAGGGACACGCTAAGCCTGCCTGTAACACACTATGCAGCCTGTGTGGGTGTTTTATCCTGTATTAGATATACTGTAGGGACACGAAAAGCCTGCATATAACTCGCTATGCGGCCTGTGTGGGTGTATTTTCCTGTATTAGATATACTGTAGGGACACGCTAAGCCTGCCTGTAACATGCTATGCGGCCTGTGTGGGTGTATTATCCTGTATTAGATATACAGTAGGGACACGCTAAGCATGCCTGTAGCACACTATGCGGCCTGTGTGGGTGTTTTATCCTGTATTAGATATACTGTAGGGACACACTAAGCCTGCCTGTAACACACTATGCAGCCTGTGTGGGTGTTTTATCCTGTATTAGATATACTGTAGGGACACGAAAAGCCTGCATATAACTCGCTATGCGGCCTGTGTGGGTGTATTTTCCTGTTTTAGATATACTGTAGGGACACGCTAAGCCTGCCTGTAACATGCTATGCGGCCTGTGTGGGTGTATTATCCTGTATTAGATATACAGTAGGGACACGCTAAGCATGCCTGTAGCACACTATGCGGCCTGTGTGGGTGTTTTATCCTGTATTAGATATACTGTAGGGACACACTAAGCCTGCCTGTAACACACTATGTGGCCTGTGTGGGTGTTTTATCCTGTATTAGATATACAGTAGGGACACGCTAAGCCTGCCTGTAACACGCTATGCGGCCTGTGTGGGTGTTTTATCCTGTATTAGATATACAGTAGGGACACGCTAAGCCTGCCTGTAACACGCTATGCGGCCTGTGTGGGTGTTTTATCCTGTATTAGATATACAGTAGGGACACGCTAAGCCTGCCTGTAACACACTATGTGGCCTGTGTGGGTGTTTTATCCTGTATTAGATATACGGTAGGGATACACTAAGCCTGCCTGTAACACACTATGCGGCCTGTGTGGGTGTATTATCCTGTATTAGATATACAGTAGGGACACGCTAAGCCTGCCTGTAACACACTATGCGGCCTGTGTGGGTGTATTATCCTGTATTAGATATACAGTAAGGACACACTAAGCCTGCCTGTAACACGCTATGTGGCCTGTGTGGGTGTTTTATCCTGTATTAGATATACAGTAGGGACACACTAAGCCTGCCTGTAACACACTATGCAGCCTGTGTGGGTGTTTTATCCTGTATTAGATATACTGTAGGGACACGAAAAGCCTGCATATAACATGCTATGCGGCCTGTGTGGGTGTTTTATCCTGTATTAGATATACTGTAGGGACACGCTAAGCCTGCCTGTAACATGCTATGCGGCCTGTGTGGGTGTATTATCCTGTATTAGATATACTGTAGGGACACGAAAAGCCTGCCTGTAACATGCTATGCGGCCTGTGTGGGTGTATTATCCTGTATTAGATATACAGTAGGGACACGCTAAGCCTGCCTGTAGCACACTATGCGGCCTGTGTGGGTGTTTTATCCTTTTATCCTGTATTAGATATACTGTAGGGACACACTAAGCCTGCCTGTAACACACTATGTGGCCTGTGTGGGTGTTTTATCCTGTATTAGATATACAGTAGGGACACGCTAAGCCTGCCTGTAACACGCTATGTGGCCTGTGTGGGTGTTTTATCCTGTATTAGATATACAGTAAGGACACGATAAGCCTGCCTGTAACACACTATGCAACCTGTGTGGGTGTTTTATCCTGTATTAGATATACTGTAGGGACACGAAAAGCCTGCATATAACTCGCTATGCGGCCTGTGTGGGTGTATTTTCCTGTATTAGATATACAGTAGGGACACGCTAAGCCTGCCTGTAACATGCTATGCGGCCTGTGTGGGTGTATTATCCTGTATTAGATATACAGTAGGGACACGCTAAGCCTGCCTGTAACACACTATGTAGCCTGTGTGGGTGTTTTATCCTGTATTAGATATACAGTAGGGACACACTAAGCCTGCCTGTAACACACTATGCGGCCTGTGTGGGTGTTTTATCCTGTATTAGATATACTGTAGGGACACGAAAAGCCTGCATATAACATGCTATGCGGCCTGTGTGGGTGTTTTATCCTGTATTAGATATACTGTAGGGACACGAAAAGCCTGCCTGTAACACACTATGCAGCCTGTGTGGGTGTTTTATCCTGTATTAGATATACTGTAGGGACACGAAAAGCCTGCATATAACTCGCTATGCGGCCTGTGTGGGTGTATTTTCCTGTTTTAGATATACTGTAGGGACACGCTAAGCCTGCCTGTAACATGCTATGCGGCCTGTGTGGGTGTATTATCCTGTATTAGATATACAGTAGGGACACGCTAAGCATGCCTGTAGCACACTATGCGGCCTGTGTGGGTGTTTTATCCTGTATTAGATATACTGTAGGGACACACTAAGCCTGCCTGTAACACACTATGTGGCCTGTGTGGGTGTTTTATCCTGTATTAGATATACAGTAGGGACACGCTAAGCCTGCCTGTAACACGCTATGTGGCCTGTGTGGGTGTTTTATCCTGTTTTAGATATACAGTAAGGACACGCTAAGCCTGCCTGTGACACACTATGCAGCCTGTGTGGGTGTTTTATCCTGTATTAGATATACTGTAGGGACACGAAAAGCCTGCATATAACTCGCTATGCGGCCTGTGTGGGTGTATTTTCCTGTATTAGATATACTGTAGTGACACGCTAAGCCTGCCTGTAACACGCTATGCGGCCTGTGTGGGTGTTTTATCCTGTATTAGATATACAGTAGGGACACGCTAAGCCTGCCTGTAACACACTATGTGGCCTGTGTGGGTGTTTTATCCTGTATTAGATATACAGTAGGGACACGCTAAGCCTGCCTGTAACACACTATGTGGCCTGTGTGGGTGTTTTATCCTGTATTAGATATACGGTAGGGATACACTAAGCCTGCCTGTAACACACTATGCGGCCTGTGTGGGTGTATTATCCTGTATTAGATATACAGTAGGGACACGCTAAGCCTGCCTGTAACACACTATGCGGCCTGTGTGGGTGTATTATCCTGTATTAGATATACAGTAAGGACACACTAAGCCTGCCTGTAACACACTATGCAGCCTGTGTGGGTGTTTTATCCTGTATTAGATATACTGTAGGGACACGAAAAGCCTGCATATAACATGCTATGCGGCCTGTGTGGGTGTTTTATCCTGTATTAGATATACTGTAGGGACACGCTAAGCCTGCCTGTAACATGCTATGCGGCCTGTGTGGGTGTATTATCCTGTATTAGATATACTGTAGGGACACGAAAAGCCTGCCTGTAACATGCTATGCGGCCTGTGTGGGTGTATTATCCTGTATTAGATATACAGTAGGGACACGCTAAGCCTGCCTGTAGCACACTATGCGGCCTGTGTGGGTGTTTTATCCTTTTATCCTGTATTAGATATACAGTAAGGACACGATAAGCCTGCCTGTAACACACTATGCAACCTGTGTGGGTGTTTTATCCTGTATTAGATATACTGTAGGGACACGAAAAGCCTGCATATAACTCGCTATGCGGCCTGTGTGGGTGTATTTTCCTGTATTAGATATACAGTAGGGACACGCTAAGCCTGCCTGTAACATGCTATGCGGCCTGTGTGGGTGTATTATCCTGTATTAGATATACAGTAGGGACACGCTAAGCCTGCCTGTAACACGCTATGCGGCCTGTGTGGGTGTATTATCCTGTATTAGATATACTGTAGGGACACGCTAAGCCTGCCTGTAACACGCTATGCGGCCTGTGTGGGTGTTTTATCCTGTATTAGATATGCAGTAGGGACACGCTAAGCCTGCCTGTAACACACTATGTGGCCTGTGTGGGTGTTTTATCCTGTATTAGATATACAGTAGGGACACGCTAAGCCTGCCTGTAACACGCTATGCGGCCTGTGTGGGTGTTTTATCCTGTATTAGATATACAGTAGGGACACGCTAAGCCTGCCTGTAACACACTATGTGGCCTGTGTGGGTGTTTTATCCTGTATTAGATATACAGTAGGGACACGCTAAGCCTGCCTGTAACACACTATGTTGCCTGCGTGGGTGTTTTATCCTGTATTAGATATACAGTAGGGACACACTAAGCCTGCCTGTAACACACTATGTGGCCTGTGTGGGTGTTTTATCCTGTATTAGATATACAGTAGGGACACACTAAGCCTGCCTGTAACACACTATGCAGCCTGTGTGGGTGTTTTATCCTGTATTAGATATACTGTAGGGACACGAAAAGCCTGCATATAACATGCTATGCGGCCTGTGTGGGTGTTTTATCCTGTATTAGATATACTGTAGGGACACGCTAAGCCTGCCTGTAACATGCTATGCGGCCTGTGTGGGTGTATTATCCTGTATTAGATATACAGTAGGGACACGCTAAGCCTGCCTGTAGCACACTATGCGGCCTGTGTGGGTGTTTTATCCTTTTATCCTGTATTAGATATACTGTAGGGACACACTAAGCCTGCCTGTAACACACTATGTGGCCTGTGTGGGTGTTTTATCCTGTATTAGATATACAGTAGGGACACGATAAGCCTGCCTGTGACACACTATGCAACCTGTGTGGGTGTTTTATCCTGTATTAGATATACTGTAGGGACACGAAAAGCCTGCATATAACTCGCTATGCGGCCTGTGTGGGTGTATTTTCCTGTATTAGATATACTGTAGGGACACGCTAAGCCTGCCTGTAACACGCTATGCGGCCTGTGTGGGTGTATTTTCCTGTATTAGATATACTGTAGGGACACGCTAAGCCTGCCTGTAACATGCTATGCGGCCTGTGTGGGTGTTTTATCCTGTATTAGATATACTGTAGGGACACGCTAAGCCTGCCTGTAACATGCTATGCGGCCTGTGTGGGTGTATTATCCTGTATTAGATATACAGTAGGGACACGCTAAGCCTGCCTGTAACACACTATGCAGCCTGTGTGGGTGTTTTATCCTGTATTAGATATACAGTAGGGACACGCTAAGCCTGCCTGTAACACGCTATGCGGCCTGTGTGGGTGTATTATCCTGTATTAGATATACTGGAGGGACACGCTAAGCCTGCCTGTAGCACACTATGCGGCCTGTGTGGGTGTTTTATCCTTTTATCCTGTATTAGATATACTGTAGGGACACACTAAGCCTGCCTGTAACACACTATGTGGCCTGTGTGGGTGTTTTATCCTGTATTAGATATACAGTAGGGACACGCTAAGCCTGCCTGTAACACGCTATGTGGCCTGTGTGGGTGTTTTATCCTGTATTAGATATACAGGAAGGACACGCTAAGCCTGCCTGTAACACACTATGCAGCCTGTGTGGGTGTTTTATCCTGTATTAGATATACTGTAGGGACACGAAAAGTCTGCATATAACTCGCTATGCGGCCTGTGTTGGTGTATTTTCCTGTATTAGATATACTGTAGGGACACGCTAAGCCTGCCTGTAACACACTATGCGGCCTGTGTGGGTGTATTATCCTGTATTAGATATACAGTAGGGACACGCTAAGCCTGCCTGTAACACACTATGCGGCCTGTGTGGGTGTATTACCCTGTATTAGATATACTGTAGGGACACGCTAAGCCTGCCTGTAACACGCTATGCGGCCTGTGTGGGTGTATTTTCCTGTATTAGATATACTGTAGGGAGACGATAAGCCTGCCTGTAACACGCTATGTGGCCTATGCGGGTGTATTTTCCTGTATTAGATATACTGTAGGGACACGCTAAGCCTGCCTGTAACACGCTATGCGGCCTGTGTGGGTGTTTTATCCTGTATTAGATATACAGTAAGGACACGCTAAACCTGCCTGTAACACGCTATGCGGCCTGTGTGGGTGTTTTATCCTGTATTAGATATACTGTAGGGACATGCTAAGCCTGCCTGTAACACACTATGCGGCCTGTGTGGGTGGATTTTCCTGTATTAGATATACTGTAGGGACACGCTAAGCCTGCCTGTAACACACTATGCGGCCTGTGTGGGTGTATTATCCTGTATTAGATATACTGTACGGACACAATAAGCCTGCCTGTAACATGCTATGCGGCCTGTGTGGGTGTATTATCCTGTATTAGATATACAGTAGGGACACTCTAAGCCTGCCTGTAACACGCTATGCGGCCTGTGTGGGTGTTTTATCCTGTATTAGATATACAGTAGGGACACGCTAAGCCTGCCTGTAACACGCTATGCGGCCTGTGTGGGTGTTTTATCCTGTATTAGATATACAGTAAGGACACTCTAAGCCTGCCTGTAACACACTATGTGGCCTGTGTGGGTGTTTTATCCTGTATTAGATATACTGTAGGGACACGCTAAGCCTGCATATAACATGCTATGCGGCCTGTGTGGGTGTTTTATCCTGTATTAGATATACTGTAGGGACACACTAAGCCTGCCTGTAACATGCTATGCGGCCTGTGTGGGTGTTTTATCCTGTATTAGATATACTGTAGGGACACGCTAAGCCTGCCTGTAACACGCTATGCGGCCTGTGTGGGTGTTTTATCCTTTTATCCTGTATTAGATATACTGTAGGGACACACTAAGCCTGCCTGTAACACACTATGTGGCCTGTGTGGGTGTTTTATCCTGTATTAGATATACAGTAGGGACACGCTAAGCCTGCCTGTAACACGCTATGTGGCCTGTGTGGGTGTTTTATCCTGTATTAGATATACAGGAAGGACACGCTAAGCCTGCCTGTAACACACTATGCAGCCTGTGTGGGTGTTTTATCCTGTATTAGATATACTGTAGGGACACGAAAAGCCTGCATATAACTCGCTATGCGGCCTGTGTTGGTGTATTTTCCTGTATTAGATATACTGTAGGGACACGCTAAGCCTGCCTGTAACACACTATGCGGCCTGTGTGGGTGTATTATCCTGTATTAGATATACAGTAGGGACACGCTAAGCCTGCCTGTAACACACTATGCGGCCTGTGTGGGTGTATTACCCTGTATTAGATATACTGTAGGGACACGCTAAGCCTGCCTGTAACACGCTATGCGGCCTGTGTGGGTGTATTTTCCTGTATTAGATATACTGTAGGGAGACGATAAGCCTGCCTGTAACACGCTATGTGGCCTATGCGGGTGTATTTTCCTGTATTAGATATACTGTAGGGACACTCTAAGCCTGCCTGTAACACGCTATGCGGCCTGTGTGGGTGTTTTATCCTGTATTAGATATACAGTAAGGACACGCTAAACCTGCCTGTAACACGCTATGCGGCCTGTGTGGGTGTTTTATCCTGTATTAGATATACTGTAGGGACATGCTAAGCCTGCCTGTAACACACTATGCGGCCTGTGTGGGTGGATTTTCCTGTATTAGATATACTGTAGGGACACGCTAAGCCTGCCTGTAACACACTATGCGGCCTGTGTGGGTGTATTATCCTGTATTAGATATACTGTACGGACACAATAAGCCTGCCTGTAACATGCTATGCGGCCTGTGTGGGTGTATTATCCTGTATTAGATATACAGTAGGGACACTCTAAGCCTGCCTGTAACACGCTATGCGGCCTGTGTGGGTGTTTTATCCTGTATTAGATATACAGTAGGGACACGCTAAGCCTGCCTGTAACACGCTATGCGGCCTGTGTGGGTGTTTTATCCTGTATTAGATATACAGTAAGGACACTCTAAGCCTGCCTGTAACACACTATGTGGCCTGTGTGGGTGTTTTATCCTGTATTAGATATACTGTAGGGACACGCTAAGCCTGCATATAACATGCTATGCGGCCTGTGTGGGTGTTTTATCCTGTATTAGATATACTGTAGGGACACACTAAGCCTGCCTGTAACATGCTATGCGGCCTGTGTGGGTGTTTTATCCTGTATTAGATATACTGTAGGGACACGCTAAGCCTGCCTGTAACACGCTATGCGGCCTGTGTGGGTGTTTTATCCTGTATTAGATATACAGTAGGGACACGCTAAGCCTGCCTGTAACACACTATGTGGCCTGTGTGGGTGTTTTATCCTGTATTAGATATACAGTAGGGACACGCTAAGCCTGCCTGTAACACACTATGTGGCCTGTGTGGGTGTTTTATCCTGTATTAGATATACAGTAGGGACACGCTAAGCCTGCCTGTAACACACTATGCGGCCTGTGTGGGTGTATTATCCTGTATTAGATATACGGTAGGGATACACTAAGCCTGCCTGTAACACACTATGCGGCCTGTGTGGGTGTATTATCCTGTATTAGATATACAGTAGGGACACGCTAAGCCTGCCTGTAACACACTATGCGGCCTGTGTGGGTGTATTATCCTGTATTAGATATACAGTAAGGACACACTAAGCCTGCCTGTAACACACTATGCAGCCTGTGTGGGTGTATTATCCTGTATTAGATATACTGTAGGGACACGAAAAGCCTGCATATAACATGCTATGCGGCCTGTGTGGGTGTTTTATCCTGTATTAGATATACTGTAGGGACACGCTAAGCCTGCCTGTAACATGCTATGCGGCCTGTGTGGGTGTATTATCCTGTATTAGATATACAGTAGGGACACGCTAAGCCTGCCTGTAGCACACTATGCGGCCTGTGTGGGTGTTTTATCCTTTTATCCTGTATTAGATATACTGTAGGGACACACTAAGCCTGCCTGTAACACACTATGTGGCCTGTGTGGGTGTTTTATCCTGTATTAGATATACAGTAGGGACACGCTAAGCCTGCCTGTAACACGCTATGTGGCCTGTGTGGGTGTTTTATCCTGTATTAGATATACAGTAAGGACACGATAAGCCTGCCTGTAACACACTATGCAACCTGTGTGGGTGTTTTATCCTGTATTAGATATACTGTAGGGACACGAAAAGCCTGCATATAACTCGCTATGCGGCCTGTGTGGGTGTATTTTCCTGTATTAGATATACAGTAGGGACACGCTAAGCCTGCCTGTAACATGCTATGCGGCCTGTGTGGGTGTATTATCCTGTATTAGATATACAGTAGGGACACGCTAAGCCTGCCTGTAACACGCTATGCGGCCTGTGTGGGTGTATTATCCTGCATTAGATATACTGTAGGGACACGCTAAGCCTGCCTGTAACACGCTATGCGGCCTGTGTGGGTGTTTTATCCTGTATTAGATATACAGTAGGGACACGCTAAGCCTGCCTGTAACACACTATGTGGCCTGTGTGGGTGTTTTATCCTGTATTAGATATACAGTAGGGACACGCTAAGCCTGCCTGTAACACGCTATGCGGCCTGTGTGGGTGTTTTATCCTGTATTAGATATACAGTAGGGACACGCTAAGCCTGCCTGTAACACACTATGTGGCCTGTGTGGGTGTTTTATCCTGTATTAGATATACAGTAGGGACACGCTAAGCCTGCCTGTAACACACTATGTGGCCTGTGTGGGTGTTTTATCCTGTATTAGATATACAGTAGGGACACACTAAGCCTGCCTGTAACACACTATGTGGCCTGTGTGGGTGTTTTATCCTGTATTAGATATACAGTAGGGACACACTAAGCCTGCCTGTAACACACTATGCAGCCTGTGTGGGTGTTTTATCCTGTATTAGATATACTGTAGGGACACGAAAAGCCTGCATATAACATACTATGCGGCCTGTGTGGGTGTTTTATCCTGTATTAGATATACTGTAGGGACACGCTAAGCCTGCCTGTAACATGCTATGCGGCCTGTGTGGGTGTTTTATCCTGTATTAGATATACTGTAGGGACACGAAAAGCCTGCCTGTAACATGCTATGCGGCCTGTGTGGGTGTATTATCCTGTATTAGATATACAGTAGGGACACGCTAAGCCTGCCTGTAGCACACTATGCGGCCTGTGTGGGTGTTTTATCCTTTTATCCTGTATTAGATATACTGTAGGGACACACTAAGCCTGCCTGTAACACACTATGTGGCCTGTGTGGGTGTTTTATCCTGTATTAGATATACAGTAGGGACACGCTAAGCCTGCCTGTAACACGCTATGTGGCCTGTGTGGGTGTTTTATCCTGTATTAGATATACAGTAAGGACACGATAAGCCTGCCTGTGACACACAATGCAACCTGTGTGGGTGTTTTATCCTGTATTAGATATACTGTAGGGACACGAAAAGCCTGCATATAACTCGCTATGCGGCCTGTGTGGGTGTATTTTCCTGTATTAGATATACTGTAGGGACACGCTAAGCCTGCCTGTAACACGCTATGCGGCCTGTGTGGGTGTATTTTCCTGTATTAGATATACTGTAGGGACACGCTAAGCCTGCCTGTAACATGCTATGCGGCCTGTGTGGGTGTATTATCCTGTATTAGATATACAGTAGGGACACGCTAAGCCTGCCTGTAACACACTATGCAGCCTGTGTGGGTGTTTTATCCTGTATTAGATATACTGTAGGGACACGCTAAGCCTGTCTGTAACATGCTATGCGGCCTGTGTGGGTGTATTATCCTGTATTAGATATACAGTAGGGACACGCTAAGCCTGCCTGTAACACGCTATGCGGCCTGTGTGGGTGTATTATCCTGTATTAGATATACTGTAGGGACACGTTAAGCCTGCCTGTAGCACACTATGCGGCCTGTGTGGGTGTTTTATCCTTTTATCCTGTATTAGATATACTGTAGGGACACACTAAGCCTGCCTGTAACACACTATGTGGCCTGTGTGGGTGTTTTATCCTGTATTAGATATACAGTAGGGACACGCTAAGCCTGCCTGTAACACGCTATGTGGCCTGTGTGGGTGTTTTATCCTGTATTAGATATACAGTAAGGACACGATAAGCCTGCCTGTGACACACTATGCAACCTGTGTGGGTGTTTTATCCTGTATTAGATATACTGTAGGGACACTAAAAGCCTGCATATAACTCGATATGCGGCCTGTGTGGGTGTAATTTCCTGTATTAGATATACAGTAGGGACACGCTAAGCCTGCCTGTAACACACTATGCGGCCTGTGTGGGTGTATTACCCTGTATTAGATATACTGTAGGGACACGCTAAGCCTGCCTGTAACACGCTATGCGGCCTGTGTGGGTGTATTTTCCTGTATTAGATATACTGTAGGGACACGATATGCCTGCCTGTAACACGCTATGTGGCCTATGCGGGTGTATTTTCCTGTATTAGATATACGGTAGGGACACGCTAAGCCTGCCTGTAACACACTATGCGGCCTGTGTGGGTGTTTTATCCTGTATTAGATATACAGTAGGGACACGCTAAGCCTACCTGTAACACGCTATGTGGCCTGTGTGGGTGTTTTATCCTGTATTAGATATACAGTAAGGACACGCTAAGCCTGCCTGTAACACACTATGCAGCCTGTGTGGGTGTTTTATCCTGTATTAGATATACTGTAGGGACACGAAAAGCCTGCATATAACTCGCTATGCGGCCTGTGTGGGTGTATTTTCCTGTATTAGATATACTGTAGGGACACGCTAAGCCTGCCTGTAACACGCTATGCGGCCTGTGTGGGAGTATTTTCCTGTATTAGATATACAGTAGGGACACGCTAAGCCTGCCTGTAACACGCTATGCAGCCTGTGTGGGTGTTTTATCCTGTATTAGATATACAGTAAGGACACGCTAAGCCTGCCTGTAACACACTATGCGGCCTGTGTGGGTGTATTATCCTGTATTAGATATACAGTAGGGACACGCTAAGCCTGCCTGTAACACACTATGCGGCCTGTGTGGGTGTATTACCCTGTATTAGATATACTGTAGGGACACGCTAAGCCTGCCTGTAACACGCTATGCGGCCTGTGTGGGTGTATTTTCCTGTATTAGATATACTGTAGGGAGACGATAAGCCTGCCTGTAACACGCTATGTGGCCTATGCGGGTGTATTTTCCTGTATTAGATATACTGTAGGGACACGCTAAGCCTGCCTGTAACACGCTATGCGGCCTGTGTGGGTGTTTTATCCTGTATTAGATATACAGTAAGGACACGCTAAACCTGCCTGTAACACGCTATGCGGCCTGTGTGGGTGTTTTATCCTGTATTAGATATACTGTAGGGACATGCTAAGCCTGCCTGTAACACACTATGCGGCCTGTGTGGGTGTATTTTCCTGTATTAGATATACTGTAGGGACACGCTAAGCCTGCCTGTAACACTCTATGCGGCCTGTGTGGGTGTATTATCCTGTATTAGATATACTGTACGGACACACTAAGCCTGCCTGTAACATGCTATGCGGCCTGTGTGGGTGTATTATCCTGTATTAGATATACAGTAGGGACACTCTAAGCCTGCCTGTAACACGCTATGCGGCCTGTGTGGGTGTTTTATCCTGTATTAGATATACAGTAAGGACACTCTAAGCCTGCCTGTAACACACTATGTGGCCTGTGTGGGTGTTTTATCCTGTATTAGATATACTGTAGGGACACGCTAAGCCTGCATATAACATGCTATGCGGCCTGTGTGGGTGTTTTATCCTGTATTAGATATACTGTAGGGACACACTAAGCCTGCCTGTAACATGCTATGCGGCCTGTGTGGGTGTTTTATCCTGTATTAGATATACTGTAGGGACACACTAAGCCTGCCTGTAACACGCTATGCGGCCTGTGTGGGTGTTTTATCCTGTATTAGATATACAGTAGAGACACGCTAAGCCTGCCTGTAACACGCTATGCGGCCTGTGTGGGTGTATTATCCTGTATTAGATATACTGTAGGGACATGCTAAGCCTGCCTGTAACACACTATGCGGCCTGTGTAGGTGTATTATCCTGTATTAGATATACAGTAGGGACACGCTAAGCCTGCCTGTAACACACTATGTGGCCTGTGTGGGTGTTTTATCCTGTATTAGATATACAGTAGGGACACGCTAAGCCTGCCTGTAACACACTATGTTGCCTGTGTGGGTGTTTTATCCTGTATTAGATATACAGTAAGGACACGCTAAGCCTGCCTGTAACACACTATGCGGCCTGTGTGGGTGTTTTATCCTGTATTAGATATACTGTAGGGACACGAAAAGCCTGCATATAACTCGCTAGGCGGCCTGTGTGGGTGTATTTTCCTGTATTAGATATACTGTAGGGACACGCTAAGCCTGCCTGTAACACGCTGTGCGGCCTGTGTGGTTGTATTTTCCAGTATTAGATATACGGTAGGGACACGCTAAGCCTGCCTGTAACACACTATGCGGCCTGTGTGGGTGTTTTATCCTGTATTAGATATACAGTAGGGACACACTGAGCCTGCCTGTAACACGCTATGCGGCCTGTGTGGATGTTTATTCTGTATTAGATATACAGTAGGGACACGCTAAGCCTGCCTGTAACACACTATGCGGCCTGTGTGGGTGTTTTATCCTGTATTAGATATACTGTAGGGACACGCTAAGCCTGGCTGTAACACACTATGCGGCCTTTGTGGGTGTTTTATCCTGTATTAGATATACAGTAGGGACACGCTAAGCCTGCCTGTAACACACTATGCGGCCTGTGTGGGTATATTATCCTGTATTAGATATACTGTAGGGACACGCTAAGCCTGCCTGTAACACACTTTACGGCCTGTGTGGGCGTATTATCCTGTATTAGATATACTGTAGGGACACGCTAAGCCTGCCTGTAACACGCTATGCGGCCTGTGTGGGTGTTTTATCCTGTATTAGATATACAGTAGGGACACGCTAAGCCTCCCTGTAACACACTATGCGGCCTGTGTGGGTGTATTATCCTGTATTAGATATACTGTAGGGACACTCTAAGCCTGCCTGTAACACACTTTGCGGCCTGTGTGGGCGTATTATCCTGTATTAGATATACTGTAGGGACACGCTAAGCCTGCCTGTAACACACTATGCGGCCTGTGTGGGTGGATTTTCCTGTATTAGATATACTGTAGGGACACGCTAAGCCTGCCTGTAACACACTATGCGGCCTGTGTGGGTGTATTATCCTGTATTAGATATACTGTACGGACACACTAAGCCTGCCTGTAACATGCTATGCGGCCTGTGTGGGTGTATTATCCTGTATTAGATATACAGTAGGGACACTCTAAGCCTGCCTGTAACACGCTATGCGGCCTGTGTGGGTGTTTTATCCTGTATTAGATATACAGTAGGGACACGCTAAGCCTGCCTGTAACACGCTATGCGGCCTGTGTGGGTGTTTTATCCTGTATTAGATATACAGTAAGGACACTCTAAGCCTGCCTGTAACACACTATGTGGCCTGTGTGGGTGTTTTATCCTGTATTAGATATACTGTAGGGACACGCTAAGCCTGCATATAACATGCTATGCGGCCTGTGTGGGTGTTTTATCCTGTATTAGATATACTGTAGGGACACACTAAGCCTGCCTGTAACATGCTATGCGGCCTGTGTGGGTGTTTTATCCTGTATTAGATACACTGTAGGGACACGCTAAGCCTGCCTGTAACACGCTATGCGGCCTGTGTGGGTGTTTTATCCTGTATTAGATATACAGTAGGGACACGCTAAGCCTGCCTGTAACACACTATGTGGCCTGTGTGGGTGTTTTATCCTGTATTAGATATACAGTAGGGACACGCTAAGCCTGCCTGTAACACACTATGTGGCCTGTGTGGGTGTTTTATCCTGTATTAGATATACGGTAGGGATACACTAAGCCTGCCTGTAACACACTATGCGGCCTGTGTGGGTGTATTATCCTGTATTAGATATACAGTAGGGACACGCTAAGCCTGCCTGTAACACACTATGCGGCCTGTGTGGGTGTATTATCCTGTATTAGATATACAGTAAGGACACACTAAGCCTGCCTGTAACACACTATGCAGCCTGTGTGGGTGTTTTATCCTGTATTAGATATACTGTAGGGACACGAAAAGCCTGCATATAACATGCTATGCGGCCTGTGTGGGTGTTTTTTCCTGTATTAGATATACTGTAGGGACACGCTAAGCCTGCCTGTAACATGCTATGCGGCCTGTGTGGGTGTATTATCCTGTATTAGATATACTGTAGGGACACGAAAAGCCTGCCTGTAACATGCTATGCGGCCTGTGTGGGTGTATTATCCTGTATTAGATATACAGTAGGGACACGCTAAGCCTGCCTGTAGCACACTATGCGGCCTGTGTGGGTGTTTTATCCTTTTATCCTGTATTAGATATACTGTAGGGACACACTAAGCCTGCCTGTAACACACTATGTGGCCTGTGTGGGTGTTTTATCCTGTATTAGATATACAGTAGGGACACGCTAAGCCTGCCTGTAACACGCTATGTGGCCTGTGTGGGTGTTTTATCCTGTATTAGATATACAGTAAGGACACGATAAGCCTGCCTGTAACACACTATGCAACCTGTGTGGGTGTTTTATCCTGTATTAGATATACTGTAGGGACACGAAAAGCCTGCATATAACTCGCTATGCGGCCTGTGTGGGTGTATTTTCCTGTATTAGATATACAGTAGGGACACGCTAAGCCTGCCTGTAACATGCTATGCGGCCTGTGTGGGTGTATTATCCTGTATTAGATATACAGTAGGGACACGCTAAGCCTGCCTGTAACACGCTATGCGGCCTGTGTGGGTGTATTATCCTGTATTAGATATACTGTAGGGACACGCTAAGCCTGCCTGTAACACGCTATGCGGCCTGTGTGGGTGTTTTATCCTGTATTAGATATACAGTAGGGACACGCTAAGCCTGCCTGTAACACACTATGTGGCCTGTGTGGGTGTTTTATCCTGTATTAGATATACAGTAGGGACACGCTAAGCCTGCCTGTAACACGCTATGCGGCCTGTGTGGGTGTTTTATCCTGTATTAGATATACAGTAGGGACACGCTAAGCCTGCCTGTAACACACTATGTGGCCTGTGTGGGTGTTTTATCCTGTATTAGATATACAGTAGGGACACGCTAAGCCTGCCTGTAACACACTATGTGGCCTGTGTGGGTGTTTTATCCTGTATTAGATATACAGTAGGGACACTCTAAGCCTGCCTGTAACACACTATGTGGCCTGTGTGGGTGTTTTATCCTGTATTAGATATACAGTAGGGACACACTAAGCCTGCCTGTAACACACTATGCAGCCTGTGTGGGTGTTTTATCCTGTATTAGATATACTGTAGGGACACGAAAAGCCTGCATATAACATGCTATGCGGCCTGTGTGGGTGTTTTATCCTGTATTAGATATACTGTAGGGACACGCTAAGCCTGCCTGTAACATGCTATGCGGCCTGTGTGGGTGTTTTATCCTGTATTAGATATACTGTAGGGACACGAAAAGCCTGCCTGTAACATGCTATGCGGCCTGTGTGGGTGTATTATCCTGTATTAGATATACAGTAGGGACACGCTAAGCCTGCCTGTAACACGCTATGCGGCCTGTGTGGGTGTATTATCCTGTATTAGATATACTGTAGGGACACGCTAAGCCTGCCTGTAGCACACTATGCGGCCTGTGTGGGTGTTTTATCCTTTTATCCTGTATTAGATATACTGTAGGGACACACTAAGCCTGCCTGTAACACACTATGTGGCCTGTGTGGGTGTTTTATCCTGTATTAGATATACAGTAGGGACACGCTAAGCCTGCCTGTAACACGCTATGTGGCCTGTGTGGGTGTTTTATCCTGTATTAGATATACAGTAAGGACACGATAAGCCTGCTTGTGACACACTATGCAACCTGTGTGGGTGTTTTATCCTGTATTAGATATACTGTAGGGACACTAAAAGCCTGCATATAACTCGATATGCGGCCTGTGTGGGTGTAATTTCCTGTATTAGATATACAGTAGGGACACGCTAAGCCTGCCTGTAACACACTATGCGGCCTGTGTGGGTGTATTACCCTGTATTAGATATACTGTAGGGACACGCTAAGCCTGCCTGTAACACGCTATGCGGCCTGTGTGGGTGTATTTTCCTGTATTAGATATACTGTAGGGACACGATATGCCTGCCTGTAACACGCTATGTGGCCTATGCGGGTGTATTTTCCTGTATTAGATATACGGTAGGGACACGCTAAGCCTGCCTGTAACACGCTATGCGGCCTGTGTGGGTGTTTTATCCTGTATTAGATATACAGTAGGGACACGCTAAGCCTACCTGTAACACGCTATGTGGCCTGTGTGGGTGTTTTATCCTGTATTAGATATACAGTAAGGACACGCTAAGCCTGCCTGTAACACACTATGCAGCCTGTGTGGGTGTTTTATCCTGTATTAGATATACTGTAGGGACACGAAAAGCCTGCATACAACTCGCTATGCGGCCTGTGTGGGTGTATTTTCCTGTATTAGATATACTGTAGGGACACGCTAAGCCTGCCTGTAACACGCTATGCGGCCTGTGTGGGAGTATTTTCCTGTATTAGATATACAGTAGGGACACGCTAAGCCTGCCTGTAACACGCTATGCAGCCTGTGTGGGTGTTTTATCCTGTATTAGATATACAGTAAGGACACGCTAAGCCTGCCTGTAACACACTATGCGGCCTGTGTGGGTGTATTATCCTGTATTAGATATACAGTAGGGACACGCTAAGCCTGCCTGTAACACACTATGCGGCCTGTGTGGGTGTATTACCCTGTATTAGATATACTGTAGGGACACGCTAAGCCTGCCTGTAACACGCTATGCGGCCTGTGTGGGTGTATTTTCCTGTATTAGATATACTGTAGGGAGACGATAAGCCTGCCTGTAACACGCTATGTGGCCTATGCGGGTGTATTTTCCTGTATTAGATATACTGTAGGGACACGCTAAGCCTGCCTGTAACACGCTATGCGGCCTGTGTGGGTGTTTTATCCTGTATTAGATATACAGTAAGGACACGCTAAACCTGCCTGTAACACGCTATGCGGCCTGTGTGGGTGTTTTATCCTGTATTAGATATACTGTAGGGACATGCTAAGCCTGCCTGTAACACACTATGCGGCCTGTGTGGGTGTATTTTCCTGTATTAGATATACTGTAGGGACACGCTAAGCCTGCCTGTAATACACTATGCGGCCTGTGTGGGTGTATTATCCTGTATTAGATATACTGTACGGACACACTAAGCCTGCCTGTAACATGCTATGCGGCCTGTGTGGGTGTATTATCCTGTATTAGATATACAGTAGGGACACTCTAAGCCTGCCTGTAACACGCTATGCGGCCTGTGTGGGTGTTTTATCCTGTATTAGATATACAGTAGGGACACGCTAAGCCTGCCTGTAACACGCTATGCGGCCTGTGTGGGTGTTTTATCCTGTATTAGATATACAGTAAGGACACTCTAAGCCTGCCTGTAACACACTATGTGGCCTGTGTGGGTGTTTTATCCTGTATTAGATATACTGTAGGGACACGCTAAGCCTGCATATAACATGCTATGCGGCCTGTGTGGGTGTTTTATCCTGTATTAGATATACTGTAGGGACATACTAAGCCTGCCTGTAACATGCTATGCGGCCTGTGTGGGTGTTTTATCCTGTATTAGATATACTGTAGGGACACACTAAGCCTGCCTGTAACACGCTATGCGGCCTGTGTGGGTGTTTTATCCTGTATTAGATATACAGTAGAGACACGCTAAGCCTGCCTGTAACACGCTATGCGGCCTGTGTGGGTGTATTATCCTGTATTAGATATACTGTAGGGACATGCTAAGCCTGCCTGTAACACACTATGCGGCCTGTGTAGGTGTATTATCCTGTATTAGATATACAGTAGGGACACGCTAAGCCTGCCTGTAACACACTATGTGGCCTGTGTGGGTGTTTTATCCTGTATTAGATATACAGTAGGGACACGCTAAGCCTGCCTGTAACACACTATGTTGCCTGTGTGGGTGTTTTATCCTGTATTAGATATACAGTAGGGACACGCTAAGCCTGCCTGTAACACACTATGTGGCCTGTGTGGGTGTTTTATCCTGTATTAGATATACTGTAGGGACACGCTAAGCCTGCCTGTAACACACTATGCGGCCTGTGTGGGTGTTTTATCCTGTATTAGATATACTGTAGGGACACGAAAACCCTGCATATAACTCGCTAGGCGGCCTGTGTGGGTGTATTTTCCTGTATTAGATATACTGTAGGGACACGCTAAGCCTGCCTGTAACACGCTGTGCGGCCTGTGTGGTTGTATTTTCCAGTATTAGATATACGGTAGGGACACGCTAAGCCTGCCTGTAACACACTATGCGGCCTGTGTGGGTGTTTTATCCTGTATTAGATATACAGTAGGGACACACTGAGCCTGCCTGTAACACGCTATGCGGCCTGTGTGGATGTTTTATTCTGTATTAGATATACAGTAGGGACACGCTAAGCCTGCCTGTAACACACTATGTGGCCTGTGTGGGTGTATTATCCTGTATTAGATATACGGTAAGGACACGCTAAGCCTGCCTGTAACACACTATGCGGCCTGTGTGGGTGTTTTATCCTGTATTAGATATACTGTAGGGACACGCTAAGCCTGGCTGTAACACACTATGCGGCCTTTGTGGGTGTTTTATCCTGTATTAGATATACAGTAGGGACACGCTAAGCCTGCCTGTAACACACTATGCGGCCTGTGTGGGTATATTATCCTGTATTAGATATACTGTACGGACACGCTAAGCCTGCCTGTAACACACTTTACGGCCTGTGTGGGCGTATTATCCTGTATTAGATATACTGTAGGGACACGCTAAGCCTGCCTGTAACACGCTATGCGGCCTGTGTGGGTGTTTTATCCTGTATTAGATATACAGTAGGGACACGCTAAGCCTGCCTGTAACACACTATGCGGCCTGTGTGGGTGTATTATCCTGTATTAGATATACTGTAGGGACACTCTAAGCCTGCCTGTAACACACTTTGCGGCCTGTGTGCTCGTATTATCCTGTATTAGATATACTGTAGGGACACGCTAAGCCTGCCTGTAACACACTATGCGGCCTGTGTGGGTGTTTTATCCTGTATTAGATATACTGTAGGGACACGCTAAGCCTGCCTGTAGCACACTATGCGGCCTGTGTGGGTGTTTTATCCTGTATTAGATATACAGTAAGGACACGCTAAGCCTGCCTGTACCACACTATGCGGCCTGTGTGGGTGTTTTATCCTGTATAAGATATACAGTAAGGACACACTAAGCCTGCCTGTAACACACTATGCGGCCTGTGTGGGTGTATTACCCTGTATTAGATATACTGTAGGGACACGCTAAGCCTGCCTGTAACACGCTATGCGGCCTGTGTGGGTGTATTTTCCTGTATTAGATATACTGTAGGGACACGATATGCCTGCCTGTAACACGCTATGTGGCCTATGCGGGTGTATTTTCCTGTATTAGATATACGGTAGGGACACGCTAAGCCTGCCTGTAACACGCTATGCGGCCTGTGTGGGTGTTTTATCCTGTATTAGATATACAGTAGGGACACGCTAAGCCTACCTGTAACACGCTATGTGGCCTGTGTGGGTGTTTTATCCTGTATTAGATATACAGTAAGGACACGCTAAGCCTGCCTGTAACACACTATGCAGCCTGTGTGGGTGTTTTATCCTGTATTAGATATACTGTAGGGACACGAAAAGCCTGCATACAACTCGCTATGCGGCCTGTGTGGGTGTATTTTCCTGTATTAGATATACTGTAGGGACACGCTAAGCCTGCCTGTAACACGCTATGCGGCCTGTGTGGGAGTATTTTCCTGTATTAGATATACAGTAGGGACACGCTAAGCCTGCCTGTAACACGCTATGCAGCCTGTGTGGGTGTTTTATCCTGTATTAGATATACAGTAAGGACACGCTAAGCCTGCCTGTAACACACTATGCGGCCTGTGTGGGTGTATTATCCTGTATTAGATATACAGTAGGGACACGCTAAGCCTGCCTGTAACACACTATGCGGCCTGTGTGGGTGTATTACCCTGTATTAGATATACTGTAGGGACACGCTAAGCCTGCCTGTAACACGCTATGCGGCCTGTGTGGGTGTATTTTCCTGTATTAGATATACTGTAGGGAGACGATAAGCCTGCCTGTAACACGCTATGTGGCCTATGCGGGTGTATTTTCCTGTATTAGATATACTGTAGGGACACGCTAAGCCTGCCTGTAACACGCTATGCGGCCTGTGTGGGTGTTTTATCCTGTATTAGATATACAGTAAGGACACGCTAAACCTGCCTGTAACACGCTATGCGGCCTGTGTGGGTGTTTTATCCTGTATTAGATATACTGTAGGGACATGCTAAGCCTGCCTGTAACACACTATGCGGCCTGTGTGGGTGTATTTTCCTGTATTAGATATACTGTAGGGACACGCTAAGCCTGCCTGTAATACACTATGCGGCCTGTGTGGGTGTATTATCCTGTATTAGATATACTGTACGGACACACTAAGCCTGCCTGTAACATGCTATGCGGCCTGTGTGGGTGTATTATCCTGTATTAGATATACAGTAGGGACACTCTAAGCCTGCCTGTAACACGCTATGCGGCCTGTGTGGGTGTTTTATCCTGTATTAGATATACAGTAGGGACACGCTAAGCCTGCCTGTAACACGCTATGCGGCCTGTGTGGGTGTTTTATCCTGTATTAGATATACAGTAAGGACACTCTAAGCCTGCCTGTAACACACTATGTGGCCTGTGTGGGTGTTTTATCCTGTATTAGATATACTGTAGGGACACGCTAAGCCTGCATATAACATGCTATGCGGCCTGTGTGGGTGTTTTATCCTGTATTAGATATACTGTAGGGACATACTAAGCCTGCCTGTAACATGCTATGCGGCCTGTGTGGGTGTTTTATCCTGTATTAGATATACTGTAGGGACACACTAAGCCTGCCTGTAACACGCTATGCGGCCTGTGTGGGTGTTTTATCCTGTATTAGATATACAGTAGAGACACGCTAAGCCTGCCTGTAACACGCTATGCGGCCTGTGTGGGTGTATTATCCTGTATTAGATATACTGTAGGGACATGCTAAGCCTGCCTGTAACACACTATGCGGCCTGTGTAGGTGTATTATCCTGTATTAGATATACAGTAGGGACACGCTAAGCCTGCCTGTAACACACTATGTGGCCTGTGTGGGTGTTTTATCCTGTATTAGATATACAGTAGGGACACGCTAAGCCTGCCTGTAACACACTATGTTGCCTGTGTGGGTGTTTTATCCTGTATTAGATATACAGTAGGGACACGCTAAGCCTGCCTGTAACACACTATGTGGCCTGTGTGGGTGTTTTATCCTGTATTAGATATACTGTAGGGACACGCTAAGCCTGCCTGTAACACACTATGCGGCCTGTGTGGGTGTTTTATCCTGTATTAGATATACTGTAGGGACACGAAAACCCTGCATATAACTCGCTAGGCGGCCTGTGTGGGTGTATTTTCCTGTATTAGATATACTGTAGGGACACGCTAAGCCTGCCTGTAACACGCTGTGCGGCCTGTGTGGTTGTATTTTCCAGTATTAGATATACGGTAGGGACACGCTAAGCCTGCCTGTAACACACTATGCGGCCTGTGTGGGTGTTTTATCCTGTATTAGATATACAGTAGGGACACACTGAGCCTGCCTGTAACACGCTATGCGGCCTGTGTGGATGTTTTATTCTGTATTAGATATACAGTAGGGACACGCTAAGCCTGCCTGTAACACACTATGTGGCCTGTGTGGGTGTATTATCCTGTATTAGATATACGGTAAGGACACGCTAAGCCTGCCTGTAACACACTATGCGGCCTGTGTGGGTGTTTTATCCTGTATTAGATATACTGTAGGGACACGCTAAGCCTGGCTGTAACACACTATGCGGCCTTTGTGGGTGTTTTATCCTGTATTAGATATACAGTAGGGACACGCTAAGCCTGCCTGTAACACACTATGCGGCCTGTGTGGGTATATTATCCTGTATTAGATATACTGTACGGACACGCTAAGCCTGCCTGTAACACACTTTACGGCCTGTGTGGGCGTATTATCCTGTATTAGATATACTGTAGGGACACGCTAAGCCTGCCTGTAACACGCTATGCGGCCTGTGTGGGTGTTTTATCCTGTATTAGATATACAGTAGGGACACGCTAAGCCTGCCTGTAACACACTATGCGGCCTGTGTGGGTGTATTATCCTGTATTAGATATACTGTAGGGACACTCTAAGCCTGCCTGTAACACACTTTGCGGCCTGTGTGCTCGTATTATCCTGTATTAGATATACTGTAGGGACACGCTAAGCCTGCCTGTAACACACTATGCGGCCTGTGTGGGTGTTTTATCCTGTATTAGATATACTGTAGGGACACGCTAAGCCTGCCTGTAGCACACTATGCGGCCTGTGTGGGTGTTTTATCCTGTATTAGATATACAGTAAGGACACGCTAAGCCTGCCTGTAGCACACTATGCGGCCTGTGTGGGTGTTTTATCCTGTATTAGATATACAGTAAGGACACACTAAGCCTTCCTGTAACACACTATGCGGCCTGTGTGGGTGTTTTATCCTGTATTAGATATACAGTAGGGACACGCTAAACCTGCCTGTAACACACTATGCGGCCTGTGTGGGTGTATTATCCTGTATTAGATATACTGTAGGGACACGCTAAGCCTGCCTGTAACACGCTATGCGGCCTGTGTGGGTGTTTTATCCTGTATTAGATATACAGTAGGGACACGGTAAGCCTGCCTGTAACACGCTATGCGGCCTGTGTGGGTGGTTTATCCTGTATTAGATATACTGTAGGGACACGCTAAGCCTGCCTGTAGCACACTATGCGGCCTGTGTGGGTGTATAATCCTGTATTAGATATACAGTAGGGACACGCTAAGCCTGCCTGTAACACACTATGCGGCCTGTGTAGGTGTATTATCCTGTATTAGATATACAGTAGGGACACGCTAAGCCTGCCTGTAACACGCTATGCGGCCTGTGTGGGTGTTTTATCCTGTATTAGATATACAGTAGGGACACGCTAAGCCTGCCTGTAACACACTATGCGGCCTGTGTGGGTGTTTTATCCTATATTAGATATACGGTAGGGATACACTAAGCCTGCCTGTAACACGCTATGCGGCCTGTGTGGGTGTATTATCCTGTATTAGATATACTGTAGGGATACACTAAGCCTGCCTGTAACACGCTATGCGGCCTGTGTGGGTGTTTTATCCTATATTGGATATACGGTAGGGATACACTAAGCCTGCCTGTAACACGCTATGCGGCCTGTGTGGGTGTTTTATCCTGTATTAGAAATACTGTAGGGACACGATAAGTCTGCCTGTAACACACTATGCGGCCTGTGTGGGTGTTTTATCCTATATTAGATATACGGTAGGGATACACTAAGCCTGCCTGTAACACGCTATGCGGCCTGTGTGGGTGTTTTATCCTGTATTAGATATACAGTAGGGACACGCTAAGCCTGCCTGTAACACACTATGCGGCCTGTATGGGTGTTTTATCCTGTATTAGATATACTGTAGGGACACACTAAACCTGCCTGTAACACACTATGCGGCCAGTGTGGGTGTATAATCCTGTATTAGATATACAGTAGGGACACTCTAAGCCTGCCTGTAACACGCTATGCGGCCTGTGTGGGTGTTTTATCCTATATTAGATATACAGTAGGGACACGCTAAGCCTGCCTGTAACACACTATGCGGCCTGTGTGGGTGTTTTATCCTGTATTAGATATACAGTAGGGACACACTAAGCCTGCCTGTAACACGCTATGCGGCCTGTGTGGGTGTTTTATTCTGTATTAGATATACAGTAGGGACACGCTAAGCCTGCCTGTAACACACTATGCGGCCTGTGTGGGTGTTTTATCCTGTATTAGATATACTGTAGGGACACGCTAAGCCTGGCTGTAACACACTATGCGGCCTTTGTGGGTGTTTTATCCTGTATTAGATATACAGTAGGGACACGCTAAGCCTGCCTGTAACACACTATGCGGCCTGTGTGGGTGTATTATCCTGTATCAGATATACTGTAGGGACACGCTAAGCCTGCCTGTAACACACTATGCGGCCTGTGTGGGTGTTTTATCCTGTATTAGATATACTGTAGGGACACGCTAAGCCTGCCTGTAACACGCTATGCGGCCTGTGTGGGTGTTTTATCCTGTATTAGATATACTGTAGGGACACGCTAAGCCTGCCTATAACACACTATGCGGCCTGTGTGGGTGTTTTATCCTGTATTAGATATACAGTAAGGACACGCTAAGCCTGCCTGTACCACACTATGCGGCCTGTGTGGGTGTTTTATCCTGTATTAGATATACAGTAAGGACACGCTAAGCCTGCCTGTAACACACTATGCGGCCTGTGTGGGTGTTTTATCCTGTATTAGATATACAGTAAGGACACGCTAAGCCTGCCTGTACCACACTATGCGGCCTGTGTGGGTGTTTTATCCTGTATAAGATATACAGTAAGGACACACTAAGCCTGCCTGTAACACACTATGCAGCCTGTGTGGGTGTTTTATTCTGTATTAGATATACTGTAGGGACACGCTAAGCCTGCCTGTAACATGCTATGCGGCCTGTGTGGGTGTATTATCCTGTATTAGATATACAGTAGGGACACTCTAAGCCTGCCTGTAGCACACTATGCGGCCTGTGTGGGTGTTTTATTCTGTATTAGATATACTGTAGGGACACGCTAAGCCTGCCTGTAACATGCTATGCGGCCTGTGTCGGTGTTTTATCCTGTATTAGATATACTGTAGGGACACGCTAAGCCTGCCTGTAACATGCTATGCGGCCTGTGTGGGTGTATTATCCTGTATTAGATATACAGTAGGGACACTCTAAGCCTGCCTGTAGCACACTATGCGGCCTGTGTGGGTGTTTTATCCTGTATTAGATATACTGTAGGGACACGCTAAGCCTGCCTGTAACACGCTATGCGGCCTGTGTGGGTGTTTTATCCTGTATTAGATATACAGTAGGGACACGCTAAGCCTGCCTGTAACACACTATGTGGCCTGTGTGGGTGTTTTATCCTGTATTAGATATACAGTAGGGACACGCTAAGCCTGCCTGTAACACACTATGTGGCCTGTGTGGGTGTTTTATCCTGTATTAGATATACAGTAGGGACACACTAAGCCTGCCTGTAACACACTATGTGGCCTGTGTGGGTGTTTTATCCTGTATTAGATATACAGTAGGGACACACTAAGCCTGCCTGTAACACACTATGCAGCCTGTGTGGGTGTTTTATCCTGTATTAGATATACTGTAGGGACACGAAAAGCCTGCATATAACATGCTATGCGGCCTGTGTGGGTGTTTTATCCTGTATTAGATATACTGTAGTGACACGCTAAGCCTGCCTGTAACATGCTATGCGGCCTGTGTGGGTGTTTTATCCTGTATTAGATATACTGTAGGGACACGAAAAGCCTGCCTGTAACATGCTATGCGGCCTGTGTGGGTGTATTATCCTGTATTAGATATACAGTAGGGACACGCTAAGCCTGCCTGTAACACGCTATGCGGCCTGTGTGGGTGTATTATCCTGTATTAGATATACTGTAGGGACACGCTAAGCCTGCCTGTAGCACACTATGCGGCCTGTGTGGGTGTTTTATCCTTTTATCCTGTATTAGATATACTGTAGGGACACACTAAGCCTGCCTGTAACACACTATGTGGCCTGTGTGGGTGTTTTATCCTGTATTAGATATACAGTAGAGACACGCTAAGCCTGCCTGTAACACGCTATGTGGCCTGTGTGGGTGTTTTATCCTGTATTAGATATACAGTAAGGACACGATAAGCCTGCTTGTGACACACTATGCAACCTGTGTGGGTGTTTTATCCTGTATTAGATATACTGTAGGGACACTAAAAGCCTGCATATAACTCGATATGCGGCCTGTGTGGGTGTAATTTCCTGTATTAGATATACAGTAGGGACACGCTAAGCCTGCCTGTAACACACTATGCGGCCTGTGTGGGTGTATTACCCTGTATTAGATATACTGTAGGGACACGCTAAGCCTGCCTGTAACACGCTATGCGGCCTGTGTGGGTGTATTTTCCTGTATTAGATATACTGTAGGGACACGATATGCCTGCCTGTAACACGCTATGTGGCCTATGCGGGTGTATTTTCCTGTATTAGATATACGGTAGGGACACGCTAAGCCTGCCTGTAACACGCTATGCGGCCTGTGTGGGTGTTTTATCCTGTATTAGATATACAGTAGGGACACGCTAAGCCTACCTGTAACACGCTATGTGGCCTGTGTGGGTGTTTTATCCTGTATTAGATATACAGTAAGGACACGCTAAGCCTGCCTGTAACACACTATGCAGCCTGTGTGGGTGTTTTATCCTGTATTAGATATACTGTAGGGACACGAAAAGCCTGCATACAACTCGCTATGCGGCCTGTGTGGGTGTATTTTCCTGTATTAGATATACTGTAGGGACACGCTAAGCCTGCCTGTAACACGCTATGCGGCCTGTGTGGGAGTATTTTCCTGTATTAGATATACAGTAGGGACACGCTAAGCCTGCCTGTAACACGCTATGCAGCCTGTGTGGGTGTTTTATCCTGTATTAGATATACAGTAAGGACACGTTAAGCCTGCCTGTAACACACTATGCGGCCTGTGTGGGTGTATTATCCTGTATTAGATATACAGTAGGGACACGCTAAGCCTGCCTGTAACACACTATGCGGCCTGTGTGGGTGTATTACCCTGTATTAGATATACTGTAGGGACACGCTAAGCCTGCCTGTAACACGCTATGCGGCCTGTGTGGGTGTATTTTCCTGTATTAGATATACTGTAGGGAGACGATAAGCCTGCCTGTAACACGCTATGTGGCCTATGCGGGTGTATTTTCCTGTATTAGATATACTGTAGGGACACGCTAAGCCTGCCTGTAACACGCTATGCGGCCTGTGTGGGTGTTTTATCCTGTATTAGATATACAGTAAGGACACGCTAAACCTGCCTGTAACACGCTATGCGGCCTGTGTGGGTGTTTTATCCTGTATTAGATATACTGTAGGGACATGCTAAGCCTGCCTGTAACACACTATGCGGCCTGTGTGGGTGTATTTTCCTGTATTAGATATACTGTAGGGACACGCTAAGCCTGCCTGTAATACACTATGCGGCCTGTGTGGGTGTATTATCCTGTATTAGATATACTGTACGGACACAATAAGCCTGCCTGTAACATGCTATGCGGCCTGTGTGGGTGTATTATCCTGTATTAGATATACAGTAGGGACACTCTAAGCCTGCCTGTAACACGCTATGCGGCCTGTGTGGGTGTTTTATCCTGTATTAGATATACAGTAGGGACACGCTAAGCCTGCCTGTAACACGCTATGCGGCCTGTGTGGGTGTTTTATCCTGTATTAGATATACAGTAAGGACACTCTAAGCCTGCCTGTAACACACTATGTGGCCTGTGTGGGTGTTTTATCCTGTATTAGATATACTGTAGGGACACGCTAAGCCTGCATATAACATGCTATGCGGCCTGTGTGGGTGTTTTATCCTGTATTAGATATACTGTAGGGACATACTAAGCCTGCCTGTAACATGCTATGCGGCCTGTGTGGGTGTTTTATCCTGTATTAGATATACTGTAGGGACACACTAAGCCTGCCTGTAACACGCTATGCGGCCTGTGTGGGTGTTTTATCCTGTAT
This sequence comes from Taudactylus pleione, assembly GCA_031769625.1. Lineage (NCBI taxonomy): Eukaryota > Metazoa > Chordata > Amphibia > Anura > Myobatrachidae > Taudactylus > Taudactylus pleione. Next base: position 441,338 of record JAUIMM010001536.1, on the reverse strand, counting down.
TAGATATACAGTAGAGACACGCTAAGCCTGCCTGTAACACGCTATGCGGCCTGTGTGGGTGGTTTATCCTGTATTAGATATACAGTAGGGACACGCTAAGCCTGCCTGTAACACACTATGTGGCCTGTGTGGGTGTTTTATCCTGTATTAGATATACAGTAGGGACACGCTAAGCCTGCCTGTAACACACTATGTTGCCTGTGTGGGTGTTTTATCCTGTATTAGATATACAGTAGGGACACGCTAAGCCTGCCTGTAACACACTATGTGGCCTGTGTGGGTGTTTTATCCTGTATTAGATATACTGTAGGGACACGCTAAGCCTGCCTGTAACACACTATGCGGCCTGTGTGGGTGTTTTATCCTGTATTAGATATACTGTAGGGACACGAAAAGCCTGCATATAACTCGCTAGGCGGCCTGTGTGGGTGTATTTTCCTGTATTAGATATACTGTAGGGACACGCTAAGCCTGCCTGTAACACGCTGTGCGGCCTGTGTGGTTGTATTTTCCAGTATTAGATATACGGTAGGGACACGCTAAGCCTGCCTGTAACACACTATGCGGCCTGTGTGGGTGTTTTATCCTGTATTAGATATACAGTAGGGACACACTGAGCCTGCCTGTAACACGCTATGCGGCCTGTGTGGATGTTTTATTCTGTATTAGATATACAGTAGGGACACGCTAAGCCTGCCTGTAACACACTATGTGGCCTGTGTGGGTGTATTATCCTGTATTAGATATACGGTAAGGACACGCTAAGCCTGCCTGTAACACACTATGCGGCCTGTGTGGGTGTTTTATCCTGTATTAGATATACTGTAGGGACACGCTAAGCCTGGCTGTAACACACTATGCGGCCTTTGTGGGTGTTTTATCCTGTATTAGATATACAGTAGGGACACGCTAAGCCTGCCTGTAACACACTATGCGGCCTGTGTGGGTATATTATCCTGTATTAGATATACTGTACGGACACGCTAAGCCTGCCTGTAACACACTTTACGGCCTGTGTGGGCGTATTATCCTGTATTAGATATACTGTAGGGACACGCTAAGCCTGCCTGTAACACGCTATGCGGCCTGTGTGGGTGTTTTATCCTGTATTAGATATACAGTAGGGACACGCTAAGCCTGCCTGTAACACACTATGCGGCCTGTGTGGGTGTATTATCCTGTATTAGATATACTGTAGGGACACTCTAAGCCTGCCTGTAACACACTTTGCGGCCTGTGTGCTCGTATTATCCTGTATTAGATATACTGTAGGGACACGCTAAGCCTGCCTGTAACACACTATGCGGCCTGTGTGGGTGTTTTATCCTGTATTAGATATACTGTAGGGACACGCTAAGCCTGCCTGTAGCACACTATGCGGCCTGTGTGGGTGTTTTATCCTGTATTAGATATACAGTAAGGACACGCTAAGCCTGCCTGTAGCACACTATGCGGCCTGTGTGGGTGTTTTATCCTGTATTAGATATACAGTAAGGACACACTAAGCCTTCCTGTAACACACTATGCGGCCTGTGTGGGTGTTTTATCCTGTATTAGATATACAGTAGGGACACGCTAAACCTGCCTGTAACACACTATGCGGCCTGTGTGGGTGTATTATCCTGTATTAGATATACTGTAGGGACACGCTAAGCCTGCCTGTAACACGCTATGCGGCCTGTGTGGGTGTTTTATCCTGTATTAGATATACAGTAGGGAAACGGTAAGCCTGCCTGTAACACGCTATGCGGCCTGTGTGGGTGGTTTATCCTGTATTAGATATACTGTAGGGACACGCTAAGCCTGCCTGTAGCACACTATGCGGCCTGTGTGGGTGTATAATCCTGTATTAGATATACAGTAGGGACACGCTAAGCCTGCCTGTAACACACTATGCGGCCTGTGTAGGTGTATTATCCTGTATTAGATATACAGTAGGGACACGCTAAGCCTGCCTGTAACACGCTATGCGGCCTGTGTGGGTGTTTTATCCTGTATTAGATATACAGTAGGGACACGCTAAGCCTGCCTGTAACACACTATGCGGCCTGTGTGGGTGTTTTATCCTATATTAGATATACGGTAGGGATACACTAAGCCTGCCTGTAACACGCTATGCGGCCTGTGTGGGTGTATTATCCTGTATTAGATATACTGTAGGGATACACTAAGCCTGCCTGTAACACGCTATGCGGCCTGTGTGGGTGTTTTATCCTATATTGGATATACGGTAGGGATACACTAAGCCTGCCTGTAACACGCTATGCGGCCTGTGTGGGTGTTTTATCCTGTATTAGAAATACTGTAGGGACACGATAAGTCTGCCTGTAACACACTATGCGGCCTGTGTGGGTGTTTTATCCTATATTAGATATACGGTAGGGATACACTAAGCCTGCCTGTAACACGCTATGCGGCCTGTGTGGGTGTTTTATCCTGTATTAGATATACAGTAGGGACACGCTAAGCCTGCCTGTAACACACTATGCGGCCAGTGTGGGTGTATAATCCTGTATTAGATATACAGTAGGGACACTCTAAGCCTGCCTGTAACACGCTATGCGGCCTGTGTGGGTGTTTTATCCTATATTAGATATACAGTAGGGACACGCTAAGCCTGCCTGTAACACACTATGCGGCCTGTGTGGGTGTATTATCCTGTATTAGAAATACAGTAAGGACACACTAAGCCTGCCTGTAACACACTATGCGGCCTGTGTGGGTGTTTTATCCTGTATTAGATATACAGTAGGGACACACTAAGCCTGCCTGTAACACGCTATGCGGCCTGTGTTGGTGTTTTATTCTGTATTAGATATACAGTAGGGACACGCTAAGCCTGCCTGTAACACACTATGCGGCCTGTGTGGGTGTTTTATCCTGTATTAGATATACTGTAGGGACACGCTAAGCCTGGCTGTAACACACTATGCGGCCTGTGTGGGTGTTTTATTCTGTATTAGATATACTGTAGGGACACGCTAAGCCTGCCTGTAACATGCTATGCGGCCTGTGTCGGTGTTTTATCCTGTATTAGATATACTGTAGGGACACGCTAAGCCTGCCTGTAACATGCTATGCGGCCTGTGTGGGTGTATTATCCTGTATTAGATATACAGTAGGGACACTCTAAGCCTGCCTGTAGCACACTATGCGGCCTGTGTGGGTATATTTTCCTGTATTAGATATACTGTAGGGACACACTAAGCCTGCCTGTAGCACACTATGCGGCCTGTGTGGGTGTTTTATCCTGTATTAGATATACTGTAGGGACACGCTAAGCCTGCCTGTAACACGCTATGCGGCCTGTGTGGGTGTTTTATCCTGTATTAGATATACAGTAGGGACACGCTAAGCCTGCCTGTAAACACACTATGCGGCCTGTGTGGGTGGTTTATCCTGTATTAGATATACTGTAGGGACACGATAAGCCTGCCTGTAACACGCTATGCGGCCTGTGTGGGTGTTTTATCCTGTATTAAATATACTGTAGGGATACACTAAGCCTGCCTGTAACACGCTATGCGGCCTGTGTGGGTGTTTTATCCTGTATTAAATATACTGTAGGGATACACTAAGCCTGCCTGTAACACACTATGTGGCCTGTGTGGGTGTATTATCCTGTATTAGATATACTGTAGGGACACGCTAACCCTGCCTGTAACATGCTATGCGGCCTGTGTGGGTGTTTTATCCTGTATTAGATATACTGTAGGGACACGCTAAGCCTGCCTGTAACATGCTATGCGGCCTGTGTGGGTGTATTATCCTGTATTAGATATACAGTAGGGACACGCTAAGCCTGCCTGTAACACACTATGCAGCCTGTGTGGGTGTTTTATCCTGTATTAGATATACTGTAGGGACACGCTAAGCCTGTCTGTAACATGCTATGCGGCCTGTGTGGGTGTATTATCCTGTATTAGATATACAGTAGGGACACGCTAAGCCTGCCTGTAACACGCTATGCGGCCTGTGTGGGTGTATTATCCTGTATTAGATATACTGTAGGGACACGCTAAGCCTGCCTGTAGCACACTATGCGGCCTGTGTGGGTGTTTTATCCTTTTATCCTGTATTAGATATACTGTAGGGACACACTAAGCCTGCCTGTAACACACTATGTGGCCTGTGTGGGTGTTTTATCCTGTATTAGATATACAGTAGGGACACGCTAAGCCTGCCTGTAACACGCTATGTGGCCTGTGTGGGTGTTTTATCCTGTATTAGATATACAGTAAGGACACGATAAGCCTGCCTGTGACACACTATGCAACCTGTGTGGGTGTTTTATCCTGTATTAGATATACTGTAGGGACACTAAAAGCCTGCATATAACTCGATATGCGGCCTGTGTGGGTGTAATTTCCTGTATTAGATATACAGTAGGGACACGCTAAGCCTGCCTGTAACACACTATGCGGCCTGTGTGGGTGTATTACCCTGTATTAGATATACTGTAGGGACACGCTAAGCCTGCCTGTAACACGCTATGCGGCCTGTGTGGGTGTATTTTCCTGTATTAGATATACTGTAGGGACACGATATGCCTGCCTGTAACACGCTATGTGGCCTATGCGGGTGTATTTTCCTGTATTAGATATACGGTAGGGACACGCTAAGCCTGCCTGTAACACGCTATGCGGCCTGTGTGGGTGTTTTATCCTGTATTAGATATACAGTAGGGACACGCTAAGCCTGCCTGTAACACGCTATGTGGCCTGTGTGGGTGTTTTATCCTGTATTAGATATACAGTAAGGACACGCTAAGCCTGCCTGTAACACACTATGCAGCCTGTGTGGGTGTTTTATCCTGTATTAGATATACTGTAGGGACACGAAAAGCCTGCATATAACTCGCTATGCGGCCTGTGTGGGTGTATTTTCCTGTATTAGATATACTGTAGGGACACGCTAAGCCTGCCTGTAACACGCTATGCGGCCTGTGTGGGAGTATTTTCCTGTATTAGATATACAGTAGGGACACGCTAAGCCTGCCTGTAACACGCTATGCAGCCTGTGTGGGTGTTTTATCCTGTATTAGATATACAGTAAGGACACGCTAAGCCTGCCTGTAACACACTATGCGGCCTGTGTGGGTGTATTATCCTGTATTAGATATACAGTAGGGACACGCTAAGCCTGCCTGTAACACACTATGCGGCCTGTGTGGGTGTATTACCCTGTATTAGATATACTGTAGGGACACGCTAAGCCTGCCTGTAACACGCTATGCGGCCTGTGTGGGTGTATTTTCCTGTATTAGATATACTGTAGGGAGACGATAAGCCTGCCTGTAACACGCTATGTGGCCTATGCGGGTGTATTTTCCTGTATTAGATATACTGTAGGGACACGCTAAGCCTGCCTGTAACACGCTATGCGGCCTGTGTGGGTGTTTTATCCTGTATTAGATATACAGTAAGGACACGCTAAACCTGCCTGTAACACGCTATGCGGCCTGTGTGGGTGTTTTATCCTGTATTAGATATACTGTAGGGACATGCTAAGCCTGCCTGTAACACACTATGCGGCCTGTGTGGGTGTATTTTCCTGTATTAGATATACTGTAGGGACACGCTAAGCCTGCCTGTAACACACTATGCGGCCTGTGTGGGTGTATTATCCTGTATTAGATATACTGTACGGACACACTAAGCCTGCCTGTAACATGCTATGCGGCCTGTGTGGGTGTATTATCCTGTATTAGATATACAGTAGGGACACTCTAAGCCTGCCTGTAACACGCTATGCGGCCTGTGTGGGTGTTTTATCCTGTATTAGATATACAGTAGGGACACGCTAAGCCTGCCTGTAACACGCTATGCGGCCTGTGTGGGTGTTTTATCCTGTATTAGATATACAGTAAGGACACTCTAAGCCTGCCTGTAACACACTATGTGGCCTGTGTGGGTGTTTTATCCTGTATTAGATATACTGTAGGGACACGCTAAGCCTGCATATAACATGCTATGCGGCCTGTGTGGGTGTTTTATCCTGTATTAGATATACTGTAGGGACACACTAAGCCTGCCTGTAACACGCTATGCGGCCTGTGTGGGTGTTTTATCCTGTATTAGATATACAGTAGAGACACGCTAAGCCTGCCTGTAACACGCTATGCGGCCTGTGTGGGTGTATTATCCTGTATTAGATATACTGTAGGGACATGCTAAGCCTGCCTGTAACACACTATGCGGCCTGTGTAGGTGTATTATCCTGTATTAGATATACAGTAGGGACACGCTAAGCCTGCCTGTAACACACTATGTGGCCTGTGTGGGTGTTTTATCCTGTATTAGATATACAGTAGGGACACGCTAAGCCTGCCTGTAACACACTATGTTGCCTGTGTGGGTGTTTTATCCTGTATTAGATATACAGTAAGGACACGCTAAGCCTGCCTGTAACACACTATGCGGCCTGTGTGGGTGTTTTATCCTGTATTAGATATACTGTAGGGACACGAAAAGCCTGCATATAACTCGCTAGGCGGCCTGTGTGGGTGTATTTTCCTGTATTAGATATACTGTAGGGACACGCTAAGCCTGCCTGTAACACGCTATGCGGCCTGTGTGGTTGTATTTTCCAGTATTAGATATACGGTAGGGACACGCTAAGCCTGCCTGTAACACACTATGCGGCCTGTGTGGGTGTTTTATCCTGTATTAGATATACAGTAGGGACACACTGAGCCTGCCTGTAACACGCTATGCGGCCTGTGTGGATGTTTTATTCTGTATTAGATATACAGTAGGGACACGCTAAGCCTGCCTGTAACACACTATGCGGCCTGTGTGGGTGTTTTATCCTGTATTAGATATACTGTAGGGACACGCTAAGCCTGGCTGTAACACACTATGCGGCCTTTGTGGGTGTTTTATCCTGTATTAGATATACAGTAGGGACACGCTAAGCCTGCCTGTAACACACTATGCGGCCTGTGTGGGTGTATTATCCTGTATTAGATATACTGTAGGGACACGCTAAGCCTGCCTGTAACACACTATGCGGCCTGTGTGGGTGTTTTATCCTGTATTAGATATACTGTAGGGACACGCTAAGCCTGCCTGTAGCACACTATGCGGCCTGTGTGGGTGTTTTATCCTGTATTAGATATACAGTAAGGACACGCTAAGCCTGCCTGTAGCACACTATGCGGCCTGTGTGGGTGTTTTATCCTGTATTAGATATACAGTAAGGACACACTAAGCCTTCCTGTAACACACTATGCGGCCTGTGTGGGTGTTTTATCCTGTATTAGATATACAGTAGGGACACGCTAAACCTGCCTGTAACACACTATGCGGCCTGTGTGGGTGTATTATCCTGTATTAGATATACTGTAGGGACACGCTAAGCCTGCCTGTAACACGCTATGCGGCCTGTGTGGGTGTTTTATCCTGTATTAGATATACAGTAGGGACACGGTAAGCCTGCCTGTAACACGCTATGCGGCCTGTGTGGGTGGTTTATCCTGTATTAGATATACTGTAGGGACACGCTAAGCCTGCCTGTAGCACACTATGCGGCCTGTGTGGGTGTATAATCCTGTATTAGATATACAGTAGGGACACGCTAAGCCTGCCTGTAACACACTATGCGGCCTGTGTAGGTGTATTATCCTGTATTAGATATACAGTAGGGACACGCTAAGCCTGCCTGTAACACGCTATGCGGCCTGTGTGGGTGTTTTATCCTGTATTAGATATACAGTAGGGACACGCTAAGCCTGCCTGTAACACACTATGCGGCCTGTGTGGGTGTTTTATCCTATATTAGATATACGGTAGGGATACACTAAGCCTGCCTGTAACACGCTTTGCGGCCTGTGTGGGTGTATTATCCTGTATTAGATATACTGTAGGGATACACTAAGCCTGCCTGTAACACGCTATGCGGCCTGTGTGGGTGTTTTATCCTATATTGGATATACGGTAGGGATACACTAAGCCTGCCTGTAACACGCTATGCGGCCTGTGTGGGTGTTTTATCCTGTATTAGAAATACTGTAGGGACACGCTAAGTCTGCCTGTAACACACTATGCGGCCTGTGTGGGTGTTTTATCCTATATTAGATATACGGTAGGGATACACTAAGCCTGCCTGTAACACGCTATGCGGCCTGTGTGGGTGTTTTATCCTGTATTAGATATACAGTAGGGACACGCTAAGCCTGCCTGTAACACACTATGCGGCCTGTATGGGTGTTTTATCCTGTATTAGATATACTGTAGGGACACACTAAACCTGCCTGTAACACACTATGCGGCCAGTGTGGGTGTATAATCCTGTATTAGATATACAGTAGGGACACTCTAAGCCTGCCTGTAACACGCTATGCGGCCTGTGTGGGTGTTTTATCCTATATTAGATATACAGTAGGGACACGCTAAGCCTGCCTGTAACACACTATGCGGCCTGTGTGGGTGTATTATCCTGTATTAGAAATACAGTAAGGACACACTAAGCCTGCCTGTAACACACTATGCGGCCTGTGTGGGTGTTTTATCCTGTATTAGATATACTGTAGGGACACGCTAAGCCTGACTGTAACACACTATGCGGCCTTTGTGGGTGTTTTATCCTGTATTAGATATACAGTAGGGACACGCTAAGCCTGCCTGTAACACACTATGCGGCCTGTGTGGGTGTATTATCCTGTATCAGATATACTGTAGGGACACGCTAAGCCTGCCTGTAACACACTATGCGGCCTGTGTGGGTGTTTTATCCTGTATTAGATATACTGTAGGGACACGCTAAGCCTGCCTGTAACACGCTATGCGGCCTGTGTGGGTGTTTTATCCTGTATTAGATATACTGTAGGGACACGCTAAGCCTGCCTATAACACACTATGCGGCCTGTGTGGGTGTTTTATCCTGTATTAGATATACAGTAAGGACACGCTAAGCCTGCCTGTACCACACTATGCGGCCTGTGTGGGTGTTTTATCCTGTATTAGATATACAGTAAGGACACGCTAAGCCTGCCTGTAACACACTATGCGGCCTGTGTGGGTGTTTTATCCTGTATTAGATATACAGTAAGGACACGCTAAGCCTGCCTGTACCACACTATGCGGCCTGTGTCGGTGTTTTATCCTGTATTAGATATACAGTAAGGACACGCTAAGCCTGCCTGTAGCACACTATGCGGCCTGTGTGGGTGTTTTATTCTGTATTAGATATACTGTAGGGACACGCTAAGCCTGCCTGTAACATGCTATGCGGCCTGTGTCGGTGTTTTATCCTGTATTAGATATACTGTAGGGACACGCTAAGCCTGCCTGTAACATGCTATGCGGCCTGTGTGGGTGTATTATCCTGTATTAGATATACAGTAGGGACACACTAAGCCTGCCTGTAGCACACTATGCGGCCTGTGTGGGTATATTTTCCTGTATTAGATATACTGTAGGGACACACTAAGCCTGCCTGTAGCACACTATGCGGCCTGTGTGGGTGTTTTATCCTGTATTAGATATACTGTAGGGACACGCTAAGCCTGCCTGTAACACGCTATGCGGCCTGTGTGGGTGTTTTATCCTGTATTAGATATACAGTAGGGACACGCTAAGCCTGCCTGTAAACACACTATGCGGCCTGTGTGGGTGGTTTATCCTGTATTAGATATACTGTAGGGACACGATAAGCCTGCCTGTAACACGCTATGCGGCCTGTGTGGGTGTTTTATCCTGTATTAAATATACTGTAGGGATACACTAAGCCTGCCTGTAACACGCTATGCGGCCTGTGTGGGTGTTTTATCCTGTATTAAATATACTGTAGGGATACACTAAGCCTGCCTGTAACACACTATGTGGCCTGTGTGGGTGTATTATCCTGTATTAGATATACAGTAGGGACACGCTAAGCCTGCCTGTAACACACTATGCGGCCTGTGTGGGTGTTTTATCCTGTATTAGATATACAGTAGGGAGACGCTAAGCCTGCCTGTAACACACTATGCGGCCTGTGTGGGTGGTTTATCCTGTATTAGATATACTGTAGGGACACGCTAAGCCTGCCTGTAACATGCTATGCGGCCTGTGTGGGTGTATTATCCTGTATTAGATATACAGTAGGGACACTCTAAGCCTGCCTGTAACACGCTATGCGGCCTGTGTGGGTGTTTTATCCTGTATTAGATATACAGTAGGGACACACTAAGTCTGCCTGTAACACACTATGCGGCCTGTGTGGGTGTTTTACCCTGTATTAGATATACAGTAGGGACACGCTAAGCCTGCCTGTGACATGCTATGCGGCCTGTGTGGGTGTTTTATCCTGTATTAGATATACAGTAGGGACACGCTAAGCCTGCCTGTAACACACTATGCGGCCTGTCTGGGTGTTTTATCCTGTATTAGATATACAGTAGGGACACACTAAGCCTGCATGTAACACACTATGCGGCCTGTGTGGGTGTTTTATCCTGTATTAGATATACAGTAGGGACACACTAATCCTGCCTGTAACATGCTATGCGGCCTGTGTGGGTGTTTTATCCTGTATTAGATATACGGTAAGGACACGCTAAGTCTGGCTGTAACACACTATGCGGCCTGTGTGGGTGTATTATCCTGTAATAGATATACAGTAGGGACACAGTAAGCCTGCCTGTAACACACTATGCGGCCTGTGTGGGTGTTTTATCCTGTATTAGATATACAGTAGGGACACAGTAAGCCTGCCTGTAACACACTATGCGGCCTGTGTGGGTGTATTATCCTGTAATAGATATACAGTAGGGACACACTAAGCCTGCCTGTAGCACACTATGCGGCCTGTGTGGGTGTTTTATCCTGTATTAGATATACAGTAGGGACACGCTAATCCTGCCTGTAGCACGCTATGCTGCCTATGTGGGTGTATTTTCCTGTATTAGATATACTGTAAGGACACGCTAAGCCTGCCTGTAGCATGCTATGCGGCCTGCGTGGCTGTTTTATCCTGTATTAGATATACTGTAGTGACACGCTAATCCTGCCTGTAACACACTATGTGGCCTGTGTGGTTGTTTTATCCTGTATTAGATATACAGTAAGGACACGCTAAGCCTGCCTGTAACATGTTATGCGGCCTGTGTGGGTGGTTTATCCTGTATTAGATATACTGTAGGGACACACTAAGCCTGCCTGTAACATGCAATGCGGCCTGTGTGGGTGTTTTATCCTGTATTAGATATACAGTAGGGACACACTAAGCCTGCCTGTAACACACTATGCGGCCTGTGTGGGTGTTTTATCCTGTATGAGATATACAGTAGGGACACGCTAAGCCTGCCTGTAACATGCTATGCGGCCTGTGTGGGTGGTGTATCCTGTATTAGATATACAGTAAGGACACGCTAAGCCTGCCTGTAACATGCTATGCGGCCTGTGTGGGTGTTTTATCCTATATTAGATATACTGTAGGGACACACTAAGCCTGCCTGTAACATGCTATGTGGCCTGTGTGGGTGTATTATCCTGTATTAGATATACTGTAGGGATACACTAAGCCTGCCTGTAACATGCTATGCGGCCTGTGTGGGTGTTTTATTCTGTATTAGATATACTGTAGGGACACGCTAAGCCTGCCTGTAACACACTATGCGGCCTGTGTGGGTGTTTTATCCTATATTAGATATACTGTAGGGACACACTAAGCCTGCCTGTAACATGCTATGTGGCCTGTGTGGGTGTATTATCCTGTATTAGATATACAGTAAGGACACGATAAGCCTGCCTGTAACACACTATGCGGCCTGTGTGGGTGTTTTATCCTATATTAGATATACGGTAGGGACACGCTAAGCCTGCCTGTAACACGCTATGCGGCCTGTGTGGGTGTTTTATCCTGTATTAGATATACTGTAGTGACACGCTAATCCTGCCTGTAACACACTATGCGGCCTGTGTCGGTGTTTTATCCTGTATTAGATATACAGTAGGGACACGCTAAGCCTGCATGTATCACGCTATGTGGCCTGTGTGGGTGTTTTATCCTGTATTAGATATACAGTAGGGACACGCTAAGCCTGAATGTAACATGCTATGCGGCCTGTGTGGGTGTTTTATCCTGTATTAGATATACAGTAGGGAGACACTAAGCCTGCCTGTAACACACTATGCGGCCTGTGTGGGTGTTTTATCCTGTATTAGATATACTGTAGGGACACGCTAAGCCTGCCTGTAACACGCTATGCTGCATGTGTGGGTGTTTTATCCTGTATTAGATATACTGTAGGGACACGCTAAGCCTGCATATAACATGCTATGCGGCCTGTGTGGGTGTTTTATCCTGTATTAGATATACTGTAGGGACACGCTAAGCCTGCATATAACATGCTATGCGGCCTGTGTGGGTGTTTTATCCTGTATTAGATATACTGTAGGGACACGCTAAGCCTGCCTGTAACACGCTATGCGGCCTGTGTGGGTGTATTATCCTGTATTAGATATACTGTAGGGACACGCTAAGCCTGCCTGTAACACGCTATGCGGCCTGTGTGGGTGTATTATTCTGTATTAGATATACAGTAGGGACACGCTAAGCCTGCCTGTAACATGCTATGCGGCCTGTGTGGGTGTTTTATCCTGTATTAGATATACAGTAGCGACATGCTAAGCCTGCCTGTAACACGCTATGCGGCCTGTGTGGGTGTTCTATCCTGTATTAGATATATAGTAGGGACACGCTAAGCCTGCCTGTAACATGTTATGCGGCCTGTGTGGGTGGTTTATCCTGTATTAGATATACTGTAGGGACACACTAAGCCTGCCTGTAACATGCAATGCGGCCTGTGTGGGTGTTTTATCCTGTATTAGATATACAGTAGGGACACACTAAGTCTGCCTGTAACACACTATGCGGCCTGTGTGGGTGTTTTATCCTGTATGAGATATACAGTAGGGACACGCTAAGCCTGCCTGTAACATGCTATGCGGCCTGTGTGGGTGGTGTATCCTGTATTAGATATACAGTAAGGACACGCTAAGCCTGCCTGTAACATGCTATGCGGCCTGTGTGGGTGTTTTATCCTATATTAGATATACTGTAGGGACACACTAAGCCTGCCTGTAACATGCTATGTGGCCTGTGTGGGTGTATTATCCTGTATTAGATATACTGTAGGGATACACTAAGCCTGCCTGTAACATGCTATGCGGCCTGTGTGGGTGTTTTATTCTGTATTAGATATACTGTAGGGACACGCTAAGCCTGCCTGTAACACACTATGCGGCCTGTGTGGGTGTTTTATCCTATATTAGATATACTGTAGGGACACACTAAGCCTGCCTGTAACATGCTATGTGGCCTGTGTGGGTGTATTATCCTGTATTAGATATACAGTAAGGACACGATAAGCCTGCCTGTAACACACTATGCGGCCTGTGTGGGTGTTTTATCCTATATTAGATATACGGTAGGGACACGCTAAGCCTGCCTGTAACACGCTATGCGGCCTGTGTGGGTGTTTTATCCTGTATTAGATATACTGTAGGGACACGCTAAGCCTGCCTGTAACACGCTATGCTGCCTGTGTGGGTGTTTTATCCTGTATTAGATATACTGTAGGGACACGCTAAGCCTGCATATAACATGCTATGCGGCCTGTGTGGGTGTTTTATCCTGTATTAGATATACTGTAGGGACACGCTAAGCCTGCATATAACATGCTATGCGGCCTGTGTGGGTGTTTTATCCTGTATTAGATATACTGTAGGGACACGCTAAGCCTGCCTGTAACACGCTATGCGGCCTGTGTGGGTGTATTATCCTGTATTAGATATACTGTAGGGACACGCTAAGCCTGCCTGTAACACGCTATGCGGCCTGTGTGGGTGTATTATTCTGTATTAGATATACAGTAGGGACACGCTAAGCCTGCCTGTAACATGCTATGCGGCCTGTGTGGGTGTTTTATCCTGTATTAGATATACAGTAGCGACATGCTAAGCCTGCTTGTAACACGCTATGCGGCCTGTGTGGGTGTTCTATCCTGTATTAGATATATAGTAGGGACACGCTAAGCCTGCCTGTAACACACTATGCAGCCTGTGTGGGTGATTTATCCTGTATTAGATATACTGTAGGGACACGCTAAGCCTGTCTGTAACACGCTATGCGGCCTGTGTGGGTGTTTTATCCTGTCTTAGATATACAGTAGGGACACACTAAGTCTGCCTGTAACACGCTATGCGGCCTGTGTGGGTGTTTTATCCTGTATTAGATATACAGTAAGGACACGCTAAGCCTGCCTGTAACATGCTATGTGGCCTGTGTGGGTGTTTTATCCTGTATTAGATATACACTAGGGACACGCTAAGCCTGCCTGTAGCACACTATGCAGCCTGTGTGGGTGTTTTATCCTGTATTAGATATACTGTAGGGATACACTAAGCCCGCCTGTAACACGCTATGCTGCCTGTGTGGGTGTTTTATCCTGTATTAGATATACAGTAGGGACACGCTAAGCCTGCCTGTAACACGCTATGCGCCCTGTGTGGGTGTTTTATCCTGTATTAGATATACTGTAGGGACACGCTAAGCCTGCCTGTAACACACTATGCGGCCTGTGTGGGTGTTTTATCCTGTATTAGATATACTGTAAGGACACGCTAAGCCTGCCTGTAACATGCTATGCGGCCTGTGTGGGTGTTTTATCCTATATTAGATATACAGTAGGGACACGCTAAGCCTGCCTGTAGCACACTATGTGGCCTGTGTGGGTGTTTAATCCTGTATTAGATATACAGTAGGGACACGCTCAGGCTGCCTGTAACATGCTATGCGGCCTGTGTGGGTGTTTTATCCTGTATTAGATATACTGTAGGGACACACTAAGCATGCCTGTAACACGCTATGTGGCCTGTGTGGGTGTTTTATCCTGTATTAGATATACGATAGTGACACGCTAAGCCTGCCTGAAACATGCTATGCGGCCTGTGTGTGTGTTTTATCCTGTATTAGATATACGGTAGGGACACGCTAAGCCTGCCTGTAACATGCTATGCGGCCTGTGTGGGTGTTTTATACTGTATTAGATATATTGTAGGGACACGCTAAGCCTGCCTGGAACATGCTATGCGGCCTGTGTGGGTGTTTTATCCTGTATTAGATATACGATAGGGACACGCTAAGCCTGCCTGTAACATGCTATGTGGTCTGTGTGGGTGTTTTATCCTGTATTGGATATACAGTAGGGATACGCTAAGCCTGCGTTTAACATGCTATGCGGCCTGTGTGGGTGTTTTATCCTGTATTAGATATACGGTAGGGACACGCTAAGCCTGCCTGTAACATGCTATGCGGCTTGTGTGGGTGTTTTATCCTGTATTAGATATACAGTAGGGACACGCTAAGCCTGCGTTTAACATGCTATGCGGCCTGTGTGGGTGTTTTATCATGTATTAGATATATAGTAAGGACACGTTAAGCCTGCCTGTAACATGCTATGCGGCGTGTGTCGGTGTTTTATCCTGTATTAGATATACTGTAGGGACACGATAAGCCTGCCTGTAACATGCTAAGCGGTCTGTGTGTTTGTTTTATCCTGTATTAGATAATCTGTAGGGACACGCTAAGCCTGCCTGTTACATGCTATGCGGCCTGTGTGGCTGTTTTATCCTGTATTAGATAGACTGTAGGGACACGCTAAGCCTGCCTGTAAAACGCTATGCAGAACATGTGGCTGTTTTATCCTGTATTAGATAGACTGTAGGGACACGCTAAGCCTGCCTGTAACACTCTATGCAGCACATGTGGGTGTTTTGTCCTGTATTAGATATACCATAGGGACACGCTAAGCCTGCCTGTAACACGCTATGCGGCCTGTATGGGTGTTTTATCCTATATTAGATATACGTTAGGGACACGCTAAGCCTGCCTGTAACACGCTATGCGGCCTGTGTGGGTGTTTTATCCTGTATTAGTTAAACTGTAGGGACACGCAAAGCCTGCCTGTAACACACTATGCGGCCTGTGTGGGTGTTTATCCTGTATTAGATATTCTGTAGGGACACGCTAAGCCTGCCTGTGACATGCTATGCGGCCTGTGTGTTGGTTTTATCCTTTCTTAGATATTCTGTAGAGACACGCTAAGCCTGCCTGTGACATGCTATGCTGCCTATGTGGGTGTTTTATCCTGTATTAGATATACTGTAGGGGCACGCCAAGCCTGCCTGTAACACGCTATACAGAACATGTGGGTGTTTTATGCTGTATTAGATATACGGTAGCGAAACGCTAAGCCTGCCTGTAACACGCTATGCAGCACATGTGTGTATTTTTTGTCCTGTATTAGATATACGGTAGGGACACGCTAAGCCTGCCTGTAACACGCTATGCGGCCTGTGTGGGTGTTTTATCCTGTATTAGATTTTTTGTAGGGAGACGCGAAGCCTGCCTGTAACACGCTATGCAGCCTGTGTGGGTGTTTTATCCTGTATTATACGGTAGGAACACGCTAAGCCTGCCTGTGACATGCTATGCGGCCTATGTGGGTGTTTTATCCTGTATTAGATATACTGTAGCGACACGCCAAGCCTGCCTGTAACACGCTATACAGAACATGTGGGTGTTTTATCCTGTATTAGATATACGGTAGGGACACGCTAAGCCTGCCTGTAACACGCTATGCAGAACATGTGGGTGTTTTAGCCTGTATTAGATATACGGTAGCGAAACGCTAAGCCTGCCTGTAATACGCTATGCAGCACATGTGGTTATTTTTTGTCCTGTATTAGATATACGGTAGGGACACGCTGAGCCTGCCTGTAACACTCTATGCGGCCTGTGTGGGTGTTTTATCCTGTATTAGATATATTGTAGGGAGACGCGAAGCCTGCCTGTAACACGCTATGCGGCCTGTGTGGGTGTTTTATCCTGTATTATACGGTAGGAACACGCTAATCCTGCCTGTGACGCGCTATGCGGCCTGTGTGGGTGTTTTATCCTGTATTAGATAAACTGTAGGGACACGCTAAGTCTGCTTGTAACATTCTATGCGGCCTGTGCTGGTGTTTTATCCTGTATAGGTGGTGTATAATTTATACGTACGCACTTTGTAAATACCTATATGTGGTGCATAATATATACGTAGGCACATTGTATATACCAATATGTGGTGTATAATCTATACGTGCGCACATTGTATATACCTATATGTGGTGTATAATCTATACGTGCGCACATTGTATATACCTATATGTGGTGTATAATATATATGTACGCACATTGTGTACACCTATATGTGGTGTGTATTCTATACGTAGGCAGATTGTATATACCTATATGTGGTGTATAATGTATACGTAGGCACATTGTATATACCTATATGTGGTGTATAATCTATACGTGCGCACATTGTATATACCTATATGTGGTGTATAATCTATACGTGCGCACATTGTATATACCTATATGTGGTGTATAATCTATACGTGCGCACATTGTATATACCTATATGTGGTGTATAATCTATACGTGCGCACATTGTGTACACCTATATGTGGTGTGTATTCTATACGTAGGCAGATTGTATATACCTATATGTGGTGTATAATGTATACGTAGGCACATTGTATATACCTATATGTGGTGTATAATCTATACGTGCGCACATTGTATATACCTATATGTGGTGTATAATCTATACGTGCGCACATTGTATATACCTATATGTGGTGTTGAATATATTTGTACGCACATTGTATATATTTATATGTGGTGTATAATGTATACGTATGCACATTGTATATACCTATATGTGGTGTATAATCTATACGTGGGCACATTCCTTATACGTATATTTGGTGTATAATCTATACGTATGCACATTGTGTATACCTATATGTGCTGTATAATGTATACGTAGGCACATTGTATATACCTATATGTGGTGTATAATGTATATGTACGCATATTGTATATACGTATATTTGGTGTATAATCTATACGTACGCACATTGTATATACCTATATGTGGTGTATAATGTATATACGTACATTGTATATACCTGTATTTGGTGTATAATCTATACGTAGGCACATTGTATACACCTATATGTGGTGTATAATCTATACGTGGGCACATTCCTTATACCTATATTTGGTGTATAATCTATACGTACGCACATTGTATATACCTATATGTGGTGTATAATATATACGTATGCGCATTGTATATACCTATATGTGGTGTATAATCTATACGTGGGCACATTGTATATACCTATATGTGGTGTATAATCTATACGTACGCACATTGTATATATCTATATTTGGTGTATAATCTATACGTACGCACATTGTATATACCTATATGTGGTGTATAATCTATACATACGCACATTGTATATACCTATATGTGGTGTATAATATATACGTACGCACATTGTATATACCTATATGTGGTGTATAATATATACGTACGCACATTGTAAATACCTATACGTGGTGTATAATATATATGTACGCACATTGTATACACCTATATGTGGTGTATAATCTATATGTACGCACATTGTATATACCTATATGTGGTGTATAATCTATACGTACGCACATTGTATATACCTATATGTGGTGTATAATGTATATACGTAGGCACATTGTATACACCTTTATGTGGTGTATAATATATACGTGCGCACATTGTATATACCTATATGTGGTGTATAATATATATGTACGCACATTGTATATACCTATATGTGGTGTATAATGTATATACGTACGCACATTGTATATACCTATATGTGGTGTATAATATATACGTACGCACATTGTATATACCTATATGTGGTGTATAATATATACGTACGCACATTGTGTATACCTATATGTGGTGTATAAGCTATATGTACGCACATTGTAAATACCTATACGTGGTGTATAATCTATACGTACGCACATTGTAAATACCTATATGTGGTGTATAATCTATACGTACGCACATTGTAAATACCTATATGTGGTGTATAATCTATACGTACGCACATTGTAAATACCTGTACGTGGTTTGTAATCTATACGTACGCACATTGTAAATACCTATATGTGGTGTATAATCTATACGTACGCACATTGTAAATACCTATACGTGGTGTGTAATCTATACGTACGCACATTGTAAATACCTATATGTGGTGTATAATCTATACGTACGCACATTGTATATACCTATATGTGGTGTATAATGTATATACGTAGGCACATTGTATACACCTATATGTGGTGTATAATATATACGTGCGCACATTGTATATACCTATATGTGGTGTATAATCTATACGTACGCACATTGTATATACCTATATGTGGTGTATAATGTATATACGTAGGCACATTGTATACACCTATATGTGGTGTATAATATATACGTGCGCACATTGTATATACCTATATGTGGTGTATAATATATATGTATGCACATTGTATATACCTATATGTGGTGTATAATGTTTATACGTACGCACATTGTATATACCTATATGTGGTGTATAATATATATGTATGCACATTGTATATACCTATATGTGGTGTATAATATATACGTACGCACATTGTATATACCTATATGTGGTGTATAATATATACGTACGCACATTGTGTATACCTATATGTGGTGTATAAGCTATATGTACGCACATTGTAAATACCTATACGTGGTGTATAATCTATACGTACGCACATTGTAAATACCTATACGTGGTGTATAATCTATACGTACGCACATTGTAAATACCTATATGTGGTGTATAATCTATACGTACGCACATTGTAAATACCTATACGTGGTGTGTAATCTATACGTACGCACATTGTAAATACCTATATGTGGTGTATAATATATACGTACGCACATTGTGTATACCTATATGTGGTGTATAAGCTATATGTACGCACATTGTAAATACCTATACGTGGTGTATAATCTATACGTACGCACATTGTAAATACCTATACGTGGTGTATAATCTATACGTACGCACATTGTAAATACCTATATGTGGTGTATAATCTATACGTACGCACATTGTAAATACCTATACGTGGTGTGTAATCTATACGTACGCACATTGTAAATACCTATAGGTGGTGTATAATATATACGTACGCACATTGTAAATACCTATGTGTGGTGTATAATCTATACGTACGCACATTGTAAATACCTATACGTGGTGTGTAATCTATACGTACGCACATTGTAAATACCTATATGTGGTGTATAAGCTATACGTACGCAAATTGTAAATACCTATACGTGGTGTGTAATCTACTAGCTGGGATACCCGGCATTGCCTGTGTTGAGGACTGGACCCCGAAGTGCACCTGCAGCCTTTGTTACATTGTCTTTCCTATACCCCCATTCCATTCATCCTGAAAAGAATCCCACTGTTTGCAAAACATGCATGAAAATAGTGGCGTAACTACCGTGGGTGCAAGGGGTGCGGCTGCTATGGTGCCCGCGCTGCCTCTGTAGCCCACCACTCCCCCTGCACCCAGTCATGCACACAAGGTGGGCCTGGGTGGCAGCGGTGTTGATTTGGTGCTGGCTCGCCAGCTGATTACAGCTGGCGCACTGGCAGAAGACATGGAGAGACAGTGCCGCCGGTCGCGAGGCAATCAGCTCGCGGACCGCAGCCAATCAGCAGTGGCGGCTCCTTATTGGCTCGCAACCGGCACCAGATTCAGATTACACCAATGCTGTCTGTAATTAGCTGGCGGCCTGGCCCCAAATCCATAACTAGTGGCTGCTGATGGCACACAGGGGGAGGCAAGAGACTGTTGGAAGGACACGGGGAGGTGTTGCTTGGGGGGCATAATGTGTAAGGGGCACTACTACTATTGTGTGGAATAATGTGTTATATTGGGCGCTACACTTATGTGACATACAGTAATCTGAAAAGGGCCTTACTGTGTGGTATAATGTGTAAGGGGCATTACTGTGTAGTGTAAGGGACATTACTGTGTGGCATAATGTGTATAAGGGATACTACTGTGTGGCATAACATGAATGGGCTCTGTGTGCGGGCAAATGTATGTGATTTTTTACCTCTGGGGGTCCCTTTAAAGATCTTGCTATGTAACCCCCATACTAGTTAGGCCCTTGCATGTATACACAGGGGGCTGACTAATTTATATGGTCACTATAAAAATTACTAACTCTAGATTCTATATGAACTCACATGAGTCATACAGTGTGACACTTGCTCAGACTGTGAGGGTAAAATTATACTTTTGTAGCTTTATCACAGGTTGTTGGCAGACTGCCGATTTCCTCTGGAGCCAGCCCCGGAACCTGTGTAATTTAAGAGTATACCCATTTTTAGGGATTGTGTGACAGTGTGTGGTCCTGACGAAGTTCAAACCTATGCAAAAACCTAATCCTGGTGGCGCTAGGTCCAAAACTCTGACCGTGCATAAAGGACAAACAGACAGACAGACAGACACGCTTTCTCACTTATTATATAAATGTGTGTAGTGTGTGCAAATTGCATATACCTATATGTATTGTATCATGTGTGTGTGGTTTATAAACAGAACTTCAGTCCTATAGCACCAATATGTATAGTAAAGGAGTGCGGTTCTGTGCCCCATTGTATGATGGGAGAAAGGGAACTTGGAAATGTGAATTTCATTTTCTTTTTACCTCTTTATCTTCTGCCCTTTGTGGACACTGGGCCTGATTCAGAGGCGCTCGCAAAAAGCGAGCGCTCGCTCTGAATCAGGGCGGGCGCTGTTTTTTTTTAGTTGCGGCCTCCTGGCCGCTCGCGTAGCTGTGGGTGGCCACCCACAGCTATTGCGAGCGTCCAGGATGATGGTCACGATGGTCAAGACCCTACCTTGTGGTAGGGTCTCGTGGCCACAAGCCCCAGAGAGCTTCTGGCTCTAATAGAGCCGGAAGCTCTCTCACTGACATCACTGGTGATGTCAGTGGGGCCGCCCACAAATGGCAGGCGTTCGCTTGGGAACGCCTCTGTTTGTGAAGCCCCCCCCCGGCCACGCCTACAAAACGGGGCGAGATGTCTATCAACATCGACAGCCCCCTCTCCGAGGCTCGCGCACGTGCAGCGGCGTGCACACTGGGCCACCATCGACCCGCTTGCGAGCGGGTCTGAATCAGGCCCACTGACTTTTATGGTCACAGCGCTTACAGGGGATGGCCATCGAACATCCGTGATTGCCAACCATCGATGGTTAACCACTGGCGGTCATTGGTTTTGCCATCAATTACAAAGATACAGTGGTTCTCCACCATCGATGGTTCAGTGCCCCACAATGGTTTTTTTCTTCTTCTTCTTCTTCTTCTTCTTCTTCTTCTTCTTCTTCTTCTTCTTCTTCTTCTTCTTCTTCTTCTTCTTCTTCCCCAGCGCAAGGACACAGAGCAAAGCTGTACCCCCAATTCTGATTGGTCCGCTGCCCAGGGTCTACTGGAGCAGGGCTCACCATTGGTGGGCGAAACCTTCAATGGTTTCCTGCTGATGGTTATACACCATCGAGGTTAACCACTGATGGTACCATTGATAGCTAACCCACCAATGGCCATTCCTAGCACTTACCACATTCATTCACGCAGACATGAAAGATAAAACGTGGGACTAAAGTTGCGTACACACTGGGCGATCAGGACAGACAGTATGATGATGACATCATAATCGTACAGCCGTTCCTGATCCCCTGTAGTGCCTGCACAGAATGATCAGTCGTTCAGTGCAGGTTCCCTCCCTCACCACTGAACATGGTCAATCTGTCGTTAACCACATATTGTGCTGCATGTTCAGGCGATGGACAATGTCAGAAACGACCAGCGGGAGTGCGCATGGCTGGTCGTTTCCGTCATTAGAGTGCACAATGTGTGCACAATTACTGAGCGATGGCATGATTATGATGTCGTAATCGTGCACTCGCTCAGTAATATCGCCCAGTGTGTACGCACCATTAGAATAACATCCAATCAGAGTGTTACAGTGTTAGAAGCAGCACAGATCATTTATACTCTAAACAGTTCCTAAGGCAGATTGAAGTGGGAGCCGCTAAGCTAACATCTAGCCAATCCGAGGATATCTAGCCACCGGCAGCAGCACAGAGTATATCAGGAGATGGGTGATGTGTCAGTGAGGACAGGGCTGCATGTGACAGGGGCAGTGACATGATGTGAGGAGGGGAATGGAGGCAGCAGGAAGCCACAGACTGAGAGTTATATAGTGGGAGGAGCAGGGTCCCCAGCAGCACAGAGTATATCAGGAGATGAGTGATGTGTTAGTGAGGACAGGGCTGCATGTGACAGGGGCAGTGACATGATGTGAGGAGGGGAATGGAGGCAGCAGGAAGCCACAGACTGAGAGTTATATAGTGGGAGGAGCAGGGTCCCCAGCAGCACAGAGTATATCAGGAGATGAGTGATGTGATAGTGAGGACAGGGCTACATGTGACAGGGACAGTGACATGATATGAGGAGGGGAATGGAGGCAGCAGGAAGCCACAGACTGAGAGGTATATAGTGGGAGGAGCAGGGTCCTTAGCAGCACAGAGTATATCAGGAGATGAGTGATGTGTTAGTGAGGACAGGGCTACATGTGACAGGGGCAGTGACATGATGTGAGGAGGGGAATGGAGGCAGCAGGAAGTCACAGACGGAGAGTTATATAGTGGGAGGGGCAGGGTCCCCAGCAGCACAGAGTAGAACAGGAGATGAGCGATGTGTTAGTGAGGACAGGGCTGCATGTGACAGGGGCAGTCATGATGTGAGGAGGGGAATGGAGGCAGCAGGAGGTCACAGATAGCAGCACAGAGTATATCAGGAGATGAGTGATGTGTTAGTGAGGACAGGGCTACCCTTTGACAGTGGCAGTGACATGATGTGAGGAGGGGAATGGAGGCAGCAGGAAGCCACAGACTGAGAATTATATGGTGGGAGGAGCAGGGTCCCCAGCAGCACAGAGTATATCAGGAGATGAGTGATGTGTTAGTGAGGACAGGGCTACATGTGACAGGGGCAGTGACATGATGTGAGAAGGGGAATGGAGGCAGCAAGAAGTCACGGACTGAGAGTTATATAGTGGGAGGAGCAGGGTCCTTAGCAGCACAGAGTATATCAGGAGTTGAGATAGAGAGTTATATAGTGGAAGGAGTATGTAACATGGGATTGCTGTCACACTAGTATGTGTGACACTGTAATATGCATGTGGTATTTAATGTAATGGACCTTACGGTTTCTTATTGAGTATATTGATACTTCTCTGCCTATTTTATTTCTTCTGACGACAACTTTGCAAATTTCTTGTCTTCTGCTCTGTATGTTGGTTACTCCTGTGACGCTGAACATCATGAATAACCCGTGTACCGTGTGCTTTTGCAGATGTAACACGCAAGACTACATATGGCATAAGGGTTTGCGCTGTGAGTCCATCATCACAGATTTCCAGGTGATGTGCGTCGCGGTGGGCACAGCGGCGCTCGTGGTCCTCCTCCTCTTTATGATGACCGTCTTTTTTGCCAAAAAACTCTACCTTCTCAAAACCGAGAACTACAAACTGCGCAAAAGGAAGTAAGTGACTTATTGTTCTGGAATGGTGTAACGCTCTGCGGATTTGTATTAATGTGGTGGATGTTGCTCTGGGTTAGCTCATTACTATCCAGCAACGAATAGAACTGCGCCCCCTGCGGTTAGATAATTATGAAAATGATCATCAAAAGCTAAGTTTACTTAAATTAGCGTAAAAATATGTCTCAGTATTATTGACCTAAAAAAAAAATCATTTATATCTAAAGTGTTTATTTAAGTTATATTATTGCCTTTTATGTTGGAGAATGGGTAAAAATGAGCTAATAATATTTACTACCTGGACTAATATACATCTCATCTTATTTCTGTTTGTCTGCACATAACGTTACACTTATCCTTTGATAATTAATACCGCTCAGACCCGGGACACCGAGCTCGGGTTGAAGCTGGGCTACTGCTTTCACACTAAGAGGGACGACCCAGGTCGTCACCCTTCACACCTGACCCGGGTCTTGCAGTGACCCAGGTCTTTCTGCATCAGTGGGCGCTGGGAGATGATCTCATCTCCAAGCACTACTGTCCCCAGCCAATCAGTTTGTTTTAGGCGTGACGGGGTCACCAAGACCCGGGGAGCACCTTTCACACTTGAGCAGGGACATTGACCCGGGACTATCAACCCGGGTTGCACCTTTCAGACTTACGCCAGACTCGGGTTTATGCTCTTTCACCAGCAAAAACCCGGGTTTTAGGCTTAAGGGGCAGATGTATGAAGCTCTGGAAAGTGATAAAGTGGAAAGTGATCAACTACAAGCCACTCAGCTCCTAACTGTCATTTTTCAAACACAACCTGTAACATGACAGTTGGGAGCTGAGTGGCTGGTAGCTTATCACTCCAATTTATCACTTTTCTAGGCTTAGTACATCTGCCCTTTATTAAGTCTGAAAGCAGGATTTGTCACATGCCGCAATGTAATACTTAGGCTGTTCCCTGCTTCCAGATAGGAGCTCAGTGATTGATGGAAGTTTAAGGCATCTTTTGTGATAGTTCTGTTGTCCGGTAGATGCTGGTATCAACTTTTCATGTCTGTGCCGGACAAAGCTCCATCTGTCAGCCCCCAGAATAAGGAGCCCCCTGCAGTGAGGCAGCTGCACTCTAAGGCTTTATAGAGCTGAGATGAGAGGGAGGGGGAGGACGGCGGCTCTATTGTGGGTGTGCTGCCAGGCGGGGTGGGCATTGTGCGAGTGGAGGAGGGGGTTCAGGCTTATTATTACACAAGCGTCGCGTTGTGTGCTGCAATCTCAGACTGTTCTGGGACCTGTGGGATTGTAGAAAGTTAGGAAAGAGTTTCCCAGTGCTGGGGGAGCAGCCCCCCGGGAAGTATAGTATCAGCATTGTCCATACAGATCATTTTACCTAGTACAGTGCGATGCAGACATTGTGATACGGGGTTACTATTAGAGGACTGCTAACAAACAGGACAACCTCATTCACAAAATGCATCATAATATTTACATATAGTGGCCAAGTCTCAATACCTACAGTACCTCAGTGCCTCAATACCTACAGTACCTCAGTGCCTCAATACTTACAGTACATCAGTGCCTCCATACCACAGTACCTCAGTGCCTCAATACCTACAGTACATCAGTGCCTCAATACTTTCAGTACATCAGTGCATCAATACTTACAGTACATCAGTGTTTCAATACCTACAGTACCTCTGTGCCAAAATACCTACAGTACCTCAATACCTACAGTGCATCAGTGCCTCAATACCTACAGTACCTCAGTGCCTCAATATCTACATTACATCAGTGCCTCAATACCTACAGTACATCAGTACCTCAATACCTACAGTGCATCAGTGCCTCAATACCTACAGTGCCTCAATACCTACAGTACCTCAGTGCCTCAATACCTACAGTGCCTCAGTACCTACAGTGCATCAGTACCTCAATATCTATAGTGCATCAGTGCCTCAATACCTATAGTACCTCAGTGCCTCAATACATACAGTACCTCAGTGCCTCAATACCTCAGTGCCTCAATACCTACAGTGCATCAGTACCTCAATACCTGTAGTGCATCAGTACCTCAATACCTACAGTGCATCAGTGCCTCAATAACTACAGTACTTCAGTGCCTCAATACCTACAGTACCTCAGTGCCTCAATACCTACAGTACCAACAGTGCCTCAATACCTACAGTACCAACAGTGCCTCAATACCTACAGAACCTCAGTGCCTCAATACATACAGTACCAACAGTGACTCAATACCTTCAGTGCCTCAATACCTACAGAACTTAGGTGCCTCAATACCTCAGCGCATCAATACCTACCTCACTGCAAGTGGTTGTCCTCCCATTGTTTATGTAGTATTTCAAAAGCTTGGCCAAAAGGGAGTCTGCGGGAGATCGTCAGGGAATGGCCATGTTATGGGTACCCACAAATATTAGGGATTCCCGGGATATAACATGGAAGGAGAAGAGCAGATAACTCCGATGTCTGCCTGTAATCTCCATTCCTGACCGCAAATCAGCCCCCATTAGTTCCCATGGGGGCTGGAATGTAGCCAGAATTCCCATATTTCGTAATGCAAATCATGGCTCCAGCGGCTGATGTCATCTGATGATAAGATAAGCCCATAGGGCCTGATACATCCGATGATTACCGCCGTTGGACGCAGACCAGGACCTGGGCGGTGACAGGGGAGGCTCGAGTCGGTGGGCATGTCGGAAGACGCAGCTCCTCTGACACATACTGTAACCATAAGGCTGCTCAGGAGTCCGATGGTGTGGCTGATGTCCCCTCGATGTTGCGCCATTGCGTGCACCCTGGCGGATGAGAGCTGCAGCCGGTAGGTGTCCCAATAGTCAGCCTCATCCACTGCAGCATTAGTAGAAGTTGCAGCTGCTTCTACTCACCGTCCAACTCTGAATTAGACCCATTGTGTCCCGGGAGAGACTCTTCCTAAACTCCTGGCGTGTTGCAAAGTTAGGGTGGAAAAAATTCATCACCTCGGCACTGACAATGTGTATTGTGATAAATAGGACCAGAGCTTCCCCCGGTATCATCATAAACCTTTCTCAGATATTCCCAATCATATATGGAAATTGTCCGGAGATTTGGGGTCCCATTTAAGGACGATCCTTATTGCCTGCGGAATATTGTGGTTAGTATCGCAGTTGGTATTCAGCATTACTTACCCGTCCGGCGAGGTCCGGCGACGTCCCCCTCCTCAGCTCTGCTGCTGGCAGCCTATGTCTGCCAGTGACGGGTGCTATGTCATGTACATGCGCCAGAAAGTGTGCTGCCGGGTCCCCATTGCCGGCGATGGGGAACGTATTTCTGTCGCCATCTATAGAAGATGTAAGCCATTCAGTAACAAAGACTGGTAAGCTTGGACTACCGCTGTTTGTTAAATATTGAAAGGAGGACATTTATGTCTCATTGATAAATGGGCTCTAAGGACGTTATAATGAGTTTCCTGCGCTTCTGAATGCAGACAGATCTCACAGATTGTACAAACCGCACATGCGCTGCGGCCTGCAAACGCAACTTAGAGCATTAACGAGGTAACCTAAGCCAGGTGCCCTTTTGGTTGCTTCTCAATTATGCCTAACTGGGTGCCAATGAGGCGTTCAGACTGAGAAGATGGGTATGAAGACCGAGCTGTGGGCTGTTCAGTGGGGAGCGTATGCAAAGGCGCGTCCCATTTCAGCCGGCTCGCTTGCACCAGGGATGGGGCTGGTGCAAATGCTGATACTAGAGGTGACAGCCGCCCTTGCGAATGAAGGGCTGGGAACAGTGCGATCGCATTAACGTGGCCGACTCAGAATACAGGCGGCTGTTCACATGGAATTTCCGATCACAGAAAGTGGCCAGAATGGTGACCGCTTTATATAATGTACTTGGAATCGGGCCCTAATTTGTTATCATCAGGGGGAAATGTTTCCCAATGCACAGCACACTTCCTGCATGTAAGCCTATTACACTACACTTCTAGAAGTTCTCACTTCTGTCTGATAAAGCTGGTAGCAGAAAACAAAAGCTTACACAAATAGCGAGGAAACTCACTCATATATATTATATCTGTATATTTCCAGATCTTATAACACAGTACATTTACCTGAGGCAACTTTTGTGGTTGGCCAAATTGTGACCAACTCTCCATCCACCCAAATCATGATCCTCCCATTTCTGACCAATCCCAGATTAGAGTAATCAGGGGGAATATTCTGTAGTGCTGGATCCAGGGGGCATAAGGTGCATGAAAGTGTCTGGTTATGGTGTAGTCCTGTTGTTGGTACATTGGTAACTCTCTGTCTCTCTCAGCAGGTACAGGACTCCCTCAGAGCTCCACAACGATAATTTTTCTCTGTCCACAATCGCGGAAGGCTCGCACCCAAATGTAAGGAAACTATGCGACACCCCATCTAACCTTTCCCCCCATGCTCGTGCATTGGCTTACTATGATAACGTTATCTGTCAGGTAACTCGTCTGTTTAATGTCTCCCCTTCTGCATGCTTCAAGCCTTCTCCTCATTGAGCAGGGTGGGTTCAGAGAGCAGGTGTGACCATAGCTAGGAGCTGCCGAATGGTGCACGTTACCCTGCACTGCTAACGGGGGCATCTGGCTGTGTGTGAGACCTTTCCTTCAGCATGAAAACACATTCTTCTCCAATGTAATCATAAAATGCCTTCTGCTTTATACTAACCTTACAGAATAGCAGAATAGTACTGTAAGTCCCTACCCTGCCTGCAACTGACCTTAGAATGCTGCATGCAATTTATACTAAAATGTATCAGGAAGTTCTCATTCCCCCGAATATCCTGCATCATTTCCCTGTAACCTCCTCTATAGCTGTCTCCATCGTATCCCCCTGTAACTCCTCCTCTCCAGCTCTCCCTGTATCCTCTCCCTGTAACTCCTCCTCTCCAGCTGTTCCTGTATCCTCTCCCTGTAACTCCTCCTCTCCAGCTGTTCCTGTATCCTCTCCCTGTAACTCCTCCTCTCCAGCTGTTCCTGTATCCTCTCCCTGTAACTCCTCCTCTCCAGCTGTTCCTGTATCCTCTCCCTGTAACTCCTCCTCTCCAGCTGTTCCTGTATCCTCTCCCTGTAACTCCTCCTCTCCAGCTCTCCCTGTATCCTCTCCCTGTAACTCCTCCTCTCCAGCTGTTCCTGTATCCTCTCCCTGTAACTCCTCCTCTCCAGCTGTTCCTGTATCCTCTCCCTGTAACTCCTCCTCTCCAGCTGTTCCTGTATCCTCTCCCTGTAACTCCTCCTCTCCAGCTGTTCCTGTATCCTCTCCCTGTAACTCCTCCTCTCCAGCTGTTCCTGTATCATCTCCCTGTAACCTCCTCTATAGCTGTCTCCATCGTATCCCCCTGTAAATCCTCTCCAGCTGTTCCTGTATCCTCTCCCTGTATCTCCTCCTCTCCAGCTGTTCCTGTATCCTCTCCCTGTATCTCCTCCTCTCCAGCTGTTCCTGTATCCTCTCCCTGTATCTCCTCCTCTCCAGCTGTTCCTGTATCATCTCCCTGTAACTCCTCCTCTCCAGCTGTTCCTGTATCCTCTCCCTGTAACTCCTCCTCTCCAGCTGTTCCCGTATCATCTCCCTGTATCTCCCCTCTCCAGCTGTTCCTGTATCCTCTCCCTGTAACTCCTCCTCTCCAGCTGTTCCTGTATCCTCTCCCTGTATCTCCTCCTCTCCAGCTGTTCCTGTATCCTCTTCTTGTAACTCCTCCTCTCCAGCTGTTCCTGTATCCTCTCCCTGTAACTCCTCCTCTCCAGCTGTTCCTGTATCCTCTCCCTGTAACTCCTCCTCTCCAGCTGTTCCTGTATCCTCTCCCTGTAACTCCTCCTCTCCAGCTGTTCCTGTATCATCCCCCTGTATCTCCTCCTCTCCAGCTGTTCCTGTATCCTCTCCCTGTATCTCCTCCTCTCCAGCTGTTCCTGTATCCTCTCCCTGTAACTTCTCCTCTCCAGCTGTTCCTGTATCCTCTCCCTGTAACTCCTCCTCTCCAGCTCTCCCTGTATCCTCTCCCTGTATCTCCTCCTCTCCAGCTGTTCCCGTATCATCTCCCTGTAACTCCTCCTCTCCAGCTGTTCCCGTATCATCTCCCTGTAACGCCTCCTCTCCAGCTGTTCCCGTATCCTCTCCCTGTATCTCCTCCTCTCCAGCTGTTCCTGTATCATCTCCCTGTAACTCCTCCTCTCCAGCTGTTCCTGTATCCTCTCCCTGTAACTTCTCCTCTCCAGCTGTTCCTGTATCCTCTCCCTGTAACTTCTCCTCTCCAGCTGTTCCTGTATCGTCTCCCTGTAACTCCTCCTCTCCAGCTGTTCCTGTATCCTCTCCCTGTATCTCCTCCTCTCCAGCTGTTCCTGTATCATCTCCCTGTAACTCCTCCTCTCCAGCTGTTCCCGTATCATCTCCCTGTAACTCCTCCTCTCCAGCTGTTCCTGTATCATCTCCCTGTAACTCCTCCTCTCCAGCTGTTCCTGTATCATCTCCTTGTAACTCCTCCTCTCCAGCTGTTCCCGTATCATCTCCCTGTAACTCCTCCTCTCCAGCTGTTCCCGTATCCTCTCCCTGTAACTCCTCCTCTCCAGCTGTTCCCGTATCCTCTCCCTGTAACTCCTCCTCTCCAGCTGTTCCCCTATGCTCTCCCTGTACCTCCTCCTCTCCAGCTGTTCCTGTATCCTCTCCCTGTAACTCCTCCTCTCCAGCTGTTCCTGTATCCTCTCCCTGTATCTCCTCCGCTCCAGCTGTTCCTGTATCCTCTCCCTGTAACTCCTCCTCTCCAGCTGTTCCTGTATCCTCTCCCTGTATCTACTCCTCTCCAGCTGTTCCTGTATCCTCTCCCTGTAACTCCTCCTCTCCAGCTGTTCGCGTATCATCTCCCTGTATCTCCTCCTCTCCAGCTGTTCCCGTATCCTCTCCCTGTAACTCCTCCTCTCCAGCTGTTCCTGTATCCTCTCCCTGTAACTCCTCCTCTCCAGCTGTTCCTGTATCCTCTCCCTGTATCTCCTCCTCTCCAGCTGTTCCTGTATCCTCTCCTTGTAACTCCTCCTCTCCAGCTGTTCCTGTATCCTCTCCCTGTATCTCCTCCTCTCCAGCTGTTCCTGTATCCTCTCCCTGTATCTCCTCCTTTCCAGCTGTTCCTGTATCCTCCCTGTAACTCCTCCTCTCCAGCTGTTCCTGTATCCTCTCCCTGTAACTCCTCCTCTCCAGCTGTTCCTGTATCCTCTCCCTGTATCTCCTCCTCTCCAGCTGTTCCTGTATCCTCTCCCTGTATCTCCTCCTCTCCAGCTGTTCCTGTATCCTCCCTGTAACTCCTCCTCTCCAGCTGTTCCTGTATCCTCTCCCTGTAACTCCTCCTCTCCAGCTGTTCATGTATCCTCTCCCTGTAACTCCTCCTCTCCAGCTGTTCCTGTATCCTCTCCCTGTAATTCCTCTTCTCCAGCTGTTCCTGTATCCTCTCCCTGTATCTCCTCCTCTCCAGCTGTTCCTGTATCATCTCCCTGTATCTCCTCCTCTCCAGCTGTTCCTGTATCCTCTCCCTGTAACTCCTCCTCTCCAGCTGTTCCTGTATCTTCTCCCTGTAACTCCTCCTCTCCAGCTGTTCCCGTATCATCTCCCTGTAACTCCTCCTCTCCAGCTGTTCCCGTATCCTCTCCCTGTATCTCCTCATCTCCAGCTGTTCCCGTATCCTCTCCCTGTAACTCCTCCTCTCCAGCTGTTCCCGTATCCTCTCCCTGTATCTCCTCCTCTCCAGCTGTTCCTGTATCATCTCCCTGTATCTCCTCCTCTCCAGCTGTTCCTGTATCCTCTCCCTGTATCTCCTCCTCTCCAGCTGTTCCTGTATCATCTCCCTGTATCTCCTCCTCTCCAGCTGTTCCTGTATCCTCTCCCTGTAACTCCTCCTCTCCAGCTGTTCCTGTATCCTCTCCCTGTAACTCCTCCTCTCCAGCTGTTCCCGTATGATCTCCCTGTAACTCCTCCTCTCCAGCTGTTCCCGTATCCTCTCCCTGTATCTCCTCCTCTCCAGCTGTTCCCGTATCCTCTCCCTGTAACTCCTCCTCTCCAGCTGTTCCTGTATCCTCTCCCTGTAACTCCTCCTCCCCAGCTGTTCCTGTATCCTCTCCCTGTAGCTCCTCCTCTCCAGCTGTTCCTGTATCCTCTCCCTGTAAATCCTCCTCTCCAGCTGTTCCTGTATCCTCTCCCTGTATCTCCTCCTCTCCAGCTGTTCCTGTATCCTCTCCCTGTAACACCTCCTCTCCAGCTGTTCCCGTATCCTCTCCCTGTATCTCCTCCTCTCCAGCTGTTCCCGTATCCTCTCCCTGTAACTCCTCCTCTCCAGCTGTTCCTGTATCCTCTTCTTGTAACTCCTCCTCTCCAGCTGTTCCTGTATCCTCTCCCTGTATCTCCTCCTCTCCAGCTGTTCCTGTATCATCTCCCTGTATCTCCTCCTCTCCAGCTGTTCCTGTATCCTCTCCATGTAACTCCTCCTCTCCAGCTGTTCCTGTATCCTCTCCCTGTAACTCCTCCTCTCCAGCTGTTCCCGTATCATCTCCCTGTAACTCCTCCTCTCCAGCTGTTCCCGTATCATCTCCCTGTATCTCCTCCTCTCCAGCTGTTCCCGTATCATCTCCCTGTAACTCCTCCTCTCCAGCTGTTCCCGTATCATCTCCCTGTAACTCCTCCTCTCCAGCTGTTCCCGTATCATCTCCCTGTAACTCCTCCTCTCCAGCTGTTCCCGTATCATCTCCCTGTAACGCCTCCTCTCCAGCTGTTCCCGTATCATCTCCCTGTAACTCCTCCTCTCCAGCTGTTCCTGTATCCTCTCCCTGTAACTCCTCCTCTCCAGCTGTTCCCGTATCCTCTCCCTGTAACTCCTCCTCTCCAGCTGTTCCCGTATGCTCTCCCTGTAACTCCTCCTCTCCAGCTGTTCCTGTATCCTCTCCCTGTAACTCCTCCTCTCCAGCTGTTCCTGTATCCTCTCCCTGTAACTCCTCCTCTCCAGCTGTTCCTGTATCCTCTCCCTGTATCTCCTCCTCTCCAGCTGTTCCTGTATCCTCTCCCTGTAACTCCTCCTCTCCAGCTGTTCCTGTATCCTCTCCCTGTATCTCCTCCTCTCCAGCTGTTCCTGTATCCTCTCCCTGTAACTCCTCCTCTCCAGCTGTTCCTGTATCCTCTCCCTGTATCTCCTCCTCTCCAGCTGTTCCCGTATCCTCTCCCTGTAACTCCTCCTCTCCAGCTGTTCCCGTATCCTCTCCCTGTATCTCCTCCTCTCCAGCTGTTCCCGTATCCTCTCCCTGTAACTCCTCCTCTCCAGCTGTTCCCGTATCCTCTCCCTGTAACTCCTCCTCTCCAGCTGTTCCTGTATCCTCTCCCTGTATCTCCTCCTCTCCAGCTGTTCCTGTATCCTCTCCTTGTAACTCCTCCTCTCCAGCTGTTCCTGTATCCTCTCCCTGTATCTCCTCCTCTCCAGCTGTTCCTGTATCCTCTCCCTATATCTCCTCCTCTCCAGCTGTTCCTGTATCCTCCCTGTAACTCCTCCTCTCCAGCTGTTCCTGTATCCTCTCCCTGTAACTCCTCCTCTCTAGCTGTTCCTGTATCCTCCCTGTAACTCCTCCTCTCCAGCTGTTCCTGTATCCTCTCCCTGTAACTCCTCCTCTCCAGCTGTTCCTGTATCCTCTCCCTGTATCTCCTCCTCTCCAGCTGTTCCTGTATCCTCTCCCTGTATCTCCTCCTCTCCAGCTGTTCCTGTATCCTCCCTGTAACTCCTCCACTCCAGCTGTTCCTGTATCCTCTCCCTGTAACTCCTCCTCTCCAGCTGTTCCTGTATCCTCTCCCTGTAACTCCTCCTCTCCAGCTGTTCCTGTATCCTCTCCCTGTATCTCCTCCTCTCCAGCTGTTCCTGTATCATCTCCCTGTATCTCCTCCTCTCCAGCTGTTCCTGTATCCTCTCCCTGTAACTCCTCCTCTCCAGCTGTTCCCGTATCCTCTCCCTGTATCTCCTCCTCTCCAGCTGTTCCCGTATCCTCTCCCTGTAACTCCTCCTCTCCAGCTGTTCCCGTATCCTCTCCCTGTAACTCCTCCTCTCCAGCTGTTCCCGTATCATCTCCCTGTAACTCCTCCTCTCCAGCTGTTCCCGTATCCTCTCCCTGTATCTCCTCCTCTCCAGCTGTTCCCGTATCCTCTCCCTGTAACTCCTCCTCTCCAGCTGTTCCCGTATCCTCTCCCTGTATCTCCTCCTCTCCAGCTGTTCCCGTATCCTCTCCCTGTAACTCCTCCTCTCCAGCTGTTCCCGTATCCTCTCCCTGTATCTCCTCCTCTCCAGCTGTTCCCGTATCCTCTCCCTGTAACTCCTCCTCTCCAGCTATTCCCGTATCCTCTCCCTGTAACTCCTCCTCTCCAGCTGTTCCCGTATCCTCTCCCTGTAACTCCTCCTCTCCATCTGTTCCCGTATCATCTCCTTGTAACTCCTCCTCTCCAGCTCTTCCTGTATCCTCTCCCTGTAACTCCTCCTCTCCAGCTGTTCCTGTATCCTCTCCCTGTATCTCCTCCTCTCCAGCTGTTCCTGTATCCTCTCCCTGTAACTCCTCCTCTCCAGCTGTTCCCGTATCCTCTCCCTGTATCTCCTCCTCTCCAGCTGTTCCTGTATCCTCTCCCTGTAACTCCTCCTCTCCAGCTGTTCCCGTATCATCTCCCTGTATCTCCTCCTCTCCAGCTGTTCCCGTATCCTCTCCCTGTAACTCCTCCTCTCCAGCTGTTCCTGTATCCTCTCCCTGTAACTCCTCCTCTCCAGCTGTTCCTGTATCCTCTCCCTGTATATCCTCCTCTCCAGCTGTTCCTGTATCCTCTCCCTGTATCTCCTCCTCTCCAGCTGTTCCTGTATCCTCCCTGTAACTCCTCCTCTCCAGCTGTTCCTGTATCCTCTCCCTGTAACTCCTCCTCTCCAGCTGTTCCTGTATCCTCTCCCTGTATCTCCTCCTCTCCAGCTGTTCCTGTATCCTCTCCCTGTAACTCCTCCTCTCCAGCTGTTCCTGTATCCTCTCCCTGTATCTCCTCCTCTCCAGCTGTTCCTGTATCCTCTCCCTGTATCTCCTCCTCTCCAGCTGTTCCCGTATCCTCTCCCTGTAACTCCTCCTCTCCAGCTGTTCCTGTATCCTCTCCCTGTAACTCCTCCTCTCCAGCTGTTCCTGTATCCTCTCCCTGTATCTCCTCCTCTCCAGCTGTTCCTGTATCCTCTCCCTGTATCTCCTCCTCTCCAGCTGTTCCTGTATCCTCCCTGTAACTCCTCCTCTCCAGCTGTTCCTGTATCCTCTCCCTGTAACTCCTCCTCTCCAGCTGTTCCTGTATCCTCTCCCTGTATCTCCTCCTCTCCAGCTGTTCCTGTATCCTCTCCCTGTAACTCCTCCTCTCCAGCTGTTCCTGTATCCTCTCCCTGTAACTCCTCCTCTCCAGCTGTTCCTGTATCCTCTCCCTGTAACTCCTCCTCTCCAGCTGTTACTGTATCATCTCCCTGTAACTCCTCCTCTCCAGCTGTTCCTGTATCCGCTCCCTGTAACTCCTACTCTCCAGCTGTTCCTGTATCCTCTCCCTGTATCTCTTCCTCTCCAGCTGTTCCTGTATCCTCTCCCTGTAACTCCTCCTCTCCAGCTGTTACTGTATCATCTCCCTGTAACTCCTCCTCTCCAGCTGTTCCTGTATCCGCTCCCTGTAACTCCTACTCTCCAGCTGTTCCTGTATCCTCTCCCTGTATCTCTTCCTCTCCAGCTGTTCCTGTATCCTCTCCCTGTAACTCCTCCTCTCCAGCTGTTCCTGTATCCTCTCCCTGTATCTCCTCCTCTCCAGCTGTTCCTGTATCCTCTCCCTGTATCTCCTCCTCTCCAGTTCTCCCTGTATCCTCTGCCTGTATCTCTTCCTCTCCAGCTGTTCCTGTATCCTCTCCCTGTAACTCCTCCTCTCCAGCTGTTCCTGTATCCTCTCCCTGTAACTCCTCCTCTCCAGCTGTTCCTGTATCCTCTCCCTGTAACTCCTCCTCTCCAGCTGTTCCTGTATCCTCTCCCTGTAACTCCTCCTCTGCAGCTGTTCCTGTATCATCTCCCTGTAACTCCTCCTCTCCAGCTGTTCTTGTATCCTCTCCCTGTAACTCTTCCTCTCCAGCTGTTCCCGTATCCTCTCCCTGTAACTCCTCCTCTCCAGCTGTTCCTGTATCCTCTCCCTGTAACTCCTCTCCAGCTGTTCCTGTATCCTCTCCCTGTAACTCCTCCTCTCCAGCTGTTCCTGTATCCTCTCCCTGTAACTCCTCCTCTCCAGCTGTTCCTGTATCCTCTCCCTGTAACTCCTCCTCTCCAGCTGTTCCTGTATCCTCTCCCTGTAACTCCTCCTCTCCAGCTGTTCCTGTATCCTCTCCCTGTAACTCCTCCTCTCCAGCTGTTCCTGGTCCCTTCTGTATAATTTTTGCTCATGATCTGTTTTTGCACTTTTGAAATACACAAAGTTGTCACATTTAATAGACCTTACCCATGTCCCGTCACTGTCATATTTCTACTTCAGGGTCCATAGGGGGTCCACAGGGTTGACCTTGGGGTATAGGTTGGGAACCAAATCCGGGCACCATGCAGTTAAAGCTTTTAGCTCCCAGGAAGCACTGGGTCCACCCCGCCCCCAAGCCAGAGGCACCTCAGTTTAAGTTGGTGCCCTGCCGGAGTCGGGTCACCGTTAGTGCAGGGGGAGCTGATTAGCAGCCCCTAAGCTTTTTTTTTTTTTTTTTTTAGGGACAAAGTTTTTTCCAATGGACTTTGGACTCTTCAGAGCGGCAGCGTCGGGCTGTCCATAGGACGTCTAAGCTGCCGCTTCGGCACCCCGCTGGCGCTGAGACGCCAGTACAGATCTGGGGATCTCAGCGGGACCCCAAAGTCTGTACTAGCCGGACTCTGTGGGCGCCCAGGACTGCTGCCGGAACCACGGGGAGCAGGTAAGGTCGCGGATCACCACTTGCGGTGATCCGCGCATCTCAAATGCAGTCCTGTGCCTCCGGTCTCAGGGGACAGACCGGAGGCGCCGGCAGTGGCGGCGGGCCCCCCATACCCCGTGTGTCCACTTGACCACCAGGGACTTAACGATCGGCGCAGGGAGCCGGCGTCCCGGGGGTTAATAGCCGGCAAGGGGAGCAAGCCTTCCCTGTTGTAGCGGCTCCTCCCCTCAGCTCAGCGCGCCTTTCAGTAACCATAGTGTGGCATCGCTGAGCTGCTTCTTCTACGGGCCACGCTTCTTCTGAGGTCTCCGGGCGGCCATTTTCTATGTGCAGCAGCAGAGCTCCGGAGATGGCAGTGAGTCCAGTCCCCCTGCGTACCTCACCATCAGGTCAGTGTACACAGCGCTGTAGCCTTCCCAGACACTGAATCTGGGTAAATTGCATGCAGTGTAATAGTGCAGTATATTATATGACACGTTTATGTATATATATTTTTCTGCATTGTATGTGACTTATGCTAGTGCTGACTGTCTGTACTTTTCCTCTCACCTGTCAGTGTATATCTATCCCTTTTCTTTATCTGCCCTAATACAGCTGTACCTGGGGTGGTTCTGAGACCTCACATTTATATACTTGTTAATATTTGTGAGGTTTGTCACATACTGTTGCGTGCTGCACGTTGCCATATTTTAGATGGAACTGTGTGTTGCATACGCTGAAAATGGGTCCCTGCAGCTAAATTTTGGCATCAGTCAGGACCAGTATAGCGCTGCTTGATGTTTCCGCCAAGAGGGTTGGTCAGATATGTCTGACCAGGAGATAGAGCGTTATACTACACCCATTTTTACTATCCTGCAAGTCATGTGCTGCAGGTGTTAGTGCGGAGGATTTGACTCATAAAGGGTTCTGTATGTGGCGTCATCTGGTGCCGGCCCCTTTCACGACCCCCTTGGGTGTTTTGTTTTCTCGGGATCCTCTCAATTGCGGATCGCCGGGCGGGCCCCATTGTTGTACCTCACTTGGGGTTACTTCACCATACTGCCCTTTTCATCTCAGGGTATCTCGCAGCTTCTTGCACTCTATTCCTGTGACACAGACTACCGCTACCTGCAGGGTTTTTCGCAGTATATGAATTCCCCCTGGTGCCACAATAGTCTGTCATTCCCCTTGCAGGGATTACCACAACAGCCACCCTGGGTGGATGTCGTTTTCTACGAAACGCAAATTGGCGTGGTTGACGCCCTGTGGTTACTTCCCAGTTGGCTCTGCCGTGAACTGGATACTGTTTTGGGTTCTTTCCCTCTTACACGGGGGGAAGCCTATTTCAAGTATTATTATCCCTGCTTTAGGGCTGGTAGCAGGTCCATTCTGGATAGAGTGAATGTTGACCTGCACCTGTATCATACACCCTCAGTCTTACGTGCCTTCGGGTTCCCTGTTGCTGACTAGCGGGTGGATCGCATGGCGGGACTCTGGCTGTTGCCAGATACGAGGTATTACAACAGCGTTTGGCCTCCTGTCCCAAATTCCCTGAGGGTCATCACCACCCCCTCCTGGGGTGGATGGGCGTGTTCCTCGTCTGATTACAGACGTTACTATGCCTCCCATTCCTGCGTGGTCGGATTCTTTGGATCCGTAGGTGGTAACTCTGCCTGAAATCAGTATACTCGCTTTCAGGGGTTGTTACCCATCCTACCATGGCTATAGCATGGTTGGTTAATACTATTGCATACTGGGCTGATGCATTTGTAACGTTTTTTCCCCTCCAACACGTCTGGGGTTCAAATGTATTTGGTCGCTCACGTACTATATGCAGTTGTCATAGGTGGAAATGCCTATATTGGATACCAGTCTCCTAACTTTCAGAGTTCCGGGTTCCTAAAGCTACCTGGGCTCAGGAGGCAATCCATATGCTCCATAATATTATGTTTGGAACCTGGGGACTTCATGGTATCACTTGATATCCAGGACACGTGCCTACGGGTACTTACAGAGACCTTTCCTCAGCATGGACTGAGGTTTGCTGTATCACAGCAACTCTTACAATTTTTCGGGCTCTGCCTGTTGGGACTGTCCTCAGCCCCACAGGGGTTTACCAGCGTTTTGGATTTTCTGACAGTTCTCCTGTGCAGTATATCCCAATGCTCCTGTACCTGGACGGCCTCCTGCTCTTAGCGGGATCACCGGCGTACTTTACAGCCAGGTCAGTATGACCGTGGCTTCTTCAGGGTGCAGACGTTTAATCAACGGGGAAAAAGTCCTCCCTGCATCCCTTTCTGGGTATTCTTCATCTAGGAGCCCGGCTGGATTCTCAGAATCTGAGAATTCTTCTGGCGTAAGACGGAATCTCCACTCTTAGGAGTACGTGGTTGTCTACGCAGTCGACATATGTCTTTACACTCTGGGATGCATGGTCAAATATTTAGTGTCTGCCTTTGGAAGGGTGGAATGGGCTCAGTTCCATTCCAGGCCTTTCCATAATTGGCTCATCTCCAGATGGAACAAGTTTTTTCTGTCGGATCACTGTTCAAACGATGATGCTCTCCCTGGAGGCAAGTCGGTCCCTGTCCGGGTGGTTATGGCCATCTCGTTCAGGGTATTCTTTGCTATGGACAGTGTCTGGTTGGCATCCATTTCAGTGCAGTTGGACGTCTGTCGATTCCACCCTGTCAATTAACTTACTCTGGCATAACTCTTGTTTCCCGGTGAACCTGAAAAGGTTCAGTCCGACAGGGTCAGGACAGTGGCTTCCTTTTTAGCAACACTGTTCGTTGGGTGGCAATGACAGGTATGTCACACATTCGGACATAGTCCGAGGGTTTCCTCCCGACCATCTCGGCAGCGTTCATTTCAGGAGCTCTCCATTGGGAAGCGGGAGTCCTCAGCCGTCACGACGTGCATCCCGGGGACTAGTCTCTTTCCCGAGAGTGGTTTCATCTCCTAATGAGCAGGGGGGGCCCCCCTGAGGTGACCCTCATGGCCTTCTGACTTTATCACACTATGGTGTTACAGTCCAGCTCTGGGGATTCTGAAGCGACCTTCAGTGACTCTTTGTCGGTGAAGTGGTCCTTCCACTTTGTGTGCCTGTGTTCTCCAGTCTCCCTTCGTCCTTGAGGTCTTTGGAAGTGTTTCAATCGAGACGGAGATGCTTTCCTGCTGGTGGCTCCTGATTGCCCCAGATGTCAGGGGTACTTGGATTTTCGGAGTCTCTCCATCGATACTCCATTCCTGATGCTTCACTGCCCGGACCTGTTGTCTCAGGGTCCTTGGTTTTGCCTAGGACCTGGGTCGTTTGTCTTTGACTGCGTCCCTACAGTGGTATTACGGCTTCCCTGGCTTTGTCATCGTTGGAATGATTAGAGCACGTAGATCAGCTTTTGCTGGGACCTACCACAAACAGTGGCAGCCATAATTCTTATGGTATTGTACCTGTCGATACGATCCTCCAGTGTCCAGGATTTCCAGATATTCTGGCATTCCTTCCGGCTGGCTTGGGTTTCACCCTCGGCCTGGCCTTCCTGACAGTGCGGATCTCTACACTGTCAGTATGGTTAAGATATGGAATTGCTCCACTCTGGTATCCTGTTCATCCTTTGGAGTGTTTTCTGGATTATGTCTCCATTTGTCCTCCCTAGGGACTCCTTGGGAGTTAGTAGTGGTTCTTTGTTCCCTCCGGGGACAGTCAATGGAACCGCTGGTTGTGATAGCCATTACATGGTCTACTGCTTAGGCTCTCTCTTTCTCTCAGGGTGTTTATATCAACCAGGAGAGTGTCTGAATTGGGAGCGTTCTCATGTGGCTCTGTTGTTGATGCTCGGGCCATGTAACCCTCGTGGGCGGCTCGCTGTGGCGCCTCGGCTGTTTTGCCTTACTAGGTGGCCACGTGGTCTTCTGTCCACACCTTTTTATGGTTCTAGGCATTGGTTTCCTCTGCCTCTCAGGATGCTTCCTTTTTGGCGACGGATTCTCCTCTCAGCACAGGAACGTCCCCACCCTTGGTTGAACTGCTTTGGGACATCCCCAAGGTCAACCCTGTGGACCCCCTATGGACCCTGAAGTAGAAAACAAGAGATATGGTAAGAACTTACCTTTGTTATCTCTGTTTCTACGAAGTCCATAGGGTCCACAGGGCGCCCGCCCTGACGCACCTGGCTTCATATGGGCTGTGTGGCTGGTCACCGGTTTCCCGTCTCCTTCTCTGTGAGTATGGTTCTTGAGTGTTCCAGTCTTCTCTCTCTCTTTCCTCCTCCGGCCTTTGGCTACTTACAAACTGAGGTGCCTCTGGCTTGGGGGTGGGGTTATAAGGAGAGTGGACCCAGTGCATCCTGGGAGCTCAAAGCTTTAACTGCGTGGTGCCCGGATTTGGTTCCCAACCTATACCCCAAGGTCAACTCTGTGGACCCTATGGACTTCGTAGAAACAGAGATAACAAAGGTAAGTTCTTACCATATCTCTTGTTTTATCATTGACCATAATGAAGCTAAACTGAGCAGTGTTTTAAAAGGTGGTTCAGATGTTTTATTTATTAAAGGGGCGGCACTAGAATGGGCGGATCCGGACTTTAATGTGAAATTTACACTTTTGCACCAAGGTCTCTTCAGATTTTCCCACCTCTACATAGCACTTGGCGCACTTAATGCTCGAGAGCGTAGAGCGTCTGCATGCACCATGATATCGCCGTTGTGGACTATCGGACTGCATCGGGGCAATACTGCAATATATATACGCATTAGAGTCGTTAATGAGATCCTATGTGTCCTATGCGCAGTTGCTATATGCGAATAGTACATGCCTTTTGCTGTATGTACTCCATATATGCAATATATTTCTGGCTTTTATGGCAGTACATGGTAATCACATACATGACGTATACAGCACAATATACTCTGAACCCTCCCTCTCGCAGTGGGACACCAGCTAGACTTCTCTCCGCCCAATGCTGTGTATCCCGTAGGTCCCTCTGTCTCCCTCTTGTGGTGGGTCTGATGCGTCACACCGGATGGTCCATCCTCACTGTGTGCGTCAGTCTGTCTGCAGCCATTCACTAACTAGTGATCATTTAATGGATTCCAACGTATTTTGCCATTAATTTTACAAAGTGCAGCATAGAAAACAAACCCTGTGGCTCAGGAAATGCTCATTTTATAAATCTCATTGTATCTGTAGTAAACGCAGTTACCTCAGTAAAATCATGTCAATGCTAGTGTTACATATGTGCAGGAGGTTAGTATCTGGCCTCTTTGCTGTGATGTATCATCTGAATTTATCCGTATAGCCCTTCACTGCACTAAACATTCCGCCCCAACTCTCCATGAGACCCCGCCAGTAATTTCAGTACGGAACCGCCTACGTTTTGGGAATTAGCCGGCAATATCCCGGCAGTTTGTGAAAAAATTTTTACTATTCCCCAAGTTTCTCTTTCACCGTGTGCAAAAATAACATTGAATTAAACATTGTATCTTCATCTATAGGAAAAACCTTGCATAGTTTTGGTGACATTTAGTATCATGTTCTGAGGCTCGTCACTTTTATGTTGCTGTGTGTGTAACTATGGGGGTGATTTAGCATTGGACAGAATTGCAAAGCCGCACGAGGGCAGCCATGCTATTCCGTGCTTGTAGCCTTGCTCAATATGCAAATGCTGCAGGAGGTGTACGACACCCCCTATGACACCCCCCTATGACACCTCCTGTACGACACCCCCTGTACGACACCCCCTGTACGACACCCCCTGTATGACACCCCCTGTACGACACCCCCTGCTGCATTTGCGATCCCAGCACTGCAACCGAAAGTCGTAGGCTGGGATCACCACCGATGGTCGCGATGGTTGACCACGCCAGGCCGCCAACCAGCTGCGTAAACCTCAGCTTACTCAGGCTGGCTGGCTTGCGAGGCCAGGAAACTGCGTCCGTCGACGCAGTCCCTGGCCTTGCCACACCCGGAATACACACCTCCTTTTTCCGGGAACGCCGGCCGACCCTGCCACCACACCGCCCCTTAAATGCTTCTGCCTGTCAATCAGAGGCATCACAGGGGCTGTGTGCGATTACACAGGATCCATTCTGCCCAGCCCCTATATTAGAGACACACTGAACCTCTCTCCATGGACGGCTACAGCAACAGTGCCCCCTGCAGGCAGATAGGTAGCCTCATGCAACACATAATATAGATCAACTGTTTCTTTCCCTAATAAAGTATATGGGCCCCTATTTAACAACGAAGACAAATACCGGCTGAATGTTTTGTTTAGTATCACTGTGATACTAACGAATAATCCACTGGTATTTACTAATACCCCTCTGGCGAAGTCCTCGGTGAGGTCCTCTGCTGGGCTACCAGCGAGGGTCTCGGGGTAATGCGCATGGGCATGACACAGGGACTCGGCAGTGCCTGGAAGGCTTTGCTGAAGCCGGAAAGGCATCGCCAAGTCTCCATTGCCGGCAATGGGGAACGCAAGGCGCTCGCCATCTAAAAGATTATTTTAGATTACCGCTGTTAAATCCAGAAAGGGTGGCATAACCCCTATAGCGAGCGCTCAAAGGGTTATGCTTCATTATTACATAGGGGCCATAGGGCCTCATTCAGAGATGGACGCTAATGCGATCGCAGCTGTGAAAATACGCTAATGGTTGCAAAGCTTACCCGAGCATAAGGGCGCCCACTGCTGCCCTATCATATGCGTATGACGATGCTTACCTGCGTAAATATCGGCAACATGGATGCACATCAAGCAGCCATCTTGCCCTTGCGGAAGTTCTGACCTTCCGCAGCTTTGGGAGCTCTTCTGACGAGCAGCGCTGTGTATGTAATCGCAGTGTCTAATTTATGCACGCCCATGAAACGGCGTTGAAATGGTCAGACACGACCGCGTTTTCCAGACCACACCCCTGTTATCACCCACAAACGCTGACTACCTGTCACTCACTCTGCAATGGATTCCGCTATGCGTCCATAGTCACAATGCGATCGCATGCGCGGTGGCTAAGAATCTCTCGATCTGTACGCGTAATTGCCTCTGCGTCCATCTCACAATCCTTTCTTTGCTTGGAATGAAGGTATCCGTACTCAGGGCCTGATTCAGAGCCGGACGCTCTTTAAGAGCGCTCGCTCTGAAT
The DNA here is from genome assembly GCA_031769625.1 of Taudactylus pleione. NCBI lineage: Eukaryota > Metazoa > Chordata > Amphibia > Anura > Myobatrachidae > Taudactylus > Taudactylus pleione. The sequence continues at coordinate 396,722 of JAUIMM010001536.1, read as the reverse complement.
CAGGGCGTTTTTTTTTTTTGTTGCGGCCTCCTGGCCGCTTGCTAAGCTCTGGGTGACCACTCACAGCTTTTGCGGGTGGCCAGGTGATGGTCGCGATGGTTGAGACCATCGCCGCTTGCGACGAGACCCTTGTGGTAGGGTCTCGTCCGTCGCAAGCCCCAGAGAGCTTCCTGCTCTAACAGAGCAGGAAGCTCTCCACTGACATCACTGGTGATGTCAGTGGTGCATACCACAAACGGCAGGCGTTCCCCCACCCCCCCTACAAAACGGGGCGAGCTGTCGATCAACATCGACAGCCGCCCATTTTGTAGTGAGTCCCGGAGCGAGAGAATTTCTCTGAATCAGGGCCTCAGTCAGTAAGACGGGGCAGGTATTCAGCTAAAGTTACAATGGAAGGTCGGCACTTTCTGCCCGGATAGTCCGTTCTTTGTCTGAGCCGCCAAATAAACGGGGGAACGCCATAAATGTCTCCCAGACCCTACGGGATAATACTTTGTGGTAAAAAAAAAATCACTTTTATTATATGAGGCGACTTGTTCATTTAGACAGACCGCTCTCGGCCGCCTGATTACCCAGCAGGAAATACGGCCGTTATGTGGCCGCCTCATATCAGCCTCTCACAGACGCAGCCTCTGATTGGAGCAGAGGAAGCCGAGGCCTATTTTTGTAATACATAGGAGCCCATTGATTATAATGTGTGTAATCACTATACGGTGATAAGATGTCGTCCTGGCACCATCTGAATAGGTTAAACCCACACACAGCGCAATCTTTCATGATAAATGAGGCTTTTCTATTAACCCTTTCTCCTCTGCTAATCTCCAGCATTATGTGTATATATGGATTGTACGTCCTTTTTACATCACTGGAGGGAATGTACAGAGGGCCTGATTCATAGATGGAGGCAATGTGGCGATTACGTACGCAAATCGAACAAATGTTAGCCATCGCGCATGTGTGTAAGCCAGTATCTGCGCGGTGGGGGGGGCGTAAATTAGCCCTTGTGATCTCGTTACTGTCTATCCAAGATGAGGAGCCGAGCAAGTAAGGTTCCTGTCCCTCCTAATTCAGTCCTATGGAATCCCCTATTATACTCACTATTACCGTATACTCACTATTATACTCACTATTACCGTATACTCACTATTATACTCACTATTACCGTATACTCACTATTATACTCACTATTACCGTATACTCACTATTATATACTCACTATAACTCAGGAATCACATCTGGGTACAAGCGGAAGCAGCTCTTTGGCTTATGACCAAGACTGGAGATAATGAAATCTCTGGGAGAAGGGAACACACGGACCTTGGAGCATGATATCTCCTGTAGTGCTCAGTGCTTATCAGTGAGGGAACTTTCCATGTTCTCTCCCAGACACTCTGGGGTCATAATCCCCCCACCCTAATGAAGAGTGACACTCTGAGTTCCCTGGTAACCTAGACAGAGGAATTATGTATGCAGGCTATGTCTAACTGACCCCAACCCCCTATATTATCAGTCACGGAACCCTCTCCTGTATTCACCATCTATAAAGTGTCAGCTCTGTGGGAGAATCTTGGTTCTCCTCGTCACGGTCTCACTAGACATATATGATCCCCCGGAAACCTTTGAAGTGGTACTCGGGTGGTACAGACGATTGGGGGCTGTCTGTGAGCCCCTGGTGGTGGGGATAAGGGGATACGTTCAGTATCCCATCGCAGGGGATGGCGAAACTTAGAATACCGGCGCCGCAGTGTGAAAACATCATCCGGGTGCGTGCGAATTCTCATCTGCGTTCCTTGCTGAATCAGGCCCTAAACTCAGACTGCTGCAGGTATTTTTGGGGCTAGAACATACAAGCTCTGACTTATCTTTTGGGTTCATGCGTTTGCTGACATCACGCACCAACATTTGCGCACATGCGTCGGGATTTTTTGGGGAGGTGCGTGGTCTTTGGGACAAGATGGCGGTTTAAGCTGTAGAAGCTTATTATGTAAATGAACCAATGGCGTAGAGAGGTCTGAGAGGGCGCAGTTACAGGGACGCTCGCTGTTTTGTCGGAGAGAGGACACCCGCTTGCTCCCAAGCAAAATGGCTTTATAGTGTACACCCCCTGAGACCCGGGAGGTCGCGCTTCGTTGATTTGCTTTATTGATTTGCTGCTTCTTTGTGTTCTGCCAGGTTCTATTTTAGTAAATAAGAGAGAGGACAACTCTCCAAAGTAAAATGTCAGCTGACCTCACCAACTCACAAGTTGATAGGCTAGAAACAAAGTTGTTGTCTGCTTATTTTCCCTTCAGAAGACAACACAACAGTTAATAATAATCATTCGTAAATCATCTTAATATCCCCTGGGGCTATGAATAAGAAATGCTTTATTATTGTGTTATATATCGGCCTTCCTCCATAATTCATGGGCTCCAGGCGCAGCCTCAGTGCAGAGTTATACAGGTCATTACATTACACAGATACAGAACTGGGGACATTGCGGTGTAAACGCCATTTTGTGATCGCCGGGTCTCTACGGCGCGGTCTGTGGTTTGTGTGTAATTATTACTTTTATTTATAAGGCCACACAGAGCGTACGCAGCACTGTACAGAGTAAGTATAGAAAACGGGGTATCAGACACAATGGCCGACTTTGGCATAAGTACATTGCAGGGATACCAGTCATTCATATCACACTATAGGGCAGGTTTGGTATAAAAGATAGACAGGAATTAGATAGACAACAGATGTTAGACAGACAATAGGTTGACAGGGACAAAAGGTCAACAGGGTCAAAAGGTCAACACAAAAAAATGGTCGACACGGTCGACATTTTTTTTTTTTCTTTCTTACCCTAATTCTCCCCTTGGTGCCTAACCCTAATCATCAGGATAAATTTCCAACGCTAACCGTCCCTTCTAGTGCTTAACCCTCCAGTAAGTGCCTAACCCTAAAAAAAAAAGTGTGTTGACAATTTTTATGTTGACCAATTTTTTGTGTCGCCATTTTGTACATTCATCTAATTTTTTATTTTCTATTATATTCCTGTGCAGGATAACAAAAGTCCTTCAATGACCTTTAGTACCCGTCGACCTTCTTACATGTCGACCGTTTGTCCCTGTCGACCTATTGGCTGTCTAATATCTGTTGTCTATCTAGACTTTGTCGACTTTTTTACTATCCATTTGTTGGCAGGAACCTCTACAGGACGGGTAGGACAGGCAACAGGGGCACAGGTAGGGCGACACTCTGAAGCTAACAGGAGTATGTATTGGGGGTTAGATTCAGCGCTCAGTGATCCTGTATCCAACATGTGGGCGAGCAGAGAGAGTCACTGACGGGAGCGGAGCGCTGGTGACCTGGTCAGTGCAAGGGAAGAGCGAGAGGGCGGAGGGCCCTGCCCATAAGAGGAATAGCAGTTCTAGCTACCTGCCGGGTGAGAACATTCTTTCACCTTGTGTATGGAATAAGGAGATCTAGTCTAGATATGAAATTGAGATTCGGGCAGCAGAGAGAGCCATTGATGGGGGTGCCCCTGTGGGTGCCACAAAGTCTTTCCCTTAGGGTTTATTATCAGAGGTGGAAATCGGGGAGGAGGGGCGGGGGGGGGGGGTGGGTAATATTAAAATGGGACACATTTTGCATTTACTGCACCTCCGAGGGACAGCGCACGTATACTGTATGTGCAATTCTGTCATTCAGCCGTTCACGTGTATGATATCGTCACATGGCGGTTACCATAGCGGAGTCACCATTCCTGCCTCACAGCACCGAGGCCATGAGTTCCATTTCTGGTTATGTCCAATCTGTGTGGAGTTTGTATGTTCTCCTTGTGTTTGCGCGATTATCCTTCAGGTGCTCCGGTTTCATCCCACAATCCAAAACCCATGCACATGTGATAGGGAGTATAGAGTGTAAGCTCCAATGGTGCAGGCACTGATGTGAGTGACTGAAATATTCTCCGTACAGCTCTGCTGAATGTGTGAATGCGCTATAGACATAGGTGTTAAATGAAAGGGAAGAGCTAGTTAATGGCGGTCATTAAATAGAAGTAGGCGCATTGTGATTTCATAGCGCAGTTGCGTAACTGGATCTGGGCAAAACGAAATGTACTACAGGGGTGTTTCCCGGTGGGGAAGGTGTAATGGAGGATTCTAGATGTATTCTGTGGCTGCCTGCGCCGTGCAGGGAATTCTGAGATAAATAGGTGGATGTGAGGACGCAGCAGCCCGGGCGTCCATCCTGGTGGTCGGGATGAATAACACTCAGTGGCTGTGAGTCTGGGGGCCGCCTGGTCCTGTGAGAGATGCTCAGTGGAGCGGTGTCTGCAGACCCAGCAGTTGCTAGGCAACCAGCGCCGGGCTCCGGGCGGGAACGAGGCCTCGGGATAACAATTACTGTTCGGGAGAAGTGACTGGGCTCAGACGGAGACGACTCTTTAATGAATTAACCAGTTTCTGTCAGAATGTTTCTGTGCTTTTTAGCCCATCTCTGTTTTTTTAGGGTTTTTGTTATTTTTACCCTTCAGCTTTGATGAGAGTCATTTATATTATTTTACATATTTTTTGTTTTTAATATAAATGACTTCTTTAATTTCTGATTCACTGTATTCTCCCGTTCTCCCCCAGTTTATATGACAGGAAAAGTGTAATAATCCTGTCCTTACCGTGCGCCGTACATTCACTGCGTTATGCGTTAACTCTTCTGCGGCCAGAGGGGACCACGTTTATCTTTTCCACAGGGATGTAAAAGCTTTTGCCGGTCATCATTCATTATGATCCATGACGCCGGTCCGAGGTGCCTTATGCTATATAATGATTTTATAATAAAAAAATGTGGCCTTATTGCCAGAGACAGAGGCTAAATAAGCCCCAAAGTCACAATGAGCCCACACTGGGATGTGATCTGGGGTCTACAATGAGATACAGGGGCCAATATGTATCAAGCCCTGGAGAGAGATTAAATGAAGAAGTAACCCATAGCAACCAATCAGCTTCTGCCTGTCATGTATCTAGCACAGTCTCTGAAATGACAGATAGAAGCTGATTGGTTGCTTTTGGGCAACTTCTCCACCTTATATCTCTCCAAAGCATGATACATCTCCCCCTGTGTCTAAGATAAGGTGCCTTGCGGACCGAGTTTGGGAACCTCTAACAGTCCAGGTTTTCAGGATTTTCGTACTTAAGCACAGGTGACTTAATTAGTACCTCAGTCAGTTTGATTATACATATATATATATATATATATATATATACACAAGCATGGATATCCTTGTAACCTAGACTTTTAGGGTGCCTTGTGGACTGAGGGCAAAGAACGCAACTACAAATACGCACGCAATCGGACGATTGTTGCGTACTGCATGCGTATGCATCACAGGGCGCAAACCGGCCACTGACAGACCTATCGCTGAGTGATTGACATGAAGTGCCTTGTGTGGAAGGTGACGGGGGGTGGTCGGCGAAACACAGGGCGTTTGAGCGCTGTTGCTGTGGCGTGCATAAAATATCCACTGCGATGCCATACGCAGGTCTCAATAGTTTGCGCTGAGGTTAGCAATTTCTGAGTATGGTCAGAGTTTGTGTAATTGTGCGTGAGGCTGCGATGGTACCCGATTGTACCGATGTTTTCGCAGTAGCGATCTGTACTGAATCAGGCCCTGAGCTTGGGAACCACTGGTCTATCGGTATTACACCTGGGGCCGGAGAATAGGACTCCTGCCGCCATGTTCCCTCACAGAGATAAGGGGCCACAGGTAAAGAGTTACTGCAGCGGGAAGGACCTGGCTTCTGGAATTATATATGAAAGGATTCCGGGGCCTCAGTCATCACAATGACAGATTTATTTCTTAAAACAATTGAATCTGCTCCACCTGTTATTATGTATATCCTGTAGCTGTTTTATCTCTGCGTCTGTGATACACACGGTGTTAGTCAGTGAATTTACCTGATCTGCAGGTGGGAAGGATTTATATGGTGTATATAAGGCTACGTACACACCTATAGATATACCTGTCTGCTGGGAAGGAGAACCTGGTTATGTATGGGAGCAAATGACAAGAGAAAATTGCTCCCAAACACTGGAAACCGGAGCAGATTCCCCCCCGCCCACCCCAGACAGATTGGACAGATATATCTATAGGGTTGTACGAGTGACAGCTGACAGGTGAAAGTTTTCCCCACAACTAGGGCGAGTTTTTCAGGCAGAAACAGTCGGAAATATTTTACTCTTATCGCCCCGGTCCGGAGATGGTCTGTGATGTTGTGTTATGGTTATAGGCCCTAAATGGGTGTGGCTGCCGTGGCCGGTGGTATCCCACTTTTCTGGGTTGGGTTGCTAATCCTTGCAATTAATAATTTCCTGCGTCAGTTACCGATGAACGGCGCCTTCGCTGACTTATTATTTCTTACCAAATTATCTCCAAGATGAATGGAAATAAATGGCGGCATTGTACATATTAGGCCGGGGGTCTTTGTCTCTGCGCTGTGTTTCTGCGTATTGTCTCTGCGCTGTGTCTCTGCGTTTTGTCTCTGCGCAGTGTCTCTGCGTTTTGTCTCTGCGTAGTGTCTCTGCACAGTGTCTCTGCGCAGTGTCTCTGCATTTTGTCTCTGCGCTGTGTCTCTGTGTTTTGTCTCTGCGCTGTGTCTCTGCGTTTTCTCTTTGTGCTGTGTCTCTGCGCTGTGTCTATGTGTTGTGTCTCTGCGCTGTGTCTCTGCGTTTTGTCTCTGCGCTGTGTCTCTGCGCTGTGTCTCTGTGCTGTGTCTCTGCATTTTGTCTCTGCGCTGTGTCTCTGCGCTGTGTCTCTGTGCTGTGTCTCTGCGCTGTGTCTCTGCGTTTTGTGTCTCTGCGCTGTGTCTCTGCATTGTGTCTCTGCGTTGTGTCTCTGCGCTGTGTCTCTGTGTTGTGTCTCTGCGCTGTGTCTCTGCGTTGTGTCTCTGTGTTGTGTCTCTGCGCCGTGTCTCTGTGCTGTGTCTCTGCGCTGTGTCTCAGTGTTGTCTCTGCGCTGTGTCTCTGTGTTGTGTCTCTGAGCTGTGTCTCTGTGTTGTCTCTGTGTTGTGTCTCTGCACTGTGTCTCTGTGCTGTCTCTGTGCTGTGTCTCTGTGCTGTCTCTGCGCCGTGTCTCTGCGCTGTGTCTCTGCGCTGTGTCTCTGCGCTGTGTCTCTGTGTTGTGTCTCTGCGTTGTGTCTCTGCGTTGTGTCTCTGAGCTGTGTCTCTGAGCTTTGTCTCTGAGCTGTGTCTCTGTGTTGTCTCTGTGTTGTGTCTCTGAGCTGTGTCTCTGTGCTGTCTCTGAGCTGTGTCTCTGAGCTGTGTCTCTGCGTTGTGTCTCTGAGCTGTGTCTCTGTGCTCTCTCTGTGCTGTCTCTGTGCTGTCTCTGAGCTGTGTCTCTGCGCTGTGTCTCTGTGCTGTCTCTGAGCTGTGTCTCTGAGCTGTGTCTCTGAGCTGTGTCTCTGTGCTGTCTCTGAGCTGTGTCTCTGTGCTGTGTCTCTGAGCTGTGTCTCTGCGCTGTGTCTCTGAGCTGTGTCTCTGTGCTGTCTCTGCGCTGTGTCTCTGCGCTGTGTCTCTGCGCTGTGTCTCTGCGTTGTGTCTCTGCGTTGTGTCTCTGCGCTGTGTCTCTGCGTTGTGTCTCTGCGCTGTGTCTCTGCGCTGTGTCTCTGCGTTGTGTCTCTGCGTTGTGTCTCTGCGCTGTGTCTCTGCGCTGTGTCTCTGAGCTGTGTCTCTGAGCTGTGTCTGTGTTGTCTCTGAGCTGTGTCTCTGTGCTGTCTCTGAGCTGTGTCTCTGAGCTGTGTCTCTGTGCTGTCTCTGCGCTGTGTCTCTGCGCTGTGTCTCTGCGCTGTGTCTCTGCATTGTGTCTCTGCGTTGTGTCTCTGAGCTGTGTCTCTGTGTTGTGTCTCTGCGCTGTGTCTCTGCGTTGTGTCTCTGTGTTGTGTCTCTGCGCCGTGTCTCTGTGCTGTGTCTCTGCGCTGTGTCTCTGTGTTGTCTCTGCGCTGTGTCTCTGTGTTGTGTCTCTGAGCTGTGTCTCTGTGTTGTCTCTGTGTTGTGTCTCTGCACTGTGTCTCTGTGCTGTCTCTGTGCTGTGTCTCTGTGCTGTCTCTGCGCCGTGTCTCTGTGTTGTGTCTCTGCGCTGTGTCTCTGCGCTGTGTCTCTGCGCTGTGTCTCTGCGCTGTGTCTCTGTGTTGTGTCTCTGCGTTGTGTCTCTGCGTTGTGTCTCTGAGCTGTGTCTCTGAGCTTTGTCTCTGAGCTGTGTCTCTGTGTTGTCTCTGTGTTGTGTCTCTGAGCTGTGTCTCTGTGCTGTCTCTGAGCTGTGTCTCTGAGCTGTGTCTCTGCGCTGTGTCTCTGAGCTGTGTCTCTGAGCTGTGTCTCTGTGCTCTCTCTGTGCTGTCTCTGTGCTGTCTCTGAGCTGTGTCTCTGCGCTGTGTCTCTGTGCTGTCTCTGAGCTGTGTCTCTGAGCTGTGTCTCTGAGCTGTGTCTCTGTGCTGTCTCTGAGCTGTGTCTCTGAGCTGTGTCTCTGCGCTGTGTCTCTGCGTTGTGTCTCTGAGCTGTGTCTCTGTGCTCTCTCTGTGCTGTCTCTGTGCTGGCTCTGAGCTGTGTCTCTGCGCTGTGTCTCTGTGCTGTCTCTGAGCTGTGTCTCTGAGCTGTGTCTCTGAGCTGTGTCTCTGTGCTGTCTCTGAGCTGTGTCTCTGAGCTGTGTCTCTGAGCTGTGTCTCTGCGCTGTGTCTCTGAGCTGTGTCTCTGTGCTGTCTCTGCGCTGTGTCTCTGAGCTGTGTCTCTGCGCTGTGTCTCTGCGCTGTGTCTCTGCGCTGTGTCTCTGCGTTGTGTCTCTGCGCTGTGTCTCTGCGTTGTGTCTCTGCGCTGTGTCTCTGCGCTGTGTCTCTGCACTGTGTCTCTGCACTGTGTCTCTGCGCTGTGTCTCTGAGCTGTGTCTCTGAGCTGTGTCTCTGAGCTGTGTCTCTGAGCTGTGTCTGTGTTGTCTCTGAGCTGTGTCTCTGTGCTGTCTCTGAGCTGTGTCTCTGAGCTGTGTCTCTGTGCTGTCTCTGCGCTGTGTCTCTGCGCTGTGTCTCTGCGCTGTGTCTCTGCGCTGTGTCTCTGCGCTGTGTCTCTGTGTTGTGTCTCTGCGTTGTGTCTCTGAGCTGTGTCTCTGAGCTGTGTCTCTGTGCTGTCTCTGAGCTGTGTCTCTGAGCTGTGTCTCTGTGCTGTCTCTGCGCTGTGTCTCTGCGCTGTGTCTCTGCGCTGTGTCTCTGTGCTGTGTCTCTGCGCTGTGTCTCTGTGTTGTGTCTCTGCGCTGTGTCTCTGAGCTGTGTCCCTGTGCTGTGTCTCTGAGCTGTGTCTCTGAGCTGTGTCTCTGAGCTGTGTCTCTGTGCTGTCTCTGCGCTGTGTCTCTGCGTTGTGTCTCTGCGCTGTGTCTCTGCGCTGTGTCTCTGCGCTGTGTCTCTGTGTTGTGTCTCTGCGCTGTGTCTCTGCGCTGTGTCTCTGCGTTGTGTCCCTGTGCTGTGTCTCTGCGCTGTGTCTCTGCGTTGTGTCTCTGCGCTGTGTCTCTGCATTGTGTCTCTGCGCTGTGTCTCTGCGCTGTGTCTCTGTGTTGTGTCCCTGTGCTGTGTCTCTGAGCTGTGTCTCTGCGCTGTGTCTCTGCGTTGTGTCTCTGCGCCGTGTCTCTGCGCCGTGTCTCTGCGCCGTGTCCCTGTGCTGTGTCTCTGAGCTGTGTCTCTGCGCGGTGTCTCTGCGCGGTGTCTCTGCGCCGTGTCTCTGCGCCGTGTCTCTGCGTTGTGTCTCTGCGCTGTGTCTCTGCGTTGTGTCTCTGCGCTGTGTCTCTGCGTTGTGTCTCTGCGTTGTGTCTCTGCGCTGTGTCTCTGCGATGTGTCTCTGCGATGTGTCTCTGCGATGTGTCTCTGCGCTGTGTCTCTGCGTTGTGTCTCTGCGCTGTCTCTGCGTTGTGTCTCTGCGCTGTCTCTGCGCTGTGTCTCTGCGTTGTGTCTCTGCGCTGTCTCTGCGTTGTGTCTCTGCGCTGTCTCTGCGCCGTGTCTCTGCGTTGTGTCTCTGCGCTGTGTCTCTGCGCTGTGTCTCTGCGCTGTCTCTGCGTTGTGTCTCTGCGCTGTCTCTGCGTTGTGTCTCTGCGCTGTGTCTCTGCGCTGTCTCTGCGCTGTGTCTCTGCGTTGTGTCTCTGCGCTGTGCCTCTGTCCCATTACATATGAACTGATCTAGCCCTCAGGAGTAGGCGGTGGTTTTAGTATCTATGCTCACCAGAAGTCTGTACCCCCATTGGTTCCATCTAATAGATTAATGTACATTTTACATGCTGGGAACACGTGTGTATATATATATATATATATATATATGATGTTGGCAATCTTCCTCCATTATATAGTGACCTATAAACATAAGATATTCTCTAGACGGGCCCGGTGCGGGTTCTGTGTAATCAGCGCTGGGTTTGGGCTCCGGGATAGAGGGGGACCCGTTATCTCTGCTCCTTTCTGCTGTGTAAAGCTGCTTCTATCAGTCTGCATTCTGCTCGTTAGAGCTCCTGTCTTAGCCTAGTCTGCCCCTCCCCCCACGCCCCTGCGCCATTGGCTCTCTGCTGTGTATTTATAAACTCTTTTTTTCCCTGACTGCAGTAATTACTCGTATCCGACGAGAAAAATTATTAAATGACATTGAAAGTAAGTACAAGCCAACGTGTACAGTGTAACCTAACTCATATTACGTTATATATAAGACATGTCCTGTGTAATATTGTGTTACTGCACGCTGTTCTAATGACTTCCGCCAGATTACACCCCAGATTACAGTCAGTAGGGGGCGTTAAATCTGCATTGGCTCAGATACCCCCTCCCCTATCCCGCCACCCACTCACACACTTCTCACCTACCTGGTTACCCACAAGAACAGGTTCAGTTCTGCCCAAATCCGTGTGGGACACTGTCACATTTAAATGTTCGTTAGAACTTTATCACCCCAAGGGTGAGATGTATCAAACTTTCCAAAGTGGACAAGTTGAGTTGTCGCCCATAGCAACCAGCTTCCAGCCATCCTTTTATAAAAAAGTAATAGATGATCGTTAGAATCTAATTGGTTACTATAGGCAACACCTCCACTCTCTATTTAGATGGCTTGATAAATTTCCCCCAAGTCTGTTACTAAATACACTGAGCATCCACCGGCTGTCTGTAATGTGCAGCGCGCCCCTCACCAAAGTGCAATGTGCAGCGCGCCCCGGCTGCCTGTAATGTGCAGCGCGCCCCTCACCAAAGTGCAATGTGCAGTGCGCCCCGGCTGTCTGTAATGTGCAGAGCGCCCCTCACCAAAGTGCAATGTGCAGGGCGCCCCGGCTGTCTGTAATGTGCAGCACGCCCCGGCTGCCTGTAATGTGCAGCGCGCCCCTCACCAAAGTGCAATATGCAGCGCGCCCCGGCTGTCTGTAATGTGCAGCGCGCCCCTCACCAAAGTGCAATGTGCAGCGCGCCCCGGCTGCCTGTAATGTGCAGCGCGCCCCTCACCAAAGTGCAATGTGCAGCGCGCCCCGGCTGTCTGTAATGTGCAGCGCGCCCCTCACCAAAGTGCAATGTGCAGGGCGCCCCGGCTGTCTGTAATGTGCAGCACGCCTCGGCTGTCTGTAATGTGCAGCACGCCCCGGCTGTCTGTAATGTGCAGCGCGCCCCTCACCAAAGTGCAATGTGCAGCGCGCCCCGGCTGTCTGTAATGTGCAACGCGCCCCTCACCAAAGTGCAATGTGCAGTGCGCCCTGCCTGTCTGTAATGTGCAGCGCGCCCCGGCTGTCTGTAATGTGCAGCGCGCCCCGGCTGTCTGTAATGTGCAGCGTGCCCCGGCTGTCTGTAATGTGCAGCGCGCCCCTCACCAAAGTGCAATGTGCAGCACGCCCCGGCTGTCTGTAATGTGCAGCGCGCCCCTCACCAAAGTGCAATGTGCAGCGCGCCCCGGCTGCCTGTAATGTGCAGCGCGCCCCTCACCAAAGTGCAATGTGCAGCACGCCCCGGCTGTCTGTAATGTGCAGTGCGCCCCTCACCAAAGTGCAATGTGCAGGGCGCCCCGGCTGTCTGAAATGTGCAGCACGCCTCGACTGTCTGTAATGTGCAGCACGCCCCGGCTGTCTGTAATGTGCAGCGCGCCCCTCACCAAAGTGCAATGTGCAGCGCACCCCGGCTGTCTGTAATGTGCAGCGCGCCCCGGCTGTTTGTAATATGCAGCGCGCCCCTCACCAAAGTGCAATGTGCAGCGCACCCCGGCTGTCTGTAATATGCAGCGCGCCCCTTACCAAAGTGCAATGTGCAGCGCACCCCGGCTGTCTGTAATATGCAGCGCGCCCCTCACCAAAGTGCAATGTGCAGCGCACCCCGGCTGTCTGTAATGTGCAGCGCACCCCGGCTGTCTGTAATGTGCAGCGCGCCCCTCACCAAAGTGCAATGTGCAGCGCGCCCCTCACCAAAGTGCAATGTGCAGCGCACCCCGGCTGTCTGTAATGTGCAGCGCACCCCGGCTGTCTGAAATGTGCAGCGCGCCCCTCACCAAAGTGCAATATGCAGCGCGCCCCGGCTGTCTGTAATGTGCAGCGCGCCCCTCACCCCAAGTCCACGTTATCTCTTATCTGGGGTAAGTTTGTAGCTCTAAGCTTCATTGCCAGACAAACCCCCCTAATGTAATCCGCCACTGGGCAGTGTTTCTGATCATTATTAACGGAGATCAGTGCAAATTCCATCTATTGAGATTTCTCCGGACAATCCTGGTTTTCACAGCGAGAAGCCCGGATTGTAGACTGTTCATTTCCCTCCGATTTAGACAGATGGTTAAAGGAGATAAAGTAATAATAGATTATTGTAACCTGATTGGGGCTTAACTGTTTAACTAACATTAGAGTCTTAGGGGCATATTCAATTAGCTGCGAAAAGTCCAGTCCTTTTCGCCTGCTGGACTTTCCGCCTACATCGCGTGTTTTTGAGGAAAACACTTTTCGTGCGCGGCCGCTTTTCACCCTAATTAATTCCAAAGGACGGACGCGAAAAAATGCTTCCCAGCGAAACTCAAACAGGCGAAAAGTGCTGTCAGATTTGGGGAAATCAGCCTGACACCCCTTGAAAGATGCACTGACATTGGGGCTCACTATAGATCCCCCCGAATAGCCCTGCTGAAGGTATTTGGGGTGCTTAAATGCTCTCAATAGCTGCGATTTAGCGTCTTTGCACAAGTGGTGAAGAATAGCATTTAGCTGTTTTTTAGGCAAAAATAAGTAGTCCCAGCAAATGTGGGATACATGAAAATGGGTGCAAGCATGGTTAAATATCGCTAAAGTGAGGTTTTAAAATTTTTTAAAAAACGCACCTTCAGCAAGCACCTGCAAACAAAAAACACCTAGGGCACACTTGGGGGACCCCCTGGAGTCTATTTCGCCGGTTTTTAAGTTTGTCCCCAAACTTTGGACTTTTTCGCCCCCAAAACGAAAGTACTTTTTTGGGGTGATCTAAAGTATTTTTTTTTTTACTTTTTTTGACGCAGTTTACCTTTGGGGACTGTCCCAAGGCTGTAGGGGTGTTCCCGCAACTTTGCACCCCAAACCCCCAATTCTGCACTTTTTTTTCGCCTGCATTCAGAGATGAATCTTTTCCGCTGGTTACAAGGCGCAGACTATTCGCACTGGTCGAAAAGTCTTTGGAATTGAATACGGGGATAAGTTTTCACCTGGCGAAATGGCGTCATCGGCGAAAACTTTTCTAACTGAATACGGCCCTTAGTTGTATTGCAAATACCACAGTACGGTTACTGTTAGTTACAACAATGGACCCATTTCTTATCACCCCGTGTACCAGCAGCTGCACACCCCTAACCCCCCCCCCATTGCTCCATCTGAGCATGTCTGCAAAAGTCCAAACTTCACCTGAGTATTGCCCACAGCACGCATGTATCCGTACCCTTATTAATTGAACTAGATCTAATTTATATATTTTGTTGCAGTAAGTGGATATTATTATATTATTATTGGTGTTCATTTAAAGTGTTACATAATATATATTATATATACAAAGAGCAGCATTGCATCGTATCTCAGGGAAATGAAAAAATACATCTCTTCCTGATAACATGCAGGTATATAGCTGAAAATCACTGATAAAAGCCCATTTATAGAGGAATAGTTGCAGAAGGACAGGACAGGGAAGGTTATGACTACACCCAACACTACAGGTCAATACATTAAATTGATCTGAGGGTGGAGAATTTATATCCATGTAATTTGTGAATGTCGCATGATAGCTTTTCATACTATTTCAGGGGTCTGGAAAGACCGAGGGGGCATTTACCGTAGACATGCGGCTGGGGCAGTACCATGGAACTTCAGGTTACTGACCTTCCGAGCCAAAACTTTCCAGCGTGCTCCTGTCTGTGTTTTAGTTTTGTGGCTACAGTAAAATATTACACAATTACATTTGGATTTTGGTGTTTTGTGTGAGTAGTTCTTAGTGCCAGTGATAACACAGTGGCTATCACGTATCTCCTTAGAATGATGTGCGTATAATATGATTTTATACTATTAAGGGAGGAAACAGTGTATCCAAGTGAGAATAGTAATTACATCATACTTCCTGCGAGTGCCCTGGGGTCGATCGAGGTGACATTATCAGATCGGCATAATGCGATTCTTTCTTCCTGTAATGCAAAATGCGCACTCTCTCTCAACTACATTAAACAGACGTCTCAGGGACTTTTGCAAATGTTTTCTCCTGCGCAGAAGTTTTTACAGAACATTTTTCTAGTGAGATCATATACAGTTTTTTAATGAATACACCATATATATCACACTACATATATCACATATTCATAGTTAAGCAGCATGTCTTTCATGACATATATTATTTCCCTGGGGACCGCTATGGGTTCATAGTAGGTCCTGCTTTACCCATTCTCTATCCAGCTCACAGCGTTCCTTTTCTTTACAGGAGGATCCAAATGCTTCTCAGAAGGTTCAGGATCTTCCCAAGGCTTGCCTGAAGGACGAGGAACCCTTCAACATACAGAACTCTCTGTCTCCCAAGCTGGAGAGTGGTAAAGGGGACCCGGACATTGTGGATGTCAACTGTGTCCTGAATAACTTAACATGAGGAAAAGACGGAGATAGAGAAATCTCTTAGTTAGAGAAATCTCTCGGAAGATGTTTGTGCCATCTTCACTTAACTTCTTCAGTGCTGAAGGAGCTGGTGACAGGACAGATCACAGCCCCCTCCAGCACTGACATGGGTTTAATGTTTCATTACCACACCACCCCTCTAATGTGCCCCCCCAGCCCTTGGCATGCTTTGGTGTATTTTGTACAGAGATATGCAAAGAGATGAAACAGTGCTTTGGAGATGTTGACTAACCAGATGTGGTGTAATAAGGTTGGGCAAAATTAGGCTGTTTGTCTCATGTAATTACACTATACAAAGAGGAAACTTTGATGAGGTTTAAATTAGTAAAGATGATGTAGTCTTGGGTTAGGTTTAGCTGTGAGTTGAAGTGCATCCGTCGGCTACACACACTGAACCTCACTTATGAAGTGTCTCACCGCAAAATGCGTCAGGTTTGCAGCAGTGCCACCTTGATGACTTCAAAGTATGCGCCTACTCTCCGCTCTTGAGAGACTTCTTCATAATTAAAATCTAGGTTTGTGGAGAGGCGCAATGTGCAGAAAATGTAAATATCCCATCCTCCTACCACGTCAGTAGCACTCCTTTCATCAAATAAACTTTTTAAATTTTCCAAAAATCCTGCTCTGTTTAGTCTCTCGTATTTTTTTTAATTCGGAAAGTACTGTATATGGCGGTGTTGGGACGCATTTACATCTTTTTTTTTTTGTGAGACGCTTTTTTATTACTTTGCTCGAGACGCAACTAGAAATGTGCAACACAGAGCCTCAGAATGCGTAAAGTGAAATGTAAATAGACCCGTGAACATGGCACGGAACTCTGCTAAAACCGCGTCGTCACACACCTCTATCTCGTTTCACTATTCTCACTCTCTACTTTTTTGTCCCTCGCTGTGCAATCACACCAACATCTTGCTCTGCAAACCTCTGCACCTTTGTGGGAATCTGGGCGCACTTGTGTAAATCAATGCGCACGGTAAGACCAAAGTTGGTTTAGCACTGCGCCTTGGCCACTTTGCGCTTTGCGAATGAGACTCTGGTGGGGGATGAGCCATTTTGTCAGTTGTCAGAGCTAGTGACATCACTGAGACACTTTATGAGGAAGCCATTTTTTTATAGACTAAACCAATTCAATAAGAGTGCAGCCTATGGGTTCACCAGGATTAGTGACTCCAGAGAGGCACTTTGTGCTTTTGTCATACTTACCAACTCTCAGGGGGATCTCCCGGACTCCCAAGAGAGCGAACCAGTCTCCCGCCTGCTGCCCACTTCATGATTGAAATAGGTGGTACGGGGGGTTTAATGATGCGATTGGCAATTGCAACATTGTGGCCCCACCCCTTGCTGCACAATGCTACAAATCTCTGCTTTGTACAGCAGGGGGCGGTAACACGACCATGTGATCATGGTGCCACGCCCACTCCTCGCACATATGACGGGGTTCCTTATGGATTTTGTTGCGGCTACGAGTGCACTTTCACCAGGCGAGACAGAGCACAAACTGCAATGTGACTGAGTTGTACTGAAGGCTAAAAAGACGTCTGTTGTCACTAATTACTCGTTCCTGTCATTTGAGGTCATACTCATTAGCGCACACGTCATCATTACACACAATGGAGTTTTTGTTCCACTATTCACGGGAACGCTGCCTAAGAACGGATGAATTTATAGGGTGGATGTGACGACATCCCCTGTATAGACAACAGCTGCACTTAAATCTGGAAAGAGACAAAAAAACTAAATATAAATGAGTCTGACACCTGCACACTACACTGAACACAGAAAAAAAGGATTTACCCCCCAGCACACTGTAGCAAAATCAAAAATACTAAAATCCTACATGATATTAGAGATTCAGAGGTATTAATTACATACATTTGCAAATATATGAATAAGCGCTGGGCCATCGTCAAGGCTCCTCTATACTGGCGTCCCTAACATTAAGGGGTTCACGTCCGAGAACCAAGGTACCCCAAAAAATTCCAGAAAGGACCATCCCCAGGGCATCACACGAAAAGGGGACAAAAGGTGATAGTGAAGTGTAAAGGATAGATGTGTAAGGATAAATCATTAAGTGTTAATGAAATGTGAAAGAATTAAAACAACATAAATAATAAACAAACAATTAGAGAATTTTTTGGGGTACCTTGCTTCTCGGACGTGAACCCCTTAATGTTAGGGACGCCAGTATAGAGGAGCCTTGACGATTGGCCTGGCGCTTATTCATATATTTGCAAATGTATGTAACTAATACCTCTGAATCTCTATTATCATGTAGGATTTAAGTATTTTTGATTTTGCTGCAGTGTGCTGGGGGGCAAATCCTTTTTTTCTATGTTCAGTGTAAACCCCGCCCTTTACAAGCACCTGCGGTATGTCATTAAGCTGATTTGAGCAACTACCATATTTTTGGGGTTTTTTACCTGCACGCTACGGCCAGACTTATGTTCCTTAAAGTGCCCATCCGCTAGCAGACATGAAAACGACTGCACGATTACGACATTGTAATCGTGCAGTCGTTTGTCAGTCTGTGATGAGCCTGCACTGAGCGAGCAGTCATTCAGTGCAGGCTCATCAATCATCTGCGAACATGCTCTGCCTGACGTTATCGTCAGGTTGACCAGCATGTCTGCAAAATGATAGATGTCTAAACGACTTGCAAACGATTGAACGATCGCTATTGTTCAATCGCTCAACATAATCGCCTAGTGCATGGTCACCTTACAAGTCAGATATAGCGACCCGATACGCTTCCACAAGATGAAATACTGCAGTGATTTAACAAGCAGTGAGTATGTCCTAAAATACAGGGCTAATCCAGCTTCCCGTAATCCGCCTCGGGCGGCGCTGTTACCTTACGCTAATGTAAAGTCTTAAGGTTACTGCTCTTATCTTCTCTTAATCCTCTTTTCTCGATAGGAACAGTAGAGCAGATAAATAAATACTTGATAAGATTGTCCCTGTCTGTCCCAGGCACCTGTGTCATAGGCAGGTAAACAGGTTATCAGTTTTATAGGACAGGCTGGGGATCTTTACACCTGGGGCCTTAAATCCCAATTGGCCTTAAAAAGGGGGATAGGCCTGACAAGGTGATGTTAATATCTAGTGATGGGCCAGATGTACTAAGCTCTGGGAAGTGATAAACCACCAGCCAATCAGCTCCTAACTGTCATTTTTCAAACACAGCCGGTAACATGACAGTTGGGAGCTGTGTGGCTGGTAGTTTATCACTCTCCAGTTTATCACTTTTCAGAGGTTAGTACATCTAAGGGCGCACCCGCAATAAAGTTCCGTCTGCCGGACTTTTCACCTACATCGTGTCTTTTGGCCGCGGAAACTTATCGTGCATGTGCCCGCTATTAGCGCACCCCCGGAACCTTATTTCACCAGTTTTTGAATTTGTCCCCCCACTTTGTGCTTTTTCCACCCCAAACTTAAAGTATTTTTTTGGGGTGTTCTTAAGTCTTTTTCAGGTTTTTTTTGACATAGTTGTCCTTTGGGGGCTGTCCTAAGGGTTCTGAGTGTTTTCCCCACCTTTGCATCCCAAAATAAAACAAATGCACTTCTTTTCTCCTGCTATTCACGTACGCGAAATGTATTTGGGATTGAATACGGAGATAAGATTCCTACAGGCGAAAAGTCGCAGTCGGCGATACTTTTTTGCGGATCTCGGCTTTTCGCGTCTAATTGAATAGGGCCCTAAGTATCTAACATTAGCTGGGTAAGTTATCAGTGGTGCAGGCAGGTTCAGCTGCAAAGTAAGTTACAATTGTGTAACGTTAATAGAAGGGAGATGACCGGAATGTGGCCAGTGACTAGGAGGCGGCTGCTGATTAATGTCGGTGATTGGACAGCTGAGGAGCAATTGGCAAGTGATCAGTATTGGGGCTTGGTACAGAAGAAACAAATAAGAAAACTCCTCTCCCTTAATGAAATGTTTCCTCTTTTATATGATATAATGTGACAAGGATTGGTGTCGTATATAACGACACTGCCAGGAACAGTTTGGCGAAGCTGACTGAGCTGCTAGACCCAGCCCCAGCCCGGCCCGTCATTGGTCTAAGAAGTAGACAAGCACTTGACATGTAATGTGTGTTGTTTGGCGTGTGCGTGTGTGCCCCCGCGTCTTCCGTTTCCCGCTTGAGTCGGCCACGTGCCCTTGTACTATTGCCAATGTGTGATTTCTAAAAAAAAAAAAAAAAAACCCAGAAAGAAAAACCTTTGCTGCCCGCAGCTGGATTTTTTTGTACTTTCACCCAAACTTTTTTTGGAAATACTGTAATATAAAGAGAATAAAAGGAAAATCCAAATAAAATGTTTTTAAAGTTACGATTATCTTTTGTCTTTACTGACATGATCCTGGTGCGATATACAGTGTGGCGTTACAGGGACAGCGGGCAACAAGGGTAGGAGGGCTTCCATGTCTCATCCTGGGCTGGAATGTTTTTCCAAATGAGGTTCGCTACAAAGAGAAGAAACATTAAACGGATCATGCATAGTTGAACGAGAGTGGCCTGTAATTACAAGCGTATTGCGTGCATGGAACTAAATGCGGGTGTTCGCCCGTATGTTGTACGCAAAAGATAGATGTGAAAACCGCTGTAATTATGCCTACGCGCACCTCTGCTTTGCCAGCGATTGACATATCCCAGCCTCTATGCCAATTCCCCGTTACCACCCGTTATGCCACTTCAGCTACAAAAAGAGATGGGTAGGACCTGTAGTTGCGCGCGCTCAGATTTGAAACATGCGCAGTGACAAAACACAAGATACTGATTGGCGTTCATCTACGTAGCAGCCCCTATGGGCGCCATGCAGTGTACGTATATGGGGACATGGAGTATGCTGCTTATAGAATTGCTGTGGATAGATCTCAGGATGGCGATTACATGCGAACACTACTGATAAAATGCCTTATTATTGGGAGGAAGAAGCCTCGTTATATCAGTGCTTAGCCGGTATTAAGTACATGCTGTTTATTATCTGTTTTTCACCATTTGAATGTAGTTGAATAACTGGACCTGGAAGCTGGGTCTCTAGGGGAAGCAGGGCTGGGGGTGGCCTAGTGCTGGGGGAAGCAGGGCTGGGGGTGACCTAGTGCTGGGGAAGCAGGGCTGGGGGTGGCCTAGTGCTGGGAAAGCAGGGCTGGGGGTGGCCTAGTGCTGGGGAAGCAGAGCTGGGGGTGGCCTAGTGCTGGGGAAGCAGGGCTGGGGGTGGCCTAGTGCTGGGGAAGCAGGGCTGGGGGTGGCCTAGTGCTGGGGAAGCAGGGCTGGGGGTGGCCTAGTGCTGGGTAAGCAGGGCTGGGGGTGGCCTAGTGCTGGGGAAGCAGGGCTGGGGGTGGCCTAGTGCTGTGGAAGCAGGGCTTCGGGGTCGCCTAGTGCTGGGAAAGCAGGGCTGAGGGTGGCCTAGTGCTGGTGGAAGCAGGGCTGGGGGTGGCCTAGTGCTGGAGAAGCAGGGCTTCGGGGTCGCCTAGTGCTGGGAAAGCAGGGCTGAGGGTGGCCTAGTGCTGGTGGAAGCAGGGCTGGGGGTGGCCTAGTGCTGGGGAAGCAGGGCTGGGGGGTGGCCTAATGCTGGGGGAAGCAGGGCTGGGGGTGGCCTAGTGCTGGGGAAGCAGAGCTGGGGGTGGCCTAGTGCTAGGGGAAGCAGGGCTGGGGGTGGCCTAGTGCTGGGGGAAGCAGGGCTGGGGGGTGGCCTAGTGCTGGGGGTGTATGGGAAAGATTTCTGGACTGCACACCCTGAATATATATAATGGGAGGTGCTACCTGATGAGACTAATTGCACGGCACAAAAACAAACAAATCTCAGGTGCACAACTCTAAATTATTTATAATATATAAATGCAATAAAATTTTGCAATCAATAGAGGTTTTTTGCATAATCTTGGCCAAGATTATGCAAAAAACCTCTATTGATTGCAAAATTTTATTGCATTTATATATTATAAATAATTTAGAGTTGTGCACCTGAGATTTGTTTGTTTTTGTGTAGTGCTGGGGGTGGCCTAGTGCTGGGGAAGCAGGGCTGGGGGTGGCCTAGTGCTGGGGGAAGCAGGGCTGGGGGGTGGCCTAGTGCTGGGGGAAGCAGGGCTGGGGGTGGCCTAGTGCTAGGGGAAGCAGGGCTGGGGGTGGCCTAGTGCTGGGGAAGCAGGGCTGGGGGTGGCCTAGTGCTAGGGGAAGCAGGGCTGGGGGTGGCCTAGTGCTGGGGGAAGCAGGGCTGGGGGGTGGCCTAGTGCTGGGGGAAGCAGGGCTGGGGGGTTGCCTAGTGCTGGGGAAGCAGGGCTGGGGGTGGCCTAGTGCTAGGGGAAGCAGGGCTGGGGGTGACCTAGTGCTGGGGAAGCAGGGCTGGGGGTGACCTAGTGCTGGGGAAGCAGGGCTGCTGGTGGCCTAGTGCTGGGGAAGCAAGGCTGGGGGGTGGCCTAATGCTGGGGAAGCAGGGCTGGGGGTGACCTAGTGCTGGGGAAGCAGGGCTGGGGGTGGACTAGTGCTGGGGGAAGCAGGGCTGGGGGTGGCCTAATGCTGGGAGAAGCAGGGCTGGGGGTGGCCTAGTGCTGGGGGAAGCAGGGCTGGGGGTGGCCTAGTGCTGGGGGAAGCAGGGCTGGGGGTGGCCTAGTGCTGGGGGAAGCAGGGCTGGGGGGTGGCCTAGTGCTGGGGGAAGCAGGGCTGGGGGGTTGCCTAGTGCTGGGGAAGCAGGGCTGGGGGTGGCCTAGTGCTGGGGAAGCAGGGCTGGGGGTGGCCTAGTGCTAGGGGAAGCAGGGCTGGGGGTGGCCTAGTGCTAGGGGAAGCAGGGCTGGGGGTGGCCTAGTGCTGGGGGAAGCAGGGCTGGGGGGTGGCCTAGTGCTGGGGGAAGCAGGGCTGGGGGTGGCCTAGTGCTAGGGGAAGCAGGGCTGGGGGTGGCCTAGTGCTGGGGAAGCAGG
Organism: Taudactylus pleione; assembly: GCA_031769625.1. Taxonomy (NCBI): domain Eukaryota; kingdom Metazoa; phylum Chordata; class Amphibia; order Anura; family Myobatrachidae; genus Taudactylus; species Taudactylus pleione. The sequence continues at coordinate 374,706 of JAUIMM010001536.1, read as the reverse complement.
GCTGGGGGTGGCCTAGTGCTAGGGGAAGCAGGGCTGGGGGTGGCCTAGTGCTGGGGGAAGCAGGGCTGGGGGGTGGCCTAGTGCTGGGGGAAGCAGGGCTGGGGGGTGGCCTAGTGCTGGGGAAGCAGGGCTGGGGGTGGCCTAGTGCTAGGGGAAGCAGGGCTGGGGGTGACCTAGTGCTGGGGAAGCAGGGCTGGGGGTGACCTAGTGCTGGGGAAGCAGGGCTGCTGGTGGCCTAGTGCTGGGGAAGCAAGGCTGGGGGGTGGCCTAATGCTGGGGAAGCAGGGCTGGGGGTGACCTAGTGCTGGGGAAGCAGGGCTGGGGGTGGACTAGTGCTGGGGGAAGCAGGGCTGGGGGTGGCCTAATGCTGGGAGAAGCAGGGCTGGGGGTGGCCTAGTGCTGGGGGAAGCAGGGCTGGGGGAAGCAGGGCTGGGGGTGGCCTAGTGCTGGGGGAAGCAGGGCTGGGGGGTGGCCTAGTGCTGGGGGAAGCAGGGCTGGGGGGTTGCCTAGTGCTGGGGAAGCAGGGCTGGGGGTGGCCTAGTGCTGGGGAAGCAGGGCTGGGGGTGGCCTAGTGCTAGGGGAAGCAGGGCTGGGGGTGGCCTAGTGCTAGGGGAAGCAGGGCTGGGGGTGGCCTAGTGCTGGGGGAAGCAGGGCTGGGGGGTGGCCTAGTGCTGGGGGAAGCAGGGCTGGGGGTGGCCTAGTGCTAGGGGAAGCAGGGCTGGGGGTGGCCTAGTGCTGGGGAAGCAGGGCTGGGGGTGGCCTAGTGCTAGGGGAAGCAGGGCTGGGGGTGGCCTAGTGCTGGGGGAAGCAGGGCTGGGGGGTGGCCTAGTGCTGGGGGAAGCAGGGCTGGGGGGTTGCCTAGTGCTGGGGAAGCAGGGCTGGGGGTGGCCTAGTGCTAGGGGAAGCAGGGCTGGGGGTGACCTAGTGCTGGGGAAGCAGGGCTGGGGGTGACCTAGTGCTGGGGAAGCAGGGCTGCTGGTGGCCTAGTGCTGGGGAAGCAAGGCTGGGGGGTGGCCTAATGCTGGGGAAGCAGGGCTGGGGGTGACCTAGTGCTGGGGAAGCAGGGCTGGGGGTGGACTAGTGCTGGGGGAAGCAGGGCTGGGGGTGGCCTAATGCTGGGAGAAGCAGGGCTGGGGGTGGCCTAGTGCTGGGGGAAGCAGGGCTGGGGGTGGCCTAGTGCTGGGGGAAGCAGGGCTGGGGGTGGCCTAGTGCTGGGGGAAGCAGGGCTGGGGGGTGGCCTAGTGCTGGGGGAAGCAGGGCTGGGGGGTTGCCTAGTGCTGGGGAAGCAGGGCTGGGGGTGGCCTAGTGCTGGGGAAGCAGGGCTGGGGGTGGCCTAGTGCTAGGGGAAGCAGGGCTGGGGGTGGCCTAGTGCTAGGGGAAGCAGGGCTGGGGGTGGCCTAGTGCTGGGGGAAGCAGGGCTGGGGGGTGGCCTAGTGCTGGGGGAAGCAGGGCTGGGGGTGGCCTAGTGCTAGGGGAAGCAGGGCTGGGGGTGGCCTAGTGCTGGGGAAGCAGGGCTGGGGGTGGCCTAGTGCTAGGGGAAGCAGGGCTGGGGGTGGCCTAGTGCTGGGGGAAGCAGGGCTGGGGGGTGGCCTAGTGCTGGGGGAAGCAGGGCTGGGGGGTGGCCTAGTGCTGGGGGAAGCAGGGCTGGGGGTGGCCTAGTGCTAGGGGAAGCAGGGCTGGGGGTGACCTAGTGCTGGGGAAGCAGGGCTGGGGGTGACCTAGTGCTGGGGAAGCAGGGCTGCTGGTGGCCTAGTGCTGGGGAAGCAAGGCTGGGGGGTGGCCTAATGCTGGGGAAGCAGGGCTGGGGGTGACCTAGTGCTGGGGAAGCAGGGCTGGGGGTGGACTAGTGCTGGGGGAAGCAGGGCTGGGGGTGGCCTAATGCTGGGAGAAGCAGGGCTGGGGGTGGCCTAGTGCTGGGGGAAGCAGGGCTGGGGGTGGCCTAGTGCTGGGGGAAGCAGGGCTGGGGGTGGCCTAGTGCTGGGGGAAGCAGGGCTGGGGGGTGGCCTAGTGCTGGGGGAAGCAGGGCTGGGGGGTGGCCTAGTGCTGGGAAAGCAGGGCTGGGGGTGGCCTAGTGCTGGGGAAGCAGGGCTGGGGGTGGCCTAGTGCTAGGGGAAGCAGGGCTGGGGGTGGCCTAGTGCTAGGGGAAGCAGGGCTGGGGGTGGCCTAGTGCTGGGGGAAGCAGGGCTGGGGGGTGGCCTAGTGCTGGGGGAAGCAGGGCTGGGGGTGGCCTAGTGCTAGGGGAAGCAGGACTGGGGGTGGCCTAGTGCTGGGGAAGCAGGGCTGGGGGTGGCCTAGTGCTAGGGGAAGCAGGGCTGGGGGTGGCCTAGTGCTAGGGGAAGCAGGGCTGGGGGTGACCTAGTGCTGGGGAAGCAGGGCTGGGGGTGGCCTAGTGCTAGGGGAAGCAGGGCTGGGGGTGGCCTAGTGCTAGGGGAAGCAGGGCTGGGGGTGGCCTAGTGCTGGGGAAGCAGGGCTGGGGGTGGCCTAGTGCTAGGGGAAGCAGGGCTGGGGGTGGCCTAGTGCTGGGGGAAGCAGGGCTGGGGGGTGGCCTAGTGCTGGGGGAAGCAGGGCTGGGGGGTTGCCTAGTGCTGGGGAAGCAGGGCTGGGGGTGGCCTAGTGCTAGGGGAAGCAGGGCTGGGGGTGACCTAGTGCTGGGGAAGCAGGGCTGGGGGTGACCTAGTGCTGGGGAAGCAGGGCTGCTGGTGGCCTAGTGCTGGGGAAGCAAGGCTGGGGGGTGGCCTAATGCTGGGGAAGCAGGGCTGGGGGTGACCTAGTGCTGGGGAAGCAGGGCTGGGGGTGGACTAGTGCTGGGGGAAGCAGGGCTGGGGGTGGCCTAATGCTGGGAGAAGCAGGGCTGGGGGTGGCCTAGTGCTGGGGGAAGCAGGGCTGGGGGTGGCCTAGTGCTGGGGGAAGCAGGGCTGGGGGTGGCCTAGTGCTGGGGGAAGCAGGGCTGGGGGGTGGCCTAGTGCTGGGGGAAGCAGGGCTGGGGGGTTGCCTAGTGCTGGGGAAGCAGGGCTGGGGGTGGCCTAGTGCTAGGGGAAGCAGGGCTGGGGGTGGCCTAGTGCTAGGGGAAGCAGGGCTGGGGGTGACCTAGTGCTGGGGAAGCAGGGCTGGGGGTGACCTAGTGCTGGGGAAGCAGGGCTGCGGGTGGCCTAGTGCTGGGGAAGCAAGGCTGGGGGGTGGCCTAATGCTGGGGAAGCAGGGCTGGGGGTGACCTAGTGCTGGGGAAGCAGGGCTGGGGGTGGACTAGTGCTGGGGGAAGCAGGGCTGGGGGTGGCCTAATGCTGGGAGAAGCAGGGCTGGGGGTGGCCTAGTGCTGGGGGAAGCAGGGCTGGGGGTGGCCTAGTGCTGGGGGAAGCAGGGCTGGGGGTGGCCTAGTGCTGGGGGAAGCAGGGCTGGGGGTGGCCTAGTGCTAGGGGAAGCAGGGCTGGGGGTGGCCTAGTGCTGGGGGAAGCAGGGCTGGGGGGTGGCCTAGTGCTGGGGGAAGCAGGGCTGGGGGGTGGCCTAGTGCTGGGGGAAGCAGGGCTGGGGGGTGGCCTAGTGCTGGGGGAAGCAGGGCTGGGGGGTTGCCTAGTGCTGGGGGAAGCAGGGCTGGGGGGAGGCCTAGTGCTGGGGGAAGCAGGGCTGGGGGGTGGCCTAGTGCTGGGGGAAGCAGGGCTGGGGGTGGCCTAGTGCTAGGGAAAGCAGGGCTGGGGGTGGCCTAGTGCTGGGGAAGCAGGGCTGGGGGTGGCCTAGTGCTGGGGGAAGCAGGGCTGGGGAGTGACCTAGTGCTGGGGAAGCAGGGCTGGGGGAAGCAGGGCTGGGGGGTGACCTAGTGCTGGGGGAAGCAGGGCTGGGGGTGACCTAGTGCTGGGGGTGACCTAGTGCTGGGGAAGTAAGGCTGGGGGTGGCCTAGTGCTGGGGAAGCAGGGCTGGGGGGTGGCCTAATGCTGGGGGAAGCAGGGCTGGGGGGTGGCCTAGTGCTGGGGGAAGCAGGGCTGGGGGGTGGCCTAGTGCTGGGGAAGCAGGGCTTGGGGTGGCCTAGTGCTGGGGGAAGCAGGGCTGGGGTGACCTAGTGCTGGGGAAGCAGGGCTTTGGGGTGACCTAGTGCTGGGGAAGCAGGCCTGGGGGTGGCCTAGTGCTAGGGGAAGCAGGGCTGGGGGTGGCCTAGTGCTAGGGGAAGCAGGGCTGGGGGTGGCCTAGTGCTGGGGGAAGCAGGGCTGGGGGGTGGCCTAGTGCTGGGGGAAGCAGGGCTGGGGGTTGCCTAGTGCTGGGGAAGCAGGGCTGGGGGTGGCCTAGTGCTAGGGGAAGCAGGGCTGGGGGTGACCTAGTGCTAGGGGAAGCAGGGCTGGGGGTGGCCTAGTGCTAGGGGAAGCAGGGCTGGGGGTGGCCTAGTGCTGGGGGAAGCAGGGCTGGGGGGTGGCCTAGTGCTGGGGGAAGCAGGGCTGGGGGTGGCCTAGTGCTAGGGGAAGCAGGGCTGGGGGTGGCCTAGTGCTGGGGAAGCAGGGCTGGGGGTGGCCTAGTGCTAGGGGATGCAGGGCTGGGGGTGGCCTAGTGCTGGGGGAAGCAGGGCTGGGGGGTGGCCTAGTGCTGGGGGAAGCAGGGCTGGGGGGTTGCCTAGTGCTGGGGAAGCAGGGCTGGGGGTGGCCTAGTGCTAGGGGAAGCAGGGCTGGGGGTGACCTAGTGCTGGGGAAGCAGGGCTGGGGGTGACCTAGTGCTGGGGAAGCAGGGCTGCTGGTGGCCTAGTGCTGGGGAAGCAAGGCTGGGGGGTGGCCTAATGCTGGGGAAGCAGGGCTGGGGGTGACCTAGTGCTGGGGAAGCAGGGCTGGGGGTGGACTAGTGCTGGGGGAAGCAGGGCTGGGGGTGGCCTAATGCTGGGAGAAGCAGGGCTGGGGGTGGCCTAGTGCTGGGGGAAGCAGGGCTGGGGGTGGCCTAGTGCTGGGGGAAGCAGGGCTGGGGGTGGCCTAGTGCTGGGGGAAGCAGGGCTGGGGGGTGGCCTAGTGCTGGGGGAAGCAGGGCTGGGGGGTTGCCTAGTGCTGGGGAAGCAGGGCTGGGGGTGGCCTAGTGCTGGGGAAGCAGGGCTGGGGGTGGCCTAGTGCTAGGGGAAGCAGGGCTGGGGGTGGCCTAGTGCTAGGGGAAGCAGGGCTGGGGGTGGCCTAGTGCTGGGGGAAGCAGGGCTGGGGGGTGGCCTAGTGCTGGGGGAAGCAGGGCTGGGGGTGGCCTAATGCTAGGGGAAGCAGGGCTGGGGGTGGCCTAGTGCTGGGGAAGCAGGGCTGGGGGTGGCCTAGTGCTAGGGGAAGCAGGGCTGGGGGTGGCCTAGTGCTGGGGGAAGCAGGGCTGGGGGGTGGCCTAGTGCTGGGGGAAGCAGGGCTGGGGGGTTGCCTAGTGCTGGGGAAGCAGGGCTGGGGGTGGCCTAGTGCTAGGGGAAGCAGGGCTGGGGGTGACCTTGTGCTGGGGAAGCAGGGCTGGGGGTGACCTAGTGCTGGGGAAGCAGGGCTGCTGGTGGCCTAGTGCTGGGGAAGCAAGGCTGGGGGGTGGCCTAATGCTGGGGAAGCAGGGCTGGGGGTGACCTAGTGCTGGGGAAGCAGGGCTGGGGGTGGACTAGTGCTGGGGGAAGCAGGGCTGGGGGTGGCCTAATGCTGGGAGAAGCAGGGCTGGGGGTGGCCTAGTGCTGGGGGAAGCAGGGCTGGGGGTGGCCTAGTGCTGGGGGAAGCAGGGCTGGGGGTGGCCTAGTGCTGGGGGAAGCAGGGCTGGGGGGTGGCCTAGTGCTGGGGAAGCAGGGCTGGGGGTGGCCTAGTGCTAGGGGAAGCAGGGCTGGGGGTGGCCTAGTGCTAGGGGAAGCAGGGCTGGGGGTGACCTAGTGCTGGGGTAGCAGGGCTGGGGGTGACCTAGTGCTGGGGAAGCAGGGCTGCTGGTGGCCTAGTGCTGGGGAAGCAAGGCTGGGGGGTGGCCTAATGCTGGGGAAGCAGGGCTGGGGGTGACCTAGTGCTGGGGAAGCAGGGCTGGGGGTGGACTAGTGCTGGGGGAAGCAGGGCTGGGGGTGGCCTAATGCTGGGAGAAGCAGGGCTGGGGGTGGCCTAGTGCTGGGGGAAGAAGGGCTGGGGGTGGCCTAGTGCTGGGGGAAGCAGGGCTGGGGGTGGCCTAGTGCTGGGGGAAGCAGGGCTGGGGGTGGCCTAGTGCTAGGGGAAGCAGGGCTGGGGGTGGCCTAGTGCTGGGGGAAGCAGGGCTGGGGGGTGGCCTAGTGCTGGGGGAAGCAGGGCTGGGGGGTTGCCTAGTGCTGGGGAAGCAGGGCTGGGGGTGGCCTAGTGCTAGGGGAAGCAGGGCTGGGGGTGACCTAGTGCTGGGGAAGCAGGGCTGGGGGTGACCTAGTGCTGGGGAAGCAGGGCTGCTGGTGGCCTAGTGCTGGGGAAGCAAGGCTGGGGGGTGGCCTAATGCTGGGGAAGCAGGGCTGGGGGTGACCTAGTGCTGGGGAAGCAGGGCTGGGGGTGGACTAGTGCTGGGGGAAGCAGGGCTGGGGGTGGCCTAATGCTGGGAGAAGCAGGGCTGGGGGTGGCCTAGTGCTGGGGGAAGCAGGGCTGGGGGTGGCCTAGTGCTGGGGGAAGCAGGGCTGGGGGTGGCCTAGTGCTGGGGGAAGCAGGGCTGGGGGGTGGCCTAGTGCTGGGGGAAGCAGGGCTGGGGGGTTGCCTAGTGCTGGGGAAGCAGGGCTGGGGGTGGCCTAGTGCTGGGGAAGCAGGGCTGGGGGTGGCCTAGTGCTAGGGGAAGCAGGGCTGGGGGTGGCCTAGTGCTAGGGGAAGCAGGGCTGGGGGTGGCCTAGTGCTGGGGGAAGCAGGGCTGGGGGGTGGCCTAGTGCTGGGGGAAGCAGGGCTGGGGGTGGCCTAATGCTAGGGGAAGCAGGGCTGGGGGTGGCCTAGTGCTGGGGAAGCAGGGCTGGGGGTGGCCTAGTGCTAGGGGAAGCAGGGCTGGGGGTGGCCTAGTGCTGGGGGAAGCAGGGCTGGGGGGTGGCCTAGTGCTGGGGGAAGCAGGGCTGGGGGGTTGCCTAGTGCTGGGGAAGCAGGGCTGGGGGTGGCCTAGTGCTAGGGGAAGCAGGGCTGGGGGTGACCTTGTGCTGGGGAAGCAGGGCTGGGGGTGACCTAGTGCTGGGGAAGCAGGGCTGCTGGTGGCCTAGTGCTGGGGAAGCAAGGCTGGGGGGTGGCCTAATGCTGGGGAAGCAGGGCTGGGGGTGACCTAGTGCTGGGGAAGCAGGGCTGGGGGTGGACTAGTGCTGGGGGAAGCAGGGCTGGGGGTGGCCTAATGCTGGGAGAAGCAGGGCTGGGGGTGGCCTAGTGCTGGGGGAAGCAGGGCTGGGGGTGGCCTAGTGCTGGGGGAAGCAGGGCTGGGGGTGGCCTAGTGCTGGGGGAAGCAGGGCTGGGGGGTGGCCTAGTGCTGGGGAAGCAGGGCTGGGGGTGGCCTAGTGCTAGGGGAAGCAGGGCTGGGGGTGGCCTAGTGCTAGGGGAAGCAGGGCTGGGGGTGACCTAGTGCTGGGGTAGCAGGGCTGGGGGTGACCTAGTGCTGGGGAAGCAGGGCTGCTGGTGGCCTAGTGCTGGGGAAGCAAGGCTGGGGGGTGGCCTAATGCTGGGGAAGCAGGGCTGGGGGTGACCTAGTGCTGGGGAAGCAGGGCTGGGGGTGGACTAGTGCTGGGGGAAGCAGGGCTGGGGGTGGCCTAATGCTGGGAGAAGCAGGGCTGGGGGTGGCCTAGTGCTGGGGGAAGAAGGGCTGGGGGTGGCCTAGTGCTGGGGGAAGCAGGGCTGGGGGTGGCCTAGTGCTGGGGGAAGCAGGGCTGGGGGTGGCCTAGTGCTAGGGGAAGCAGGGCTGGGGGTGGCCTAGTGCTGGGGGAAGCAGGGCTGGGGGGTGGCCTAGTGCTGGGGGAAGCAGGGCTGGGGGGTTGCCTAGTGCTGGGGGAAGCAGGGCTGGGGGGTGGCCTAGTGCTGGGGGAAGCAGGGCTGGGGGGTTGCCTAGTGCTGGGGGAAGCAGGGCTGGGGGGTGGCCTAGTGCTGGGGGAAGCAGGGCTGGGGGGTGGCCTAGTGCTGGGGGAAGCAGGGCTGGGGGTGGCCTAGTGCTAGGGAAAGCAGGGCTGGGGGTGGCCTAGTGCTGGGGAAGCAGGGCTGGGGGTGGCCTAGTGCTGGGGGAAGCAGGGCTGGGGAGTGACCTAGTGCTGGGGAAGCAGGGCTGGGGGAAGCAGGGCTGGGGGGTGACCTAGTGCTGGGGGAAGCAGGGCTGGGGGTGACCTAGTGCTGGGGGTGACCTAGTGCTGGGGAAGCAAGGCTGGGGGTGGCCTAGTGCTGGGGAAGCAGGGCTGGGGGGTGGCCTAATGCTGGGGGAAGCAGGGCTGGGGGGTGGCCTAGTGCTGGGGGAAGCAGGGCTGGGGGGTGGCCTAGTGCTGGGGAAGCAGGGCTTGGGGTGGCCTAGTGCTGGGGGAAGCAGGGCTGGGGTGACCTAGTGCTGGGGAAGCAGGGCTTGGGGTGGCCTAGTGCTGGGAAAGCAGGGCTGGGGGGTGACCTAGTGCTGGGGAAGCAGGCCTGGGGGTGGCCTAGTGCTAGGGGAAGCAGGGCTGGGGGTGGCCTAGTGCTAGGGGAAGCAGGGCTGGGGGTGGCCTAGTGCTGGGGGAAGCAGGGCTGGGGGGTGGCCTAGTGCTGGGGGAAGCAGGGCTGGGGGGTGGCCTAGTGCTGGGGAAGCAGGGCTGGGGGTGGCCTAGTGCTAGGGGAAGCAGGGCTGGGGGTGACCTAGTGCTAGGGGAAGCAGGGCTGGGGGTGGCCTAGTGCTGGGGGAAGCAGGGCTGGGGGGTGGCCTAGTGCTGGGGGAAGCAGGGCTGGGGGTGGCCTAGTGCTAGGGGAAGCAGGGCTGGGGGTGGCCTAGTGCTGGGGGAAGCAGGGCTGGGGGGTGGCCTAGTGCTGGGGGAAGCAGGGCTGGGGGTGGCCTAGTGCTAGGGGAAGCAGGGCTGGGGGTGGCCTAGTGCTGGGGAAGCAGGGCTGGGGGTGGCCTAGTGCTAGGGGAAGCAGGGCTGGGGGTGGCCTAGTGCTGGGGGAAGCAGGGCTGGGGGGTGGCTAGTGCTGGGGGAAGCAGGGCTGGGTGGTGGCCTAGTGCTGGGGAAGCAGGGCTGGGGGTGGCCTAGTGCTAGGGGAAGCAGGGCTGGGGGTGACCTAGTGCTGGGGAAGCAGGGCTGGGGGTGACCTAGTGCTGGGGAAGCAGGGCTGCTGGTGGCCTAGTGCTGGGGAAGCAAGGCTGGGGGGTGGCCTAATGCTGGGGAAGCAGGGCTGGGGGTGACCTAGTGCTGGGGAAGCAGGGCTGGGGGTGGACTAGTGCTGGGGGAAGCAGGGCTGGGGGTGGCCTAATGCTGGGAGAAGCAGGGCTGGGGGTGGCCTAGTGCTGGGGAAGCAGGCTGGGGTGGCCTAGTGCTGGGGGAAGCAGGGCTGGGGGGGTGGCCTAGTGCTGGGGGAAGCAGGGCTGGGGGGTGCCTAGTGCTGGGGAAGCAGGGCTGGGGGTGGCCTAGTGCTAGGGGAAGCAGGGCTGGGGGTGGCCTAGTGCTAGGGGAAGCAGGGCTGGGGGTGACCTAGTGCTGGGGAAGCAGGGCTGGGGGTGACCTAGTGCTGGGGAAGCAGGGCTGCTGGTGGCCTAGTGCTGGGGAAGCAAGGCTGGGGGGTGGCCTAATGCTGGGGAAGCAGGGCTGGGGGTGACCTAGTGCTGGGGAAGCAGGGCTGGGGGTGGACTAGTGCTGGGGGAAGCAGGGCTGGGGGTGGCCTAATGCTGGGAGAAGCAGGGCTGGGGGTGGCCTAGTGCTGGGGGAAGCAGGGCTGGGGTGGCCTAGTGCTGGGGGAAGCAGGGCTGGGGGTGGCCTAGTGCTGGGGAAGCAGGGCTGGGGGTGGCCTAGTGCTAGGGGAAGCAGGGCTGGGGGTGGCCTAGTGCTGGGGGAAGCAGGGCTGGGGGTGGCCTAGTGCTGGGGGAAGCAGGGCTGGGGGGTTGCCTAGTGCTGGGGGAAGCAGGGCTGGGGGGTGGCCTAGTGCTGGGGGAAGCAGGGCTGGGGGGTTGCCTAGTGCTGGGGGAAGCAGGGCTGGGGGGTGGCCTAGTGCTGGGGGAAGCAGGGCTGGGGGGTGGCCTAGTGCTGGGGGAAGCAGGGCTGGGGGTGGCCTAGTGCTAGGGAAAGCAGGGCTGGGGGTGGCCTAGTGCTGGGGAAGCAGGGCTGGGGGTGGCCTAGTGCTGGGGGAAGCAGGGCTGGGGAGTGACCTAGTGCTGGGGAAGCAGGGCTGGGGGAAGCAGGGCTGGGGGGTGACCTAGTGCTGGGGGAAGCAGGGCTGGGGGTGACCTAGTGCTGGGGGTGACCTAGTGCTGGGGAAGCAAGGCTGGGGTGGCCTAGTGCTGGGGAAGCAGGGCTGGGGGGTGGCCTAATGCTGGGGAAGCAGGGCTGGGGGGTGGCCTAGTGCTGGGGGAAGCAGGGCTGGGGGGTGGCCTAGTGCTGGGGAAGCAGGGCTCGGGGTGGCCTAGTGCTGGGGGAAGCAGGGCTGGGGTGACCTAGTGCTGGGGAAGCAGGGCTTTGGGGTGGCCTAGTGCTGGGAAAGCAGGGCTGGGGGGTGACCTAGTGCTGGGGAAGCAGGCCTGGGGGTGGCCTAGTGCTATGGGAAGCAGGGCTGGGGGTGGCCTAGTGCTAGGGGAAGCAGGGCTGGGGGTGGCCTAGTGCTGGGGGAAGCAGGGCTGGGGGGTGGCCTAGTGCTGGGGGAAGCAGGGCTGGGGGGTTGCCTAGTGCTGGGGGAAGCAGGGCTGGTGGGTGGCCTAGTGCTGGGGGAAGCAGGGCTGGGGGTGGCCTAGTGCTGGGGGAAGCAGGGCTGGGGGTGGCCTAGTGCTAGGGAAAGCAGGGCTGGGGGTGGCCTAGTGCTGGGGAAGCAGGGCTGGGGGTGGCCTAGTGCTGGGGGAAGCAGGGCTGGGGAGTGACCTAGTGCTGGGGAAGCAGGGCTGGGGGAAGCAGGGCTGGGGGGTGACCTAGTGCTGGGGGAAGCAGGGCTGGGGGTGACCTAGTGCTGGGGGTGACCTAGTGCTGGGGAAGCAAGGCTGGGGGTGGCCTAGTGCTGGGGAAGCAGGGCTGGGGGGTGGCCTAGTGCTGGGGGAAGCAGGGCTGGGGGGTGGCCTAGTGCTGGGGAAGCAGGCCTGGGGGTGGCCTAGTGCTAGGGGAAGCAGGGCTGGGGGTGGCCTAGTGCTAGGGGAAGCAGGGCTGGGGGTGGCCTAGTGCTGGGGAAGCAGGGCTGGGGGGTGGCCTAGTGCTGGGGGAAGCAGGGCTGGGGGGTTGCCTAGTGCTGGGGGAAGCAGGGCTGGGGGGTGGCCTAGTGCTGGGGGGAAGCAGGGCTGGGGGGTGGCCTAGTGCTGGGGGAAGCAGGGCTGGGGGTGGCCTAGTGCTAGGGGAAAGCAGGGCTGGGGGGTGGCCTAGTGCTGGGGAAGCAGGGCTGGGGGTGGCCTAGTGCTGGGGGAAGCAGGGCTGGGGAGTGACCTAGTGCTGGGGAAGCAGGGCTGGGGGAAGCAGGGCTGGGGGGTGACCTAGTGCTGGGGAAGCAGGGCTGGGGTGACCTAGTGCTGGGGAAGCAAGGCTGGGGGTGGCCTAGTGCTGGGGAAGCAGGGCTGGGGGGTGGCCTAATGCTGGGGAAGCAGGGCTGGGGGGTGGCCTAGTGCTGGGGGAAGCAGGGCTGGGGGGGTGGCCTAGTGCTGGGGAAGCAGGGCTTGGGGTGGCCTAGTGCTGGGGGAAGCAGGGCTGGGGTGACCTAGTGCTGGGGAAGCAGGGCTTTGGGGTGGCCTAGTGCTGGGGGAAGCAGGGCTGGGGGTGACCTAGTGCTAGGGGAAGCAGGGCTGGGGTGGCCTAGTGCTGGGGAAGCAGGGCTGGGGTGGCCTAGTGCTAGGGGAAGCAGGGCTGGGGGTGGCCTAGTGCTAGGGGAAGCAGGGCTGGGGGTGGCCTAGTGCTGGGGAAGCAGGGCTGGGGGTGGCCTAGTGCTGGGAAGCAGGGCTGGGGGTGGCCTAGTGCTAGGGGAAGCAGGGCTGGGGGTGGCCTAGTGCTAGGGGAAGCAGGGCTGGGGGTGACCTAGTGCTGGGGAAGCAGGGCTGGGGGTGGCCTAGTGCTGGGGAAGGATGGCTGCTGGTGGCCTAGTGCTGGGGAAGCAAGGCTGGGGGGTGGCCTAATGCTGGGGAAGCAGGGCTGGGGGTGACCTAGTGCTGGGGAAGCAGGGCTGGGGGTGGACTAGTGCTGGGGGAAGCAGGGCTGGGGGTGGCCTAATGCTGGGAGAAGCAGGGCTGGGGGTGGCCTAGTGCTGGGGGAAGCAGGGCTGGGGGTGGCCTAGTGCTGGGGGAAGCAGGGCTGGGGGTGGCCTAGTGCTGGGGGAAGCAGGGCTGGGGGTGGCCTAGTGCTGGGGGAAGCAGGGCTGGGGTTGGCCTAGTGCTGGGGGAAGCAGGGCTGGGCGTGGCCTAGTGCTGGGGGAAGCAGGGCTGGGGGTGGCCTAGTGCTGGGGAAGCAGGGCTGGGGGTGGCCTAGTGCTTTCTGCCTGATTCCGTGGCTGCCTCTACTCCATACATTGTATTATGCCATGTGGTCAGCGCCTGTATACTGAAATATTACTGCGAATTCAAGATTTATGTCTACATACGTATCTGCTATCTACAAGTCTAACACGTATTCCTCTGTGCCTGATAGGAATTTCTTACAGGAACTCTGGGCCTGATTCAGAGCCGCTCGCTAGATTCGATCGCTCGCACGATGTGTATGCAAATTGCATAGGCAGTGCTATCACAGAGCAATACATTAGCACGCCCAGTATTTCTTAGAGAGCGATCACATAGTGTATATAGACACCCACCAGCCTGTTATAAGACGCCCACTTGTGCACGTCATGTCCAGGAAGTGTATGCAACCATTGGTACATCGGATGCTATCGCAGCGCTTGAGGTTGACCATACCCTGCCGTAAGCAATGCGAGCACTTCAGTGTAATAACAAGCCAGGTGACGTGTACTATTATGACGCTGTCTTATAATTATGCACAGCTCTAAAACGCCGTTGAGATGCTCAGGCACGCCTGCGTTTGCACCTACACTCCCCAAATTTTAATGGCCAGTCCCTGTTACCACCTACAAACGGCTTCCCCTGTCACTGTGCAGCGAGCGAACGCATTGTGAACTTTCGGTAAGGTATGCGCATGCACACAATGCATACCGTCGGCAGCAGCGAGAGTATGCATCTTAGCGAGCGGTCTGAATGAGCTCCTCTGTCTATACCAAGTACTCAACTAACAGCAGTATTGCAGGTACAGTATGTGACATACAGTTGTTGAATGCAATGTGGCGCCACCTGCTGGTAATAAAATCCCCCAGCAAATTGAGCAATCTGGGTCACTCACAGCGGTTTGCTGCACCCCTGTACGCTGAGTTCTAGTTATTTCCTACTCTTTCTGACCTGCTCCCACCCAGCAGCTGCCCCCAGTTTCTCATGGTAGTCTGGGATGTCTGTGGCAGTCCTGTAATTGTTATTAATGCTGCTAATTGGCCCCTTATTGTGCATTACTGGCACTATTGGGCATCATACTGTGTACTAGGCAGCGCTTGCGGTTGACTATACCCTACCACAAGCTCTGCGATCACTTCAGTGTATAATTCAGCCAAGTGACGTGTACTATGATGCTGCCTGTTAAATTATGCACGCCTCTGAAACGGCGCTAAGACGCTCAGGCGCGCCTTTGTTCACACCTCCACTCCCCCGTTTCCAGTGACCTGCCGCTGTTACCACCCACAAATGGCCTCTCCTGTCACTCATTCAGCTGCGCTGTCTATGCTGGGCAAGCGATTGCTTCCCGGTCGCTCAGACTAGTCGCACACGCGCACTGCGATGCACACATATTATACAGTACTTGGTATTATCACTGGTATATTATACAGTACTGGGCATTATCACCTGCATATTATACAGTACTGGGCATTATCACTGGTATATTATACAGTACTTGGTATTGTCACTGGTATATTATACAGTACTGGGCATTATCACCTGCATATTATACAGTACTGGGTATTATCACTGGCATATTATACAGTACTTGGTATTGTCAGTGATATATTATACAGTACTGGGCATTATCACTGGCATATTATACAGTACTTGGTATTGTCACTGGTATATTATACAGTACTTGGTATTATCACTGGCATATTATACAGTACTTGGTATTATCACTGGAATATTATACAGTACTGGGCATTATCACTGGCATATTATACAGTACTGGGCATTGTCACTGGTATATTATACAGTACTGGGCATTATCATTGGCATATTATACAGTACCTGGCATTATCACTGGTATATTATACAGTACTGGGCATTATCACTGGTATATTATACAGTACTTGGTATTGTCACTGGTATATTATATAGTACTGGGCATTATCAGTGGCATATTATACAGCACTTGCGTATTAGCACCTGCATATTGTACAGTACAGTTGGTGAATGCAATGTGGCGCCACCTGCTGGTAATAAAATCCCCCAGCAAATTGAGCAATCTGGGTCACTCACAGCGGTTTGCTGCACCCCTGTACGCTGAGTTCTAGTTATTTCCTACTCTTTCTGACCTGCTCCCACCCAGCAGCTGCCCCCAGTTTCTCATGGTAGTCTGGGATGTCTGTGGCAGTCCTGTAATTGTTATTAATGCTGCTAATTGGCCCCTTATTGTGCATTACTGGCACTATTGGGCATCATACTGTGTACTAGGCAGCGCTTGCGGTTGACTATACCCTACCACAAGCTCTGCGATCACTTCAGTGTATAATTCAGCCAAGTGACGTGTACTATGATGCTGCCTGTTAAATTATGCACGCCTCTGAAACGGCGCTAAGACGCTCAGGCGCGCCTTTGTTCACACCTCCACTCCCCCGTTTCCAGTGACCTGCCGCTGTTACCACCCACAAATGGCCTCTCCTGTCACTCATTCAGCTGCGCTGTCTATGCTGGGCAAGCGATTGCTTCCCGGTCGCTCAGACTAGTCGCACACGCGCACTGCGATGCACACATATTATACAGTACTTGGTATAATCACTGGTATATTATACAGTACTGGGCATTATCACTGGTATATTATACAGTACTTGGTATTGTCACTGGTATATTATACAGTACTGGGCATTATCACCTGCATATTATACAGTACTGGGTATTATCACTGGCATATTATACAGTACTTGGTATTGTCACTGATATATTATACAGTACTGGGCATTATCACTGGCATATTATACAATACTTGATATTATCACTGGCATATTATACAGTACTTGGTATTATCACTGGTATATTATACAGTACTGGGCATTATCACCTGCATATTATACAGTACTGGGCATTATCACTGGTATATTATACAGTACTTGGTATTGTCACTGGTATATTATACAGTGCTGGGCATTATCACCTGCATATTATACAGTACTGGGTATTAACACTGGCATATTATACAGTACTTGGTATTGTCACTGATATATTATACAGTACTGGGCATTATCACTGGCATATTATACAATACTTGGTATTATCACTGGCATATTATACAGTACTTGGTATTGTCACTGGTATATTATACAGTACTTGGTATTATCACTGGCATATTATACAGTACTTGGTATTATCACTGGAATATTATACAGTACTGGGCATTATCACTGGCATATTATACAGTACTGGGCATTGTCACTGGTATATTATACAGTACTGGGCATTATCACTGGCATATTATACAGTACCTGGCATTATCACTGGCATATTATACAGTGCTGGGCATTATCACTGGTATATTATACAGTACTTGGTATTATCACTGGTATATTATACAGTACTGGGCATTATCACTGGCATATTATACAGTACTGGGCATTGTCACTGGCATATTATACAGTACTGGGCATTATCACTGGCATATTATACAGTACTGGGTATTGTCACTGGCATATTATACAGTACTGGGTATTATCACTGGCATATTATACAGTACTGGGCATTGTCACTGGTATATTATACAGTACTGGGCATTATCACTGGCATATTATACAGTACCTGGCATTATCACTGGCATATTATACAGTGCTGGGCATTATCACTGGTATATTATACAGTACTTGGTATTATCACTGGTATATTATACAGTACTGGGCATTATCACTGGCATATTATACAGTACTGGGCATTATCACTGGTATATTATACAGTACTTGGTATTGTCACTGGTATATTATACAGTACTGGGCATTATCACCTGCATATTATACAGTACTGGGTATTAACACTGGCATATTATACAGTACTGGGTATTGTCACTGGCATATTATATAGTACTGGGCATTATCACTGGTATATTATACAGTACTCAGTTTTGTCACTGGTATATTATACAGTACTGGGCATTATCACTGGCATATACAGTACTGGGCATTGTCACTGGTATATTATACAACACTGGGTATTATCACTGGCATATTATACAGCACTTGCCATTATCATTGGCATATTATACAGCACTGGGTATTATCACTGGCATATTATAGAGCACTTGCCATTATCACTGGCATATTATACAGTACTGGGCATTATCACTGGTATATTATACAGTACTTGGTATTGTCACTGGTATATTATACAGTACTGGGCATTATCACTGGTATATTATACAGTACTTGGTATTGTCACTGGTATATTATACAGTACCTGGTATTATCACTGGCATATTATACAGTTCTGGGCATTATCACTGGCATATTATACAGTACTTGGTATTGTCACTGGTATATTATACAGTACTGGGCATTATCACTGGCATATACAGTACTGGGCATTATCACTGGCATATTATACAGTACTGGGCATTATCACTGGTATATTATACAGCACTGGGCATTATCACTGGCATATACGGTACTGGGCATTATCACTGGCATATTATACAGTACTAGGCATTATCACTGGCATATTATATAGCACTTGGCATTATCACTGGCATATTATACAGTACTAGGCATTATCACTGGCATATTGTACAGTACTTGGTATTATCACTGGCATATTATACAGTACTGGGCATTATCACTGGCATATTATACAGTACTTGGCATTATCACTGGCATATTATACGGTACTCGGCATTATCACTGGCATATTATACAGCACTTGGCATTATCACTGGCATATTATACAGTACTGGGTATTATCAATGGCATTGCCATTGGCATTATCACTGGCATATAATACAGTACCGGGCATTATCACTGGCATATTATACAGTGCTGGGCATTATCACTGGTATATTATACAGTACTTGGTATTATCACTGGTATATTATACAGTACTGGGCATTATCATTGGCATATTATACAGCACTGGGTATTATCACTGGCATATTATACAGTACTTCTTATTATCACTGGCATATTATACAGTACTGGGCATTATCACTGGCATATTATACAGTATCTGGCATTATCACTGGCATATTATACAGTGCTTGGCATTATCACTGGTATATTATACAGTACTGGGCATTATCACTGGCATATTATACAGTACTGGGTATTGTCACTGGTATATTATACAGTACTGGGCATTATCACTGGCATATACAGTACTGGGCATTGTCACTGGTATATTATACAGTACTGGGCTTTATCACTGGCATATTATACAGTATCTGGCATTATCACTGGTATATTATACAGTACTTGGTATTGTCACTGGTATATTATACATTACTGGGCATTATCACTGGCATATTATACAGTACTGGGCATTATCACTGGTACATTATACAGTACTAGGCATTATCACTGGCATATTATACAGTACTGGGCATTATCACTGGCATATTGTACAGTACTTGATATTATCACTGGCATATTATACAGTACTGGGCATTATCACTGGCATATTATACAGTACTTGGTATTGTCACTGGTATATTATACAGTACTGGGCATTATCACTGGCATATTATACAGCACTGGGTATTATCACTGGCATATTGTACAGTACTTGGCATTATCACTGGCATATTATACAGTACAGGGCAGTATCACTGGCATATTATACAGTACTGGGCAGTATCAGTGGTATATTATACAGTACTTCGTATTATCACTGGCATATTATACAGTACTGGGCATTATCACTGGCATATTATACAGTATCTGGCATTATCACTGGCATATTATACAGTGCTGGGCATTATCACTGGTATATTATACAGTACTGGGCATTATCACTGGCATATTATACAGTACTGGGTATTGTCACTGGTATATTATACAGTACTGGGCATTATCACTGGCATATACAGTACTAGGCATTGTCACTGGCATATTAAACAGTACTGGGCATTTTCACTGGTATATTATACAGTACTTGGTATTGTCACTGGTATATTATACAGTACTGGGTATTAACACTGGCATATTATACAGTACTGGGTATTGTCACTGGCATATTATATAGTACTGGGCATTATCACTGGCATATTATACAGTACTCAGTATTGTCACTGGTATATTATACAGTACTGGGCATTGTCACTGGCATATTATACAGTACTGGCCTTATCATTGGCATATTATACAGCACTGGGTATTATCACTGGCATATTATACAGCACTTGCCATTATCATTGGCATATTATACAGCACTGGGTATTATCACTGGCATATTATAGAGCACTTGCCATTATCACTGGCATATTATACAGTACTGGGCATTATCACTGGTATATTATACAGTACTTGGTATTGTAACTGGTATATTATACAGTACTGGGCATTATCACTGGTATATTATACAGTACTTGGTATTGTCACTGGTATATTATACAGTACCTGGTATTATCACTGGCATATTATACAGTACTGGGCATTATCACTGGCATATTATACAGTACTGGGCATTATCACTGGTATATTATACAGCACTGGGCATTATCATTGGTATATTATACAGCACTGGGCATTATCACTGGCATATACGGTACTGGGCATTATCACTGGCATATTATACAGTACTAGGCATTATCACTGGTATATTATATAGCACTTGGCATTATCACTGGCATATTATACAGTACTGGGCATTATCACTGGCATATTATACAGCACTTGGCATTATCACTGGCATATTATACAGTACTAGGCATTATCACTGGCATATTGTACAGTACTTGGTATTATCACTGGCATATTATACAGTACTGGGCATTATCACTGGCATATTATACAGTACTAGGCATTATCACTGGCATATTATATAGCACTTGGCATTATCACTGGCATATTATACAGTACTGGGCATTATCACTGGCATATTATACAGCACTTGGCATTATCACTGGCATATTATACGGTACTCGGCATTATGACTGGCATATTATACAGCACTTGGCATTATCACTGGCATATTATACAGTACTTAGTATTATCAATGGCATTGCCATTGGCATTATCACTGGCATATTATACAGTGCTGGGCATTATCACTGGTATATTATACAGTACTTGGTATTATCACTGGTATATTATACAGTACTGGGCATTATCATTGGCATATTATACAGCACTGGGTATTATCACTGGCATATTATACAGCACTTGGCATTATCACTGGCATATTATACAGTACTGGGCAGTATCACTGGTATATTATACAGTACTTCGTATTATCACTGGCATATTATACAGTACTGGGCATTATCACTGGCATATTATACAGTATCTGGCATTATCACTGGCATATTATACAGTGCTGGGCATTATCACTGGTATATTATACAGTACTGGGTATTGTCACTGGTATATTATACAGTACTGGGCATTATCACTGGCATATACAGTACTGGGCATTGTCATTGGCATATTAAACAGTACTGGGCATTATCACTGGTATATTATACAGTACTTGGTATTGTCACTGGTATATTATACATTACTGGGCATTATCACTGGCATATTATACAGTACTGGGCATTATCACTGGTATATTATACAGTACTTGGTATTATCACTGGAATATTATACAGTACTGGGCATTATCACTGGCATATTATACAGTACTGGGCATTGTCACTGGTATATTATACAGTACTGGGCATTATCACTGGCATATTATACAGTACCTGGCATTATCACTGGCATATTATACAGTGCTGGGCATTATCACTGGTATATTATACAGTACTTGGTATTATCACTGGTATATTATACAGTACTGGGCATTATCACTGGCATATTATACAGTACTGGGCATTGTCACTGGCATATTATACAGTACTGGGCATTATCACTGGCATATTATACAGTAGTGGGTATTGTCACTGGCATATTATACAGTACTGGGTATTATCACTGGCATATTATACAGTACTGGGCATTGTCACTGGTATATTATACAGTACTGGGCATTATCACTGGCATATTATACAGTACCTGGCATTATCACTGGCATATTATACAGTGCTGGGCATTATCACTGGTATATTATACAGTACTTGGTATTATCACTGGTATATTATACAGTACTGGGCATTATCACTGGCATATTATACAGTACTGGGCATTATCACTGGTATATTATACAGTACTTGGTATTGTCACTGGTATATTATACAGTACTGGGCATTATCACCTGCATATTATACAGTACTGGGTATTAACACTGGCATATTATACAGTACTGGGTATTGTCACTGGCATATTATATAGTACTGGGCATTATCACTGGTATATTATACAGTACTCAGTTTTGTCACTGGTATATTATACAGTACTGGGCATTATCACTGGCATATACAGTACTGGGCATTGTCACTGGTATATTATACAACACTGGGTATTATCACTGGCATATTATACAGCACTTGCCATTATCATTGGCATATTATACAGCACTGGGTATTATCACTGGCATATTATAGAGCACTTGCCATTATCACTGGCATATTATACAGTACTGGGCATTATCACTGGTATATTATACAGTACTTGGTATTGTCACTGGTATATTATACAGTACTGGGCATTATCACTGGTATATTATACAGTACTTGGTATTGTCACTGGTATATTATACAGTACCTGGTATTATCACTGGCATATTATACAGTTCTGGGCATTATCACTGGCATATTATACAGTACTTGGTATTGTCACTGGTATATTATACAGTACAGGGCATTATCACTGGCATATACAGTACTGGGCATTATCACTGGCATATTATACAGTACTGGGCATTATCACTGGTATATTATACAGCACTGGGCATTATCACTGGCATATACGGTACTGGGCATTATCACTGGCATATTATACAGTACTAGGCATTATCACTGGCATATTATATAGCACTTGGCATTATCACTGGCATATTATACAGTACTAGGCATTATCACTGGCATATTGTACAGTACTTGGTATTATCACTGGCATATTATACAGTACTGGGCATTATCACTGGCATATTATACAGTACTTGGCATTATCACTGGCATATTATACGGTACTCGGCATTATCACTGGCATATTATACAGCACTTGGCATTATCACTGGCATATTATACAGTACTGGGTATTATCAATGGCATTGCCATTGGCATTATCACTGGCATATAATACAGTACCGGGCATTATCACTGGCATATTATACAGTGCTGGGCATTATCACTGGTATATTATACAGTACTTGGTATTATCACTGGTATATTATACAGTACTGGGCATTATCATTGGCATATTATACAGCACTGGGTATTATCACTGGCATATTATACAGTACTTCGTATTATCACTGGCATATTATACAGTACTGGGCATTATCACTGGCATATTATACAGTATCTGGCATTATCACTGGCATATTATACAGTGCTTGGCATTATCACTGGTATATTATACAGTACTGGGCATTATCACTGGCATATTATACAGTACTGGGTATTGTCACTGGTATATTATACAGTACTGGGCATTATCACTGGCATATACAGTACTGGGCATTGTCACTGGTATATTATACAGTACTGGGCTTTATCACTGGCATATTATACAGTATCTGGCATTATCACTGGTATATTATACAGTACTTGGTATTGTCACTGGTATATTATACATTACTGGGCATTATCACTGGCATATTATACAGTACTGGGCATTATCACTGGTACATTATACAGTACTAGGCATTATCACTGGCATATTATACAGTACTGGGAATTATCACTGGCATATTGTACAGTACTTGATATTATCACTGGCATATTATACAGTACTGGGCATTATCACTGGCATATTATACAGTACTTGGTATTGTCACTGGTATATTATACAGTACTGGGCATTATCACTGGCATATTATACAGCACTGGGTATTATCACTGGCATATTGTACAGTACTTGGCATTATCACTGGCATATTATACAGTACTGGGCAGTATCACTGGCATATTATACAGTACTGGGCAGTATCAGTGGTATATTATACAGTACTTCGTATTATCACTGGCATATTATACAGTACTGGGCATTATCACTGGCATATTATACAGTATCTGGCATTATCACTGGCATATTATACAGTGCTGGGCATTATCACTGGTATATTATACAGTACTGGGCATTATCACTGGCATATTATACAGTACTGGGTATTGTCACTGGTATATTATACAGTACTGGGCATTATCACTGGCATATACAGTACTAGGCATTGTCACTGGCATATTAAACAGTACTGGGCATTTTCACTGGTATATTATACAGTACTTGGTATTGTCACTGGTATATTATACAGTACTGGGTATTAACACTGGCATTTTATACAGTACTGGGTATTGTCACTGGCATATTATATAGTACTGGGCATTATCACTGGCATATTATACAGTACTCAGTATTGTCACTGGTATATTATACAGTACTGGGCATTGTCACTGGCATATTATACAGTACTGGCCTTATCATTGGCATATTATACAGCACTGGGTATTATCACTGGCATATTATACAGCACTTGCCATTATCATTGGCATATTATACAGCACTGGGTATTATCACTGGCATATTATAGAGCACTTGCCATTATCACTGGCATATTATACAGTACTGGGCATTATCACTGGTATATTATACAGTACTTGGTATTGTAACTGGTATATTATACAGTACTGGGCATTATCACTGGTATATTATACAGTACTTGGTATTGTCACTGGTATATTATACAGTACCTGGTATTATCACTGGCATATTATACAGTACTGGGCATTATCACTGGCATATTATACAGTACTGGGCATTATCACTGGTATATTATACAGCACTGGGCATTATCATTGGTATATTATACAGCACTGGGCATTATCACTGGCATATACGGTACTGGGCATTATCACTGGCATATTATACAGTACTAGGCATTATCACTGGTATATTATATAGCACTTGGCATTATCACTGGCATATTATACAGTACTGGGCATTATCACTGGCATATTATACAGCACTTGGCATTATCACTGGCATATTATACAGTACTAGGCATTATCACTGGCATATTGTACAGTACTTGGTATTATCACTGGCATATTATACAGTACTGGGCATTATCACTGGCATATTATACAGTACTAGGCATTATCACTGGCATATTATATAGCACTTGGCATTATCACTGGCATATTATACAGTACTGGGCATTATCACTGGCATATTATACAGCACTTGGCATTATCACTGGCATATTATACGGTACTCGGCATTATGACTGGCATATTATACAGCACTTGGCATTATCACTGGCATATTATACAGTACTTAGTATTATCAATGGCATTGCCATTGGCATTATCACTGGCATATTATACAGTGCTGGGCATTATCACTGGTATATTATACAGTACTTGGTATTATCACTGGTATATTATACAGTACTGGGCATTATCATTGGCATATTATACAGCACTGGGTATTATCACTGGCATATTATACAGCACTTGGCATTATCACTGGCATATTATACAGTACTGGGCAGTATCACTGGTATATTATACAGTACTTCGTATTATCACTGGCATATTATACAGTACTGGGCATTATCACTGGCATATTATACAGTATCTGGCATTATCACTGGCATATTATACAGTGCTGGGCATTATCACTGGTATATTATACAGTACTGGGTATTGTCACTGGTATATTATACAGTACTGGGCATTATCACTGGCATATACAGTACTGGGCATTGTCATTGGCATATTAAACAGTACTGGGCATTATCACTGGTATATTATACAGTACTTGGTATTGTCACTGGTATATTATACATTACTGGGCATTATCACTGGCATATTATACAGTACTGGGCATTATCACTGGTATATTATACAGTACTTGGTATTGTCACTGGTATATTATACAGTACTGGGCATTATCACTGGTATATTATACAGTACTTGGTATTGTCACTGGTATATTATATAGTACTGGGCATTATCAGTGGCATATTATACAGCACTTGCGTATTATCACTGGCATATTGTACAGTACTTGGCATTATCACTGACATAAAAATACAGTACTGGGCATTATCACTGGCATATTATACAGTATCTGACATTATCACTGGCATATTATACAGTGCTGGGCATTATCACTGGCATATTGAACAGTACTTGTTATTATCACTGGCATATTATACAGTACTGGGCATTATCACTGGCATATTATACAGTACTTGGCATTGTCACTGGTATATTATACAGTACTGGACATTATCACTGGCATATTATACAGTACTGGGCATTGTCACTGGTATATTATACAGTACTGGGCATTATCACTGGCATATTATACAGTACTGGGCATTATCACTGGTATATTATACAGTACTGGGTATTGTCACTGGTATATTATACAGTACTGGGCATTATCACTGGTATATTATACAGTACTGGGCATTATCACTGGCATATTATACAGCACTTGCGTATTATCACTGGCATATTGTACAGTACTTGGTATTATCACTGGCATATTATACAGTACTGGGCATTATCACTGGCATATTATACAGTACTTGGTATTGTCACTGGTATATTATACAGTACTGGGCATTACCACTGGCATATTATACAGCACTAGGTATTATCACTGGCATATTATACAGTACTGGGCATTATCACTGGCATATTATACAGTGCTGGGCATTATCACTGGTATATTATACAGTACTGGGCATTATCACTGGCATATTATACAGTACTGGGCATTATCACTGGCATATTATACAGTATCTGGCATTATCACTGGCATATTATACAGTGCTGGGCATTATAACTGGTATATTATACAATACTGGGCATTATCACTGGCATATTATACAGTACTGCGTATTGTCACTGGTATATTATACAGTACTGGGCATTATCACTGGCATATACAGTACTGGGCATTGTCACTGGCATATTAAACAGTACTGGGCATTATCACTGGCCTATTATACAGTACTGGGCATTGTCACTGGCCTATTAAACAGTACTGGGCATTATCACTGGTATATTATACAGTACTTGGTATTGTCACTGGTATATTATACAGTACTGGGCATTATCACTGGTATATTATACAGTACTTGGTATTGTCACTGGTATATTATATAGTACTGGGCATTATCAGTGGCATATTATACAGCACTTGCGTATTAGCACCTGCATATTGTACAGTACTACAGTACAGTTGGTGAATGCAATGTGGCACCACCTGCTGGTAATAAAATCCCCCAGCAAATTGAGCAATCTGGGTCACTCACCGCGGTTTGCTGCACCCCTGTACGCTGAGTTCTAGTTATTTCCTACTCTTTCTGACCTGCTCCCACCCAGCAGCTGCCCCCAGTTTCTCATGGTAGTCTGGGATGTCTGTGGCAGTCCTGTAATTGTTATGAATGCTGCTAATTGGCCCCTTATTGTGCATTACTGGCACTATTGGGCATCATACTGTGTACTAGGCAGCGCTTGCGGTTGACTATACCCTACCACAAGCTCTGCGATCACTTCAGTGTATAATTCAGCCAAGTGACGTGTACTATGATGCTGCCAGTTAAATTATGCACGCCTCTGAAACGGCGCTAAGACGCTCAGGCGCGCCTTTGTTCACACCTCCACTCCCCCGTTTCCAGTGACCTGCCGCTGTTACCACCCACAAATGGCCTCTCCTGTCACTCATTCAGCTGCGCTGTCTATGCTGGGCAAGCGATTGCTTCCCGGTCGCTCAGACTAGTCGCACACGCGCACTGCGATGCACACATATTATACAGTACTTGGTATTATCACTGGTATATTATACAGTACTGGGCATTATCACCTGCATATTATACAGTACTGGGCATTATCACTGGTATATTATACAGTACTTGGTATTGTCACTGGTATATTATACAGTACTGGGCATTATCACCTGCATATTATACAGTACTGGGTATTATCACTGGCATATTATACAGTACTTGGTATTGTCACTGATATATTATACAGTACTGGGCATTATCACTGGCATATTATACAATACTTGATATTATCACTGGTATATTATACAGTACTGGGTATTGTCACTGGTATATTATACAGTACTGGGCATTATCACCTGCATATTATACAGTACTGGGTATTAACACTGGGATATTATACAGTACTTGGTATTGTCACTGATATATTATACAGTACTGGGCATTATCACTGGCA
Organism: Taudactylus pleione; assembly: GCA_031769625.1. NCBI lineage: Eukaryota > Metazoa > Chordata > Amphibia > Anura > Myobatrachidae > Taudactylus > Taudactylus pleione. Next base: position 347,924 of record JAUIMM010001536.1, on the reverse strand, counting down.
TATTATACAATACTTGGTATTATCACTGGCATATTATACAGTACTTGGTATTGTCACTGGTATATTATACAGTACTTGGTATTATCACTGGCATATTATACAGTACTTGGTATTATCACTGGAATATTATACAGTACTGGGCATTATCACTGGCATATTATACAGTACTGGGCATTGTCACTGGTATATTATACAGTACTGGGCATTATCATTGGCATATTATACAGTACCTGGCATTATCACTGGCATATTATACAGTGCTGGGCATTATCACTGGTATATTATACAGTACTTGGTATTATCACTGGTATATTATACAGTACTGGGCATTATCACTGGCATATTATACAGTACTGGGTATTGTCACTGGCATATTATACAGTACTGGGCATTATCACTGGCATATTATACAGTACTGGGTATTATCACTGGCATATTATACAGTACTGGGTATTGTCACTGGCATATTATATAGTACTGGGCATTGTCACTGGCATATAATACATTACTGGGTTTTATCACTGGCATATTATACAGTACTGGGCATTGTCACTGGTATATTATATAGTACTGGGCATTATCACTGGCATATTATACAGTACCTGGCATTATCACTGGCATATTATACAGTGCTGGGCATTATCACTGGTATATTATACAGTACTTGGTATTATCACTGGTATATTATACAGTACTGGGCATTATCACTGGCATATTATACAGTACTGGGTATTGTCACTGGCATATTATATAGTACTGGGCATTATCACTGGCATATTATACAGTACTGGGTATTATCACTGGCATATTATACAGTACTTGGTATTATCACTGGTATATTATACAGTACTGGGCATTATCACCTGCATATTATACAGTATCTGGCATTATCACTGGTATATTATACAGTACTTGGTATTGTCACTGGCATATTATACAGTACTGGGCATTATCACCTGCATATTATACAGTACTGGGTATTAACACTGGCATATTATACAGTACTGGGTATTGTCACTGGCATATTATACAGTACTGGGCATTATCACTGGCATATTATACAGTACTCAGTATTGTCACTGGTATATACAGTACTGGGCATTGTCACTGGCATATTATACAGTACTGGGCATTATCTTTGGCATATTATACAGCACTGGGTATTATCACTGGCATATTATACAGCACTTGCCATTATCATTGGCATATTATACAGCACTGGGCATTGTCACTGGTATATTATACAGTACTGGGCATTATCACTGGCATATTATACAGTACCTGGCATTATCACTGGCATATTATACAGTACTCAGTATTGTCACTGGCATATACAGTACTGGGCATTGTCACAGGCATATTATACAGTACTGGGCATTATCATTGGCATATTATACAGCACTGGGTATTATCACTGGCATATTATACAGCACTTGCCATTATCATTGGCATATTATACAGCACTGGGTATTATCACTGGCATATTATAGAGCACTTGTCATTATCACTGGCATATTATACAGTACTGGGCATTATCACTGGTATATTATACAGTACTTGGTATTGTAACTGGTATATTATACAGTACTGGGCATTATCACTGGTATATTATACAGTACTTGGTATTTTCACTGGTATATTATACAGTACCTGGTATTATCACTGGCATATTATACAGTTCTGGGCATTATCACTGGCATATTATACAGTACTTGGTATTGTCACTGGTATATTATACAGTACTGGGCATTATCACTGGCATATTATACAGCACTGGGTATTATCACTGGCATATTATACAGTACTGGGCATTATCACTGGTATATTATACAGCACTGGGCATTATCATTGGTATATTATACAGCACTGGGCATTATCACTGGCATATACGGTACTGGGCATTATCACTGGCATATTATACAGTACTAGGCATTATCACTGGCATATTATATAGCACTTGGCATTATCACTGGCATATTATACAGTACTAGGCATTATCACTGGCATATTGTACAGTACTTGGTATTATCACTGGCATATTATACAGTACTGGGCATTATCACTGGCATATTATACAGCACTTGGCATTATCACTGGCATATTATACGGTACTCGGCATTATCACTGGCATATTATACAGCACTTGGCATTATCACTGGCATATTTTACAGTACTGGGTATTATCAATGGCATTGCCATTGGCATTATCACTGGCATATTATACAGTACCGGGCATTATCACTGGCATATTATACAGTGCTGGGCATTATCACTGGTATATTATACAGTACTTGGTATTATCACTGGTATATTATACAGTACTGGGCATTATCATTGGCATATTATACAGCACTGGGTATTATCACTGGCATATTATACAGCACTTGGCATTATCACTGGCATATTATACAGTACTGGGCAGTATCACTGGTATATTATACAGTACTTCGTATTATCACTGGCATATTATACAGTACTGGGCATTATCACTGGCATATTATACAGTATCTGGCATTATCACTGGCATATTATACAGTGCTGGGCATTATCACTGGTATATTATACAGTACTGGGCATTATCACTGGTATATTATACAGTACTTGGTATTGTCACTGGTATATTATACATTACTGGGCATTATCACTGGCATATTATACAGTACTGGGCATTATCACTGGTATATTATACAGTACTTGGTATTGTCACTGGTATATTATACAGTACTGGGCATTATCACTGGCATATTGTACAGTACTGGGTATTATCACTGGCATATTGTACAGTACTTGGTATTATCACTGGCATATTATACAGTACTGGGCATTATCACTGGCATATTATACAGTACTTGGTATTGTCACTGGTATATTATACAGTACTGGGCATTATCACTGGCATATTATACAGCACTGGGTATTATCACTGGCATATTGTACAGTACTTGGCATTATCACTGGTATATTATACAGTACTTCGTATTATCACTGGCATATTATACAGTACTGGGCATTATCACTGGAATATTATACAGTATCTGGCATTATCACTGGCATATTATACAGTGCTGGGCATTATCACTGGTATATTATACAGTACTGGGCATTATCACTGGCATATTATACAGTACTGGGTATTGTCACTGGTATATTATACAGTACTGGGCATTATCACTGGCATATACAGTACTGGGCATTGTCACTGGCATATTAAACAGTACTGGGCATTATCACTGGTATATTATACAGTACTTGGTATTGTCACTGGTATATTATACAGTACTGGGTATTAACACTGGCATATTATACAGCACTGGGTATTGTCACTGGCATATTATATAGTACTGGGCATTATCACTAGCATATTATACAGTACTCAGTATTGTCACTGGTATATTATACAGTACTGGGCATTATCACTGGCATATACAGTACTGGGCATTGTCACTGGCATATTATACAGTACTGGGCTTTATCATTGGCATATTATACAGCACTGGGTATTATCACTGGCATATTATACAGCACTTGCCATTATCATTGGCATATTATACAGCACTGGGTATTATCACTGGCATATTATAGAGCACTTGCCATTATCACTGGCATATTATACAGTACTGGGCATTATCACTGGTATATTATACAGTACTTGGTATTGTCACTGGTATATTATACAGTACCTGGTATTATCACTGGCATATTATACAGTTTTGGGCATTATCACTGGCATATTATACAGTACTTGGTATTGTCACTGGTATATTATACAGTACTGGGCATTATCACTGGTATATTATACAGCACTGGGCATTATCATTGGTATATTATACAGCACTGGGCATTATCACTGGCATATACGGTACTGGGCATTATCACTGGCATATTATACAGTACTAGGCATTATCACTGGCATATTATATAGCACTTGGCATTATCACTGGCATATTATACAGTACTGGGCATTATCACTGGCATATTATACAGCACTTGGTATTATCACTGGCATATTATACAGTACTAGGCATTATCACTGGCATATTGTACAGTACTTGGTATTATCACTGGCATATTATACAGTACTGGGCATTATCACTGGCATATTATATACCACTTGGCATTATCACTGGCATATTATACAGTACTGGGCATTATCACTGGCATATTATACAGCACTTGGCGTTATCACTGGCATATTATACGGTACTCGGCATTATCACTTGCATATTTACAGCACTTGGCATTATCACTGGCATATTATACAGTACTGGGTATTATCAATGGCATTGCCATTGGCATTATCACTGGCATATTATACAGTAACGGGCATTATCACTGGCATATTATACAGTGCTGGGCATTATCACTGGTATATTATACAGTACTTGGAATTATCACTGGTATATTATACAGTACTGGGCATTATCATTGGCATATTATACAGCACGGGGTATTATCACTGGCATATTATACAGCACTTGGCATTATCACTGGCATATTATACAGTACTGGGCAGTATCACTGGTATATTATACAGTACTTCGTATTATCACTGGCATATCATACAGTACTGGGCATTATCACTGGCATATCATACAGTATCTGGCATTATCACTGGCATATTAAAGAGTGCTGGGCATTATCACTGGTATATTATACAGTACTGGGTATTGTCACTGGTATATTTTACAGTACTGGGCATTATCACTGGCATATACAGTACTGGGCATTGTCATTGGCATATTAAACAGTTCTGGGCATTATCACTGGTATATTATACAGTACTTGGTATTGTCACTGGTATATTATACATTACTGGGCATTATCATTGGCATATTATACAGTACTGGGCATTATCACTGGTATATTATACAGTACTTGGTAATGTCACTGGTATATTATACAGTACTGGGCATTATCACTGGTATATTATACAGTACTTGGTATTGTCAATGGTATATTATATAGTATTGGGCATTATCAGTGGCATATTATACAGCACTTGCGTATTATCACTGCCATATTGTACAGTACTGGGCATTATCATTGGCATATTATACAGCACTGGGTATTATCACTGGCATATTATACAGCACTTGGCATTATCACTGGCATATTATACAGTACTGGGCAGTATCACTGGTATATTATACAGTACTTCGTATTATCACTGGCATATTATACAGTACTGGGCATTATCACTGGCATATTATACAGTATCTGGCATTATCACTGGCATATTATACAGTGCTGGTCATTATCACTGGTATATTATACAGTACTGGGCATTATCACTGGCATATTATACAGTACTGGGTATTGTCACTGGTATATTATACAGTACTGGGCATTATCACTGGCATATACAGTACTGGGCATTGTCACTGGTATATTATACAGTACTGGGCATTATCACTGGCATATTATAGAGTATCTGGCATTATCACTGGTATATTATACAGTACTTGGTATTGTCACTGGTATATTATACATTACTGGGCATTATCACTGGCATATTATACAGTACTGGGCATTATCACTGGTATATTATACAGTACTTGGTATTGTCACTGGTATATTATACAGTACTGGGCATTATCACTGGCATATTGTACAGTACTTGGTATTATCACTGGCATATTATACAGTACTGGGTATTATCACTGGCATATTGTACAGTACTTGGCATTATCACTGGCATATTATACAGTACTGGGCAGTATCACTGGCATATTATACAGTACTGGGCAGTATCACTGGTATATTATACAGTACTTCGTATTATCACTGGCATATTATACAGTACTGGGCATTATCACTGGCATATTATACAGTATCTGGCATTATCACTGGCAAATTATACAGTGCTGGGCATTATCACTGGTATATTATACAGTACTGGGCATTATCACTGGCATATTATACAGTACTGGGTATTGTCACTGGTATATTATACAGTACTGGGCATTATCACTGGCATATACAGTACTGGGCATTGTCACTGGCATATTAAACAGTACTGGGCATTATCACTGGTATATTATACAGTACTTGGTATTGTCACTGGTATATTATACAGTACTGGGTATTAACACTGGCATATTATACAGTACTGGGTATTGTCACTGGCATATTATATAGTACTGGGCATTATCACTGGCATATTATACAGTACTCAGTATTGTCACTGGTATATTATACAGTACTGGGCATTATCACTGGCATATACAGTACTGGGCATTGTCACTGGCATATTATACAGTACTGGGCTTTATCATTGGCATATTATACAGCACTGGGTATTATCACTGGCATATTATACAGCACTTGCCATTATCATTGGCATATTATACAGCACTGGGTATTATCACTGGCATATTATAGAGCACTTGCCATTATCACTGGCATATTATACAGTACTGGGCATTATCACTGGTATATTATACAGTACTTGGTATTGTCACTGGTATATTATACAGTACTGGGCATTATCACTGGCATATTATACAGTACTGGGCATTATCACTGGTATATTATACAGCACTGGGCATTATCATTGGTATATTATATAGCACTGGGCATTATCACTGGCATATACGGTACTGGGCATTATCACTGGCATATTATACAGTACTAGGCATTATCACTGGCATATTATATAGCACTTGGCATTATCACTGGCATATTATACAGTACTGGGCATTATCACTGGCATATTATACAGCACTTGGTATTATCACTGGCATATTATACAGTACTAGGCATTATCACTGGCATATTGTACAGTACTTGGTATTATCACTGGCATATTATACAGTACTGGGCATTATCACTGGCATATTATACAGTACTAGGCATTATCACTGGGATATTATATAGCACTTGGCATTATCACTGGCATATTATACAGTACTGGGCATTATCACTGGCATATTATACAGCACTGGGCATTATCACTGGCATATTATACGGTACTCGGCATTATCACTTGCATATTATACAGCACTTGGCATTATCACTGGCATATTATACAGTACTGGGTATTATCAATGGCATTGCCATTGGCATTATCACTGGCATATTATACAGTACCGGGCATTATCACTGGCATATTATACAGTGCTGGGCATTATCATTGGTATATTATATAGTACTTGGTATTATCACTGGTATATTATACAGTACTGGGCATTATCATTGGCATATTATACAGCACTGGGTATTATCACTGGCATATTATACAGCACTTGGCATTATCACTGGCATATTATACAGTACTGGGCAGTATCACTGGTATATTATACAGTACTTCGTATTATCACTGGCATATTATACAGTACTGGGCATTATCACTGGCATATCATACAGTATCTGGCATTATCACTGGCATATTATACAGTGCTGGGAATTATCACTGGTATATTATACAGTACTGGGTATTGTCACTGGTATATTATACAGTACTGGGCATTATCACTGGCATATACAGTACTGGGCATTGTCATTGGCATATTAAACAGTTCTGGGCATTATCACTGGTATATTATACAGTACTTGGTATTGTCACTGGTATATTATACATTACTGGGCATTATCACTGGCATATTATACAGTACTGGGCATTATCACTGGTATATTATACAGTACTTGGTATTGTCACTGGTATATTATACAGTACTGGGCATTATCACTGGTACATTATACAGTACTTGGTATTGTAAATGGTATATTATATAGTACTGGGCATTATCAGTGGCATATTATACAGCACTTGCGTATTATCACTGGCATATTGTACAGTACTTGGCATTATCACTGGCATATTATACAGTTCTGGGCATTATCACTGGCATATTATACAGTACTGGGCATTATCACTGGTATATTATACAGCACTGGGCATTATCATTGGTATATTATATAGCACTGGGCATTATCACTGGCATATACGGTACTGGGCATTATCACTGGCATATTATACAGTACTAGGCATTATCACTGGCATATTATATAGCACTTGGCATTATCACTGGCATATTATACAGTACTGGGCATTATCACTGGCATATTATACAGCACTTGGTATTATCACTGGCATATTATACAGTACTAGGCATTATCACTGGCATATTGTACAGTACTTGGTATTATCACTGGCATATTATACAGTACTGGGCATTATCACTGGCATATTATACAGTACTAGGCATTATCACTGGCATATTATATAGCACTTGGCATTATCACTGGCATATTATACAGTACTGGGCATTATCACTGGCATATTATACAGCACTTGGCATTATCACTGGCATATTATACGGTACTCGGCATTATCACTTGCATATTATACAGCACTTGGCATTATCACTGGCATATTATACAGTACTGGGTATTATCAATGGCATTGCCATTGGCATTATCACTGGCATATTATACAGTACCGGGCATTATCACTGGCATATTATACAGTGCTGGGCATTATCATTGGTATATTATATAGTACTTGGTATTATCACTGGTATATTATACAGTACTGGGCATTATCATTGGCATATTATACAGCACTGGGTATTATCACTGGCATATTATACAGCACTTGGCATTATCACTGGCATATTATACAGTACTGGGCAGTATCACTGGTATATTATACAGTACTTCGTATTATCACTGGCATATTATACAGTACTGGGCATTATCACTGGCATATCATACAGTATCTGGCATTATCACTGGCATATTATACAGTGCTGGGAATTATCACTGGTATATTATACAGTACTGGGTATTGTCACTGGTATATTATACAGTACTGGGCATTATCACTGGCATATACAGTACTGGGCATTGTCATTGGCATATTAAACAGTTCTGGGCATTATCACTGGTATATTATACAGTACTTGGTATTGTCACTGGTATATTATACATTACTGGGCATTATCACTGGCATATTATACAGTACTGGGCATTATCACTGGTATATTATACAGTACTTGGTATTGTCACTGGTATATTATACAGTACTGGGCATTATCACTGGTACATTATACAGTACTTGGTATTGTAAATGGTATATTATATAGTACTGGGCATTATCAGTGGCATATTATACAGCACTTGCGTATTATCACTGGCATATTGTACAGTACTTGGCATTATCACTGGCATATTATACAGTTCTGGGCATTATCACTGGCATATTATACAGTACTTGGTATTGTCACTGGTATATTATACAGTACTGGGCATTATCACTGGCATATTATACAGCACTGGGTATTATCACTGGCATATTATACAGTACTGGGCATTATCACTGGTATATTATACAGCACTGGGCATTATCATTGGTATATTATACAGCACTGGGCATTATCACTGGCATATACGGTACTGGGCATTATCACTGGCATATTATACAGTACTAGGCATTATCACTGGCATATTATATAGCACTTGGCATTATCACTGGCATATTATACAGTACTAGGCATTATCACTGGCATATTGTACAGTACTTGGTATTATCACTGGCATATTATACAGTACTGGGCATTATCACTGGCATATTATACAGCACTTGGCATTATCACTGGCATATTATACGGTACTCGGCATTATCACTGGCATATTATACAGCACTTGGCATTATCACTGGCATATTATACAGTACTGGGTATTATCAATGGCATTGCCATTGGCATTATCACTGGCATATTATACAGTACCGGGCATTATCACTGGCATATTATACAGTGCTGGGCATTATCACTGGTATATTATACAGTACTTGGTATTATCACTGGTATATTATACAGTACTGGGCATTATCACTGGTATATTATACAGTACTTCGTATTATCACTGGCATATTATACAGTACTGGGCATTATCACTGGCATATTATACAGTATCTGGCATTATCACTGGCATATTATACAGTGCTGGGCATTATCACTGGTATATTATACAGTACTGGGCATTATCACTGGCATATTATACAGCACTTGGCATTATCACTGGCATATTATACGGTACTCGGCATTATCACTGGCATATTATACAGCACTTGGCATTATCACTGGCATATTATACAGTACTGGGTATTATCAATGGCATTGCCATTGGCATTATCACTGGTATATTATACAGTACCGGGCATTATCACTGGCATATTATACAGTGCTGGGCATTATCACTGGTATATTATACAGTACTTGGTATTATCACTGGTATATTATACAGTACTGGGCATTATCACTGGTATATTATACAGTACTTCGTATTATCACTGGCATATTATACAGTACTGGGCATTATCACTGGCATATTATACAGTATCTGGCATTATCACTGGCATATTATACAGTGCTGGGCATTATCACTGGTATATTATACAGTACTGGGCATTATCACTGGCATATTATACAGTACTGGGTATTGTCACTGGTATATTATACAGTACTGGGCATTATCACTGGCATATACAGTACTGGGCATTGTCACTGGTATATTATACAGTACTGGGCATTATCACTGGCATATTATACAGTATCTGGCATTATCACTGGTATATTATACAGTACTTGGTATTGTCACTGGTATATTATACATTACTGGGCATTATCACTGGCATATTATACAGTACTGGGCATTATCACTGGTATATTATACAGTACTTGGTATTGTCACTGGTATATTATACAGTACTGGGCATTATCACTGGCATATTGTACAGTACTTGGTATTATCACTGGCATATTGTACAGTGCTTGGTATTATCACTGGCATATTATACAGTACTGGGCATTATCACTGGCATATTATACAGTACTGGGTATTGTCACTGGTATATTATACAGTACTGGGCATTATCACTGGCATATTATACAGCACTGGGTATTATCACTGGCATATTGTACAGTACTTGGCATTATCACTGGCATATTATACAGTACTGGGCAGTATCACTGGCATATTATACAGTACTGGGCAGTATCACTGGTATATTATACAGTACTTCGTATTATCACTGGCATATTATACAGTACTGGGCATTATCACTGGCATATTATACAGTATCTGGCATTATCACTGGCATATTATACAGTGCTGGGCATTATCACTGGTATATTATACAGTACTGGGCATTATCACTGGCATATTATACAGTACTGGGTATTGTCACTGGTATATTATACAGTACTGGGCATTATCACTGGCATATACAGTACTGGGCATTGTCACTGGCATATTAAACAGTACTGGGCATTATCACTGGTATATTATACAGTACTTGGTATTGTCACTGGTATATTATACAGTACTGGGTATTAACACTGGCATATTATACAGTACTGGGTATTGTCACTGGCATATTATATAGTACTGGGCATTATCACTGGCATATTATACAGTACTCAGTATTGTCACTGGTATATTATACAGTACTGGGCATTATCACTGGCATATACAGTACTGGGCATTGTCACTGGCATATTATACAGTACTGGGCTTTATCATTGGTATATTATACAGCACTGGGTATTATCACTGGCATATTATACAGCACTTGCCATTATCAGTGGCATATTATACAGTACTGGGCATTATCACTGGTATATTATACAGTACTTGGTATTGTCACTGGTATATTATACAGTACCTGGTATTATCACTGGCATATTATACAGTTCTGGGCATTATCACTGGCATATTATACAGTACTTGGTATTGTCACTGGTATATTATGCAGTACTGGGCATTATCACTGGTATATTATACAGCACTGGGCATTATCATTGGTATATTATACAGCACTGGGCATTATCACTGGCATATACGGTACTGTGCATTATCACTGGCATATTATACAGTACTAGGCATTATCACTGGCATATTATATAGCACTTGGCATTATCACTGGCATATTATACAGTACTGGGCATTATCACTGGCATATTATACAGCACTTGGTATTATCTCTGGCATATTATACAGTACTAGGCATTATCACTGGCATATTGTACAGTACTTCGTATTATCACTGGCATATTATACAGTACTGGGCATTATCACTGGCATATTATATAGCACTTGGCATTATCACTGGCATATTATACAGTACTGGGCATTATCACTGGCATATTATACAGTACTGGGCAGTATCACTGGTATATTATACAGTACTTCGTATTATCACTGGCATATTATACAGTACTGGGCATTATCACTGGCATATTATACAGTATCTGGCATTATCACTGGCATATTATACAGTGCTGGACATTATCACTGGTATATTATACAGTACTGGGCATTATCACTGGCATATTATACAGTACTGGGTATTGTCACTGGTATATTATACAGTACTGGGCATTATCACTGGCATATACAGTACTGGGCATTGTCACTGGCATATTAAACAGTACTGGGCATTATCACTGGTATATTATACAGTACTTGGTATTGTCACTGGTATATTATACAGTACTGGGTATTAACACTGGCATATTATACAGTACTGGGTATTGTCACTGGCATATTATATAGTACTGGGCATTATCACTGGCATATTATACAGTACTCAGTATTGTCACTGGTATATTATACAGTACTGGGCATTATCACTGGCATATACAGTACTGGGCATTGTCACTGGCATATTATACAGTACTGGGCTTTATCATTGGCATATTATACAGCACTGGGTATTATCACTGGCATATTATACAGCACTTGCCATTATCACTGGCATATTATACAGTACTGGGCATTATCACTGGTATATTATACAGTACTTGGTATTGTCACTGGTATATTATACAGTACCTGGTATTATCACTGGCATATTATACAGTTCTGGGCATTATCACTGGCATATTATACAGTACTTGGTATTGTCACTGGTATATTATACAGTACTGGGCATTATCACTGGTATATTATACAGCACTGGGCATTATCATTGGTATATTATACAGCACTGGGCATTATCACTGGCATATATGGTACTGGGCATTATCACTGGCATATTATACAGTACTAGGCATTATCACTGGCATATTATATAGCACTTGGCATTATCACTGGCATATTATACAGTACTGGGCATTATCACTGGCATATTATACAGCACTTGGTATTATCACTGGCATATTATACAATACTAGGCATTATCACTGGCATATTGTACAGTACTTGGTATTATCACTGGCATATTATACAGTACTGGGCATTATCACTGGCATATTATATAGCACTTGGCATTATCACTGGCATATTATACAGTACTGAGCATTATCACTGGCATATTATACAGCACTTGGCATTATCACTGGCATATTATACGGTACTCGGCATTATCACTTGCATATTATACAGCACTTGGCATTATCACTGGCATATTATACAGTACTGGGTATTATCAATGGCATTGCCATTGGCATTATCACTGGCATATTATACAGTACCGGGCATTATCACTGGCATATTATACAGTGCTGGGCATTATCACTGGTATATTATACAGTACTTGGTATTATCACTGGTATATTATACAGTACTGGGCATTATCATTGGCATATTATACAGCACTGGGTATTATCACTGGCATATTATACAGCACTTGGCATTATCACTGGCATATTATACAGTACTGGGCAGTATCACTGGTATATTATACAGTACTTCGTATTATCACTGGCATATCATACAGTACTGGGCATTATCACTGGCATATCATACAGTATCTGGCATTATCACTGGCATATTAAACAGTGCTGGGCATTATCACTGGTATATTATACAGTACTGGGTATTGTCACTGGTATATTATACAGTACTGGGCATTATCACTGGCATATACAGTACTGGGCATTGTCATTGGCATATTAAACAGTTCTGGGCATTATCACTGGTATATTATACAGTACTTGGTATTGTCACTGGTATATTATACATTACTGGGCATTATCACTGGCATATTATACAGTACTGGGCATTATCACTGGTATATTATACAGTACTTGGTAATGTCACTGGTATATTTACAGTACTGGGCATTATCACTGGTATGTTATACAGTACTTGGTATTGTCAATGGTATATTATATAGTATTGGGCATTATCATTGGCATATTATACAGCACTGGGTATTATCACTGGCATATTATACAGCACTTGGCATTATCACTGGCATATTATACAGTACTGGGCAGTATCACTGGTATATTATACAGTACTTCGTATTATCACTGGCATATTATACAGTACTGGGCATTATCACTGGCATATTATACAGTATCTGGCATTATCACTGGCATATTATACAGTGCTGGGCATTATCACTGGTATATTATACAGTACTGGGCATTATCACTGGCATATTATACAGTACTGGGTATTGTCACTGGTATATTATACAGTACTGGGCATTATCACTGGCATATACAGTACTGGGCATTGTCACTGGTATATTATACAGTACTGGGCATTATCACTGGCATATTATAGAGTACCTGGCATTATCACTGGTATATTATACAGTACTTGGTATTGTCACTGGTATATTATACATTACTGGGCATTATCACTGGTATATTATACAGTACTTCGTATTATCACTGGCATATTATACAGTACTCAGTATTGTCACTGGTATATTATACAGTACTGGGCATTATCACTGGCATATACAGTACTGGGCATTGTCACTGGCATATTATACAGTACTGGGCTTTATCATTGGTATATTATACAGCACTGGGTATTATCACTGGCATATTATACAGCACTTGCCATTATCAGTGGCATATTATACAGCACTGGGTATTATCACTGGCATATTATAGAGCACTTGCCATTATCACTGGCATATTATACAGTACTGGGCATTATCACTGGTATATTATACAGTACTTGGTATTGTCACTGGTATATTATACAGTACCTGGTATTATCACTGGCATATTATACAGTTCTGGGCATTATCACTGGCATATTATACAGTACTTGGTATTGTCACTGGTATATTATGCAGTACTGGGCATTATCACTGGTATATTATACAGCACTGGGCATTATCATTGGTATATTATACAGCACTGGGCATTATCACTGGCATATACGGTACTGTGCATTATCACTGGCATATTATACAGTACTAGGCATTATCACTGGCATATTATATAGCACTTGGCATTATCACTGGCATATTATACAGTACTGGGCATTATCACTGGCATATTATACAGCACTTGGTATTATCTCTGGCATATTATACAGTACTAGGCATTATCACTGGCATATTGTACAGTACTTCGTATTATCACTGGCATATTATACAGTACTGGGCATTATCACTGGCATATTATATAGCACTTGGCATTATCACTGGCATATTATACAGTACTGGGCATTATCACTGGCATATTATACAGTACTGGGCAGTATCACTGGTATATTATACAGTACTTCGTATTATCACTGGCATATTATACAGTACTGGGCATTATCACTGGCATATTATACAGTATCTGGCATTATCACTGGCATATTATACAGTGCTGGACATTATCACTGGTATATTATACAGTACTGGGCATTATCACTGGCATATTATACAGTACTGGGTATTGTCACTGGTATATTATACAGTACTGGGCATTATCACTGGCATATACAGTACTGGGCATTGTCACTGGCATATTAAACAGTACTGGGCATTATCACTGGTATATTATACAGTACTTGGTATTGTCACTGGTATATTATACAGTACTGGGTATTAACACTGGCATATTATACAGTACTGGGTATTGTCACTGGCATATTATATAGTACTGGGCATTATCACTGGCATATTATACAGTACTCAGTATTGTCACTGGTATATTATACAGTACTGGGCATTATCACTGGCATATACAGTACTGGGCATTGTCACTGGCATATTATACAGTACTGGGCTTTATCATTGGCATATTATACAGCACTGGGTATTATCACTGGCATATTATACAGCACTTGCCATTATCACTGGCATATTATACAGTACTGGGCATTATCACTGGTATATTATACAGTACTTGGTATTGTCACTGGTATATTATACAGTACCTGGTATTATCACTGGCATATTATACAGTTCTGGGCATTATCACTGGCATATTATACAGTACTTGGTATTGTCACTGGTATATTATACAGTACTGGGCATTATCACTGGTATATTATACAGCACTGGGCATTATCATTGGTATATTATACAGCACTGGGCATTATCACTGGCATATATGGTACTGGGCATTATCACTGGCATATTATACAGTACTAGGCATTATCACTGGCATATTATATAGCACTTGGCATTATCACTGGCATATTATACAGTACTGGGCATTATCACTGGCATATTATACAGCACTTGGTATTATCACTGGCATATTATACAATACTAGGCATTATCACTGGCATATTGTACAGTACTTGGTATTATCACTGGCATATTATACAGTACTGGGCATTATCACTGGCATATTATATAGCACTTGGCATTATCACTGGCATATTATACAGTACTGAGCATTATCACTGGCATATTATACAGCACTTGGCATTATCACTGGCATATTATACGGTACTCGGCATTATCACTTGCATATTATACAGCACTTGGCATTATCACTGGCATATTATACAGTACTGGGTATTATCAATGGCATTGCCATTGGCATTATCACTGGCATATTATACAGTACCGGGCATTATCACTGGCATATTATACAGTGCTGGGCATTATCACTGGTATATTATACAGTACTTGGTATTATCACTGGTATATTATACAGTACTGGGCATTATCATTGGCATATTATACAGCACTGGGTATTATCACTGGCATATTATACAGCACTTGGCATTATCACTGGCATATTATACAGTACTGGGCAGTATCACTGGTATATTATACAGTACTTCGTATTATCACTGGCATATCATACAGTACTGGGCATTATCACTGGCATATCATACAGTATCTGGCATTATCACTGGCATATTAAACAGTGCTGGGCATTATCACTGGTATATTATACAGTACTGGGTATTGTCACTGGTATATTATACAGTACTGGGCATTATCACTGGCATATACAGTACTGGGCATTGTCATTGGCATATTAAACAGTTCTGGGCATTATCACTGGTATATTATACAGTACTTGGTATTGTCACTGGTATATTATACATTACTGGGCATTATCACTGGCATATTATACAGTACTGGGCATTATCACTGGTATATTATACAGTACTTGGTAATGTCACTGGTATATTTACAGTACTGGGCATTATCACTGGTATGTTATACAGTACTTGGTATTGTCAATGGTATATTATATAGTATTGGGCATTATCATTGGCATATTATACAGCACTGGGTATTATCACTGGCATATTATACAGCACTTGGCATTATCACTGGCATATTATACAGTACTGGGCAGTATCACTGGTATATTATACAGTACTTCGTATTATCACTGGCATATTATACAGTACTGGGCATTATCACTGGCATATTATACAGTATCTGGCATTATCACTGGCATATTATACAGTGCTGGGCATTATCACTGGTATATTATACAGTACTGGGCATTATCACTGGCATATTATACAGTACTGGGTATTGTCACTGGTATATTATACAGTACTGGGCATTATCACTGGCATATACAGTACTGGGCATTGTCACTGGTATATTATACAGTACTGGGCATTATCACTGGCATATTATAGAGTACCTGGCATTATCACTGGTATATTATACAGTACTTGGTATTGTCACTGGTATATTATACATTACTGGGCATTATCACTGGCATATTATACAGTACTGGGCATTATCACTGGTATATTATACAGTACTTGGTATTGTCACTGGTATATTATACAGTACTGGGCATTATCACTGGCATATTGTACAGTACTTGGTATTATCACTGGCATATTATACAGTACTGGGCATTATCACTGGCATATTATACAGTACTTGGTATTGTCACTGGTATATTATACAGTACTGGGCATTATCACTGGCATATTATACAGCACTGGGTATTATCATTGGCATATTGTACAGTACTTGGCATTATCACTGGCATATTATACAGTACTGGGCAGTATCACTGGCATATTATACAGTACTGGGCAGTATCACTGGTATATTATACAGTACTTTGTATTATCACTGGCATATTATACAGTACTGGGCATTATCACTGGCATATTATACAGTATCTGGCATTATCACTGGCATATTATACAGTGCTGGGCATTATCACTGGTATATTATACAGTACTGGGCATTATCACTGGCATATTATACAGTACTGGGTATTGTCACTGGTATATTATACAGTACTGGGCATTATCACTGGCATATACAGTACTGGGCATTGTCACTGGCATATTAAACAGTACTGGGCATTATCACTGGTATATTATACAGTACTTGGTATTGTCACTGGTATATTATACAGTACTGGGTATTAACACTGGCATATTATACAGTACTGGGTATTGTCACTGGCATATTATATAGTACTGGGCATTATCACTGGCATATTATACAGTACTCAGTATTGTCACTGGTATATTATACAGTACTGGGCATTATCACTGGCATATACAGTACTGGGCATTGTCACTGGCATATTATACAGTACTGGGCATTATCACTGGCATATTATACAGCACTTGGCATTATTACTGGCATATTATACGGTACTCGGCATTATCACTTGCATATTATACAGCACTTGGCATTATCACTGGCATATTATACAGTACTGGGTATTATCAATGGCATTGCCATTGGCATTATCACTGGCATATTATACAGTACCGGGCATTATCACTGGCATATTATACAGTGCTGGGCATTATCATTGGTATATTATACAGTACTTGGTATTATCACTGGTATATTATACAGTACTGGGCATTATCATTGGCATATTATACAGCACTGGGTATTATCACTGGCATATTATACAGCACTTGGCATTATCACTGGCATATTATACAGTACTGGGCAGTATCACTGGTATATTATACAGTACTTCGTATTATCACTGGCATATTATACAGTACTGGGCATTATCACTGGCATATCATACAGTATCTGGCATTATCACTGGCATATTATACAGTGCTGGGCATTATCACTGGTATATTATACAGTACTGGGTATTGTCACTGGTATATTATACAGTACTGGGCATTATCACTGGCATATACAGTACTGGGCATTGTCATTGGCATATTAAACAGTTCTGGGCATTATCACTGGTATATTATACAGTACTTGGTATTGTCACTGGTATATTATACATTACTGGGCATTATCACTGGCATATTATACAGTACTGGTCATTATCACTGGTATATTATACAGTACTTGGTATTGTCACTGGTATATTATACAGTACTGGGCATTATCACTGGTATATTATACAGTACTTGGTATTGTCAATGGTATATTATATAGTACTGGGCATTATCAGTGGCATATTATACAGCACTTGCGTATTATCACTGGCATATTGTACAGTACTTGGCATTATCACTGGCATATTATACAGTACTGGGCATTATCACTGGCATATTATACAGTATCTGGCATTATCACTGGCATATTATACAGTGCTGGGCATTATTACTGGCATATTGTACAGTACTTGTTATTATCACTGGCATATTATACAGTACTGGGCATTATCACTGGCATATTATACAGTACTTGGTATTGTCACTGGCATATTATACAGTACTGGGCATTATCACTGGAATATTATACAGTACTGGGCATTATCACTGGTATATTATACAGTACTTGGTATTGTCACTGGTATATTATACAGTACTGGGCATTATCACTGGTATATTATACAGTACTGGGCATTATCACTGGCATATTATACAGCACTTGCGTATTATCACTGGCATATTGTACAGTACTTGGTATTATCACTGGCATATTATACAGTACTGGGCATTATCACTGGCATATTATACAGTACTTGGTATTGTCACTGGTATATTATACAGTACTGGGCATTATCACTGGCATATTATACAGCACTTGCGTATTATCACTGGCATATTGTACAGTACTTGGTATTATCACTGGCATATTATACAGTACTGGGCATTATCACTGGCATATTATACAGTACTTGGTATTGTCACTGGCATATTATACAGTACTGGGCATTATCACTGGTATATTATACAGTACTGGGCATTATCACTGGCATATTATACAGTACTGGGCATTATCACTGGCATATTATACAGTATCTGGCATTATCACTGGCATATTATACAGTGCTGGGCATTATAACTGGTATATTATACAATACTGGGCATTATCACTGGCATATTATACAGTACTGGGTATTGTCACTGGTATATTATACAGTACTGGGCATTATCACTGGCATATACAGTACTGGACATTGTCACTGGCATATTAAACAGTACTGGGCATTATCACTGGTATATTATACAGTACTTGGTATTGTCACTGGTATATTATACAGTACTGGGCATTATCACTGGTATATTATACAGTACTTGGTATTGTCACTGGTATATTATATAGTACTGGGCATTATCAGTGGCATATTATACAGCACTTGCGTATTATCACTGGCATATTGTACAGTACTTGGCATTATCACTGGCATATTATACAGTACTGGGCATTATCACTGGCATATTATACAGTATCTGGCATTATCACTGGCATATTATACAGTGCTGGGCATTATCACTGGCATATTGTACAGTACTTGTTATTATCACTGGCATATTATACAGTACTGGGCATTATCACTGGCATATTATACAGTACTTGGTATTGTCACTGGTATATTATACAGTACTGGGCATTATCACTGGCATATTATACAGTACTGGGCTTTGTCACTGGTATATTATACAGTACTGGGCATTATCACTGGCATATTATACAGTACTGGGCATTATCACTGGTATATTATACAGTACTGGGCATTATCACTGGCATATTATACAGCACTTGCGTATTATCACTGGCATATTATACAGTACTTGGTATTATCACTGGCATATTATACAGTACTCGGCATTATCACTGGCATATTATACAGTACTGGGCATTATCACTGGTATATTATACAGTACTGGGCATTATCACTGGCATATTAAACAGCACTTGCGCATTATCACTGGTATATTATACAGTACTTGGTATTGTCACTGGTATATTATACAGTACTGGGCATTATCACTGGTATATTATATAGTACTGGGCATTATCACTGGCATATTATACAGCACTTGCGTATTATCACTGGCATATTGTACAGTACTTGGTATTATCACTGGCATATTATACAGTACTGGGCATTATCACTGGCATATTATACAGTACTTGGTACGTCACTGGTATATTATACAGTACTGGGCATTATCACTGGCATATTATACAGCACTGGGTATTATCACTGGCATATTATACAGTACTGGGCATTATCACTGGCATATTATACAGTGCTGGGCATTATCACTGGTATATTATACAGTACTGGGCATTATCACTGGCATATTATACAGTACTGGGCATTATCACTGGCATATTATACAGTATCTGGCATTATCACTGGCATATTATACAGTGCTGGGCATTATAACTGGTATATTATACAGTACTGGGCATTATCACTGGCATATTATACAGTACTGGGTATTGTCACTGGTATATTATACAGTACTGGGCATTATCACTGGCATATACAGTACTGGGCATTGTCACTGGCATATTAAACAGTACTGGGCATTATCACTGGTATATTATACAGTACTTGGTATTGTCACTGGTATATTATACAGTACTGGGCATTATCACTGGCATATTATACAGCACTGCGTATTATCACTGGCATATTGTACAGTACTTGGCATTATCACTGGTATATTATACAGTACTGGGCATTATCACTGGCATATTATACAGTACTTGGTATTGTCACTGGTATATTATACAGTACTGGGCATTATCACTGGCATATTATACAGCACTTGCGTATTATCACTGGCATATTGTACAGTACTTGGCATTATCACTGGTATATTATACAGTACTGGGCATTATCACTGGCATATTATACAGTACTTGGTATTGTCACTGGTATATTATACAGTACTGGGCATTATCACTGGCATATTATACAGCACTGGGCATTGTCACTGGCATATTATACAGCACTGGGTATTATCACTGGCATATTGTACAGTACTTGGCATTATCACTGGCATATTATACAGCACTAGGTATTATCACTGGCATATTGTACAGTACTTGGCATTATCACTGGCATATTATACAGTACTGGGCAGTATCACTGGCATATTATACAGTACTGGGCAGTATCACTGGCATATTATACAGTACTTGGTATTTTCACTGGTATATTATACAGTACTGGGCAGTATCACTGGCATATTATACAGTACTTGGCATTATCGCTGGCATATTATACAGTACTGGGCATTATCACTGGCATATTATACAGTACTTGGTATTGTCACTGGTATATTATACAGTACTGGGCATTATCACTGACATATTATACGGTACTGGGCAGTATCACTGGCTGTTGCCAGGCACTGCCAGTGGATTGTGCTCCCTTAGGCTTTATGGTCCAGGTAACGTAACTTTATGACTTGGCATCGTGCTCGTGACTTTACTTCTGTTTTGTCATTGTGTACCTTATAGGTATGGCCCCATCAGATAATTTGTACGCCCATTCCCTATAATTTATCATGCACACCCCCGTGTTCTCATTAATATTTCTATACTGAGAGCGCTGTGCTATAAAACCATAGTCACCAATATCTACATAACAGGCTACAAAGATCTCTCCACATGTCCGGTTGGGGGGCTCAGATAGTGCACAGACATGAGACAGATATGAGATAGATATGAGATAGATAGATATGTAGATATGAGATAGATAGATAGACATGAGACAGATATGAGATAGATAGATATGTAGATATGAGATAGATAGATATGTAGATATGAGATAGTTATTAGATAGATATTAGATAGATAGACATGAGATAGATATGAGATAGATAGATAGATAGATAGATAGATAGATAGATAGATAGATAGATAGACATGAGACAGATATGAGATAGATATGAGATAGATAGATATGTAGATATGAGATAGATAGATATGTAGATATGAGATAGATAGATAGATAGATAGATAGATAGATAGATAGATATTAGATAGACAGACATGAGACAGATATGAGATAGATAGATATGTAGATATGAGATAGATAGATATTAGATGATAGATAGATATGTAGATATGAGATAGTTATTAGATAGATTGATAGATAGATATTAGATAGACATGAGATAGATATCTATTAGATAGATGAGATAGATATTAGATATATAGATATGAGAGATAGTTAGATATGAGAGATAGATAGATAAATAGATAGAGATGGGATAGATAGATAGATAGATAGATAGATAGATAGATAGATAGATATGAGAGATAGATAATATATATATATATATATATATATATATATGAGATAGATAGATATGAGATAGGTATTAGATATGTAGATAGATATGAGATAGGTAGATATGAGATAGATATATACATAGATATTAGATAGATATTAGATAGATGTGAGATATATAGATAGATATGAGATAGATATATACATAGATATGAGATAGACAGATATTAGATAGACTGTCATGGGTAATTACTGGGGGTAATTTATAAATGTTGGGGTCTCTGATAGTCTCCGCTAAAGTCCCAGATTAATTCTCAGAACTGCAGCAGGTTCAGCTTCCTGTAACACGGCCGCTGTTTGCATTAATGTGGCTGTTTCAAGGTCGGACGAACGCTGTGTTTCCATGGATACAGGAAGGATATGTGGATCAATGCGCAGCTGGAGATGCTTTGAGGCTGCACGATTCCACGTGTCACAAGTGCGAATATGTGTCAGGATCAGAGGGCACTAGAACAGGAACAATATCATAATACGAAACGACAGGATGACCCCTCAAACAGCCTCATTGCCTCCAACAATGCACAGGCAGATTCCTACTAATTAGTGATTACTTAAGGCAGAAAATAACCCTTTCCTTACACATTTAGGGGCCTATGTATCAAGCTGATTTTTACATACAATTATGCAGAAACTTTATGTATCGTTCCTATGTACTAATGGCACAATGCAGATTTCACAGAAATCTCTGGCAAAGTGCTAATTAGCACTGCAGATTGCAGTCCCCATTATTATCATTGGGGGCTATGATCTGACCCCTATATACTAAATAACAAAAGCAAAGCTTTTTGGAGTTTAGCACCGGTAGTTTACACCATCATTAGATAGGTATATAATAATCGCGGCAGTACCGTGATTATTAGTACATAGACCCCAAAGATACGGTAGATATGAGATAGATAGACATATATCAGAAAGCTAAAAATAACAGATATGACCTAGATTAATAAATCTGAGAAAGGTAGATTGATATTAGATGATAGATAGATAGATAGATATGAGATATAGTTAGATATTAGATAGATGGATGGATAGATATGAGATAGATAGATAGTTAGATAGATAGATAGATAGATATGAGATATAGTTAGATATTAGATAGATGGATGGATAGATATGAGATAGATACTGTAGATATGAGTTGATAAATAGATGAGATAGATAGATATTAGATATATACATAGATGAGCTAGATAGATATGAGATAGTTAGATATTAGATAGATGGATGGATAGATAGATATGAGATAGATAGATATATACTGTAGATATGAGATAAATAGATAGATATTAGATATATACATAGATGAGAATATTAGATGGATGGATAGATATGAGATAGATATATGGATATGAGATAGATAGATACTGTAGATATGAGATAGACAGATAGATAAATATTAGATATATACATAGATGAGAGATAGATATGATATGGATCGATAGATGTAAGATAGACAGATATATAGATGAGATATATATAGGGAGATATTAGATAGATAGATAGATATGAAATACATGGATAGATCTGAGATACATAGATATAAGATAGATAAATAGATGAGATAGACAGATATGAGATATATATAGGGAGATATGAGATAGATAGATATGATAGATAAATAGATGAGATAGATATTAGATATATACATAGATAGATAGATAGATAGATAGATAGATAGATGAGATATATATAGGGAGATATGTAGATAGATGGATAGATTGATATGAGATATATAGATAGATATGAGATAGATAGCTATGAGATAGATAGATAGATAGATAGATAGATAGATAGATAGATAGATAGATATGAGAGATAGATCAGAATGATAGATATGATATATATAAATAGATTGTTAAATCAATATGAGAAAGGTAAATATATATAAAATGATAGATATATGGATAGATAAATATGATACACTGTGGATAGATGAAATAGATATTATATAGATATTAGATGATAGGTATTAAATGATAGATAGGTATTAGATGATAGATAGAGATATAATGATATGTTTTAGATGATATAGATTATAATAGCTAGATATTAGATACAGTAGATAGATATGAGATGATAGATCCACTTGATATGTGATAGATATATAGATATGAGGTAGATAGATATTAGTCAGATTACAGTAGATATATATGAGATATATGGATATGAGATAGATATTAGATTATAAATAGAATGGTAACTAGATATTAGATAGACAAATACAGTAGATATACAATAGATAAATGATAGATACAGTAGATGGATATGAGATATATAGATAATTGATACATAGATATTAGATATATACAGTAGATATGAGATAGATAATGGATAGATAGATATTAGATATATACATAGATGAAATAGATAGATAGATATGAGATATAGGGATATATGAGATAGATAATAGATAGATAGATATAGATATTAGATATTTACAAAATGAGATAGACATATAGATAGCCAGATATTATATACATAGATGAGATAGATATGAGATAGACAGATATGTGATATGTGATAGATAGATGTGAGAGAGATAGATAGATATGAGATAGATTTGAGATAGATAGATAGATGGACATGAGATAGATATAAATAGATTTGAGATAGATAGATATGAGATAGATAGATATGAGATATATATATATATATATATATATATATATATATTGATTTGAGATAGATAGATATGGGATATATATATATATATATATATATATGAGATAGATCGATATGGGATAGATATGAGATAGATAGATAGGAGATAGATATATATGAGATAGATATGAGATAAATAGATAAATATATAGATGAGATAGAGATGAGATAGATATATAGATGATAGATATGAGATAGATAGATTTGAGATAGATATATAGATATGAGATAGATTTGAGATAGATAGATGGACATGAGATAGATATGAGAGATATATAGATATGAGATAGATAGATATGAGATAGATATGGGATAGATATGAGATAGATAGATATGATATAGATAGATAGATATGAGATAGATGAGATAGATAGATATGAGATAGATATGAGATAGATGAGATAGATAGATTTGAGATAGATAGATGGACATGAGATAGATAGATATGAGAGATATATAGATATGAGATAGATATGAGATAGATATGAGATAAATAGATAAATATATAGATGAGATAGATATGAGATAGATATATAGATGATAGATATGAGATAGATAGATTTGAGATAGATATATAGATATGAGATAGATTTGAGATAGATAGATGGACATGAGATAGATATGAGATAGATAGATAGATATGAGAGATATATAGATATGAGATAGATAGATAGATATGAGATAGATATGGGATAGATATGAGATAGATAGATATGAGATAGATAGATAGATAGATATGAGATAGATATAAGATAGATAGATATGAGAGATATATAGATATGAGATAGATATGGGATAGATATGAGATAGATATGAGATAGATGAGATAGATAGATAGATAGATTTGAGATAGATAGATGGACATGAGATAGATAGATATGAGAGATATATAGATATGAGATAGATATGGGATAGATATGAGATAGATATGAGATAGATAGATATGATATAGATAGAAATTAGATAGATATGAGATAGATAGATATGAGATAGATAGATATGAGATATAGATAGATATGAGATATAGATAGATATGAGACAGATGGATAGATATGAGATAGATAGATAGATATGAGATAGATGGATATATATGAGATAGATATTAGATACCTTCATCTTCTGCTTCAAAGTTGCCCTGACGTCCCCAATTCTTAAGAAACCTTCCGGTGACTCTTCCTCTTTTTCTGACTACCTCTCCATCTCTCGTCGCTTTCAAACTCTTAATGGTATATTTACTAAAGTGCAGTTTTTAGAAGTGAATATGTTAGCCATAGCAACCAATCAGATTTTAGCTAATATGTTCTAGAAGGTGCTAAATAAATGTTAAGTAGAATCTGATTGGTTGCTATGGGCAACATCTCCACCTCTAAAAACCTGCACTTTAGTAAATATACTCCTATGAGTGGATAGTTCACAAGCACCTCACGTCCTTCCTATACATCTTCTCTCTCCTCTCTTCATTCCAGCTTTTATCATCTCCACTCAATGGAAACTGTCTTCACCAAAGTCACCAGTTAACTCCTTTCTGCAGTATTTCATGGTAAATTCTCTATACTGATCATTCTCGACCTAATGGGGGCATTTGACACTTACAGCCACCCCTCCTCATACAAATCCTCCATCCGTTTGGCCTCTAAGGTAACACTCTCTCATGGTTCTCTTCCTATTTTTCCAACCGTCTCCACACTTCAAACTAATGATCAGTCCTCGCCACCCTTCATTTCTCCCTCTGTAGCTCTTCCTTCAGCTCATCCCCTCTTTTGGTTGGTAATATTACCCGTACCCTAATGACAAATGTAACCCTTCTTACCCGGACCCCACCCCTCCTGTCTTCTTCTATATCCTCTGATTGACATCTTCTCTTGGGTGTACCACCACTTTCTAAATCTCAACTTGTCATCCTCGACTCTGTCTTCTTTTGCTCTCCTCAGTCCCTCTCCCAATCCTGTAAGCTCCATGTGAGCAGTATTTCCAGGATTCACCCCTTTCTCCCCCGAGGGGTCACTAAACCTCTAATGCAGAATGTGTATATGAGGACTTCCAGTTTTTGGGCTGAGCAGTTGTACCCAGCAAGCTCTCCGTCAAACACCAGCATCTTCCAGTTGGGCCATGAGGCCACCTGGAGTGTCCCGGATGGCTTCTTCCCATCCACCCATCTTTCATCAATATGTGGTCTTTGTTCTAGCTCTGTTGGTCCGAGCAATGGCTTTGGCTTTCTCATTTGTTGAGGCCGTGGTTACAGTATAGATTTTGTTAAGTATTTTTATTGAAGGTTTTTCAATAACAAGAAAAGACAACATACAAATAGGCACATAAAACAGTACATAACAAGTTACTAGCAAAAGGAGGAGAGAAATGAGCACAGATCTATAACTGGTGTGAGCGATATAAGAAGATATAAACAAACACTAGCATAAAATAAAATACTTGAGGCTACTGTATTACGTATCAAGAATGAGAAGAGAACACATTACATGAGCGCTGTGAAGTACAGAATCGTAAAGGGAATACAAGAACATTAGTTACACTAATTAAGGAAAATGAAAAAGTAATTACATAAAATAGAAGAATTGAAGCAGCGGAAACACCCAATAACATATTCGGAAGGGATTAAAACTGTTCAGGAGTACGACGTTCAAGAGCAGGAGGACATCCACAGGGCTCTTTCCAATTTAAGAGGACACTTTCTCTTATGGTACATGAAGCACTGACCAGGGACACCAAGGAATGGGAAGGGGGAGCATAAGGAGCCATCCAATTTCGGGAGATACAAAAATGGGCTAAGTCTAGAAGATTAGTAACATATAATTGTAAGGAGGAGCTCAGAGAATCCGCCAGGCTGAGACCAAAGAGTCAAATACGCTGGTCAAGCAAAGAGATGGGAGGTCGTAGGTATAGGACAAATAAGCAAAGTAGTGTAAGATCCTGTTTTGATATAAAAGACCTATAACATCAATGCCATAAGACAGTCCAGGTTTTAAGGATATCCATGCTTGAGTCCAGATGATTAATTCAAATTAACTGGTGATAATTCAGTCACCAGTGCTATAGCATGGATAACCTTAAAACTGTAATGGCGGAGTTTGGGAACCTCTGCCATAAGACATCCACACTGATCTGCCCTCAAGTTTATGTATCCCAGGGATTGCATAGTGTCCCCATGGTGGAGAACAGAGATCAAGCTCAGACTCACCCAGGATCTTAGCTGCTGCAATAATCCAAACTCTACACTTCTGTCGTAGAATATGGGGTCAGTGGGAGAGCGGAGAACTATCCCAAAAAAATTGTAAGAGTAAACACCAAACCAGCCCTCTGAAGGAGAACCAGAGGTGCATCTCCCTGCCTCAAAGGAGTAACCCATTCACGCAGGTGCAATATAATAAAGCCGCATATCCGGCAGGGCCAGAGCCCCCTAATCCCGCAGAGAGGTTTAGAAGCTATACGAGCCCATTTTTACCAAATTTACACCACACTATCCAGCAAAAAGTCCGTCCATTGCTTATAAACAATGACCCACTCGACCCTGCCCATCGGAAGACCATGCTCTAACTATTCCTCCTGCCTTCTATGAAATACCTAGAGTACATAGATAAATATATAGATATGAGATAGATCGATAGATATGAGACAGATAGATATAAGATAGATAGATAGATAGATACAGTAGATGGATAGGCTATGAAATAGATAGACAGATAGATGAGATAGATAGATGGATACATATGAGATAGATAGATATGAGATAGATAGATCGAAATGAGATAGATAGATGAGTGATAGATATGAGATAGATTAATAGATAGATATGAGAATAGATAGATGAGAGATAGATATGAGATAGATGGATAGATAATAGATAGATAGATAGATAGATAGATATGAATAGATAGATAGATGGATAGATATGAGATAGATAGATAAATAGATACATATGAGATAGATGGATAGATAGACAGATATGAGATAGATGGATAGATATGAGATAGATGGATAGATTATAGATAGATAGATAGATAGATAGATATGGATAGATATGAGATAGATAGATAGATAGATACATATGAGATAGATGGATAGATATGAGATATATAGATAAGAGATAGATGGATAGATATGAGATAGATAGATGGATAGATATGAGATAGATAGATAGATAGATAGATGGATAGATATGAGATAGTTAGATGGATAATTATGATATAGATGGATAGATAGATAGATATGAGATAGATAGATAGATAGATATGAGATATATATGAGAGAGATAGATGGATATGAGGTAGATATATATGAGATAGATAGATAGATAGATAGATCGATAGATATGAGATATACACTATATATATATATATATATATATATATATATATATATTGAGATAGGTAGATAGATATGAGAGATAGAGATGCGATAGATAGATATGAGATAGATAGATATGAGATAGATAGATATGAGATAGAGATGCGATAGATAGATATGAGATAGATAGATGGATAGATAGATATGAGATAGATAGATATGAGATAATCACAACAATATTTAAGAAAGAAATGAACCCTTCTGATGAAATAGCGCTGCTTAATCCATATTTAATCACATAAAAAAGGGGCACATAAATGATTATAATATCACAATAACATATAGAGATTAACACATATAGTAAAAACCTTATAATATTGATGTGGATCCACAGTATTAAATACTCAATAAAAAAGAATTCATAAATTATATTATATGAAAAAAGGAAAATCATCTGTTCAATTCCTTGATGACAATCAGAAAACATGTTCAATGGCTTTATTCTGAGATGTATTTATATTAAAAAGCATCGTCCATACATCCAGCATATATTGTATTTAAATTAGGAATGTCCCGTGATGGTTAGTAATGATATTAGTAGTCTGTGTCAAGGTCTAAAAGCCTTTTTTAATCCAGAACATATTTTAATCAGTAACTTAAGTCCGTTTAGTATTGTTAATAGTGAAACTTCATCCTATGCGCTTGGTTAGTACTGACGACCGACTGTGAATGAGCTCCATTACGCCTTATATGCAGCAATTGAATCCAACTATTTAGCTGCTCGTTATAAGTATTAAGCGGATGTGAAGGGGGACTTTTCAAATGAGCCTTACATATGACATAATTATGTACTAACCAAGCGCATAGGATGAAGTTTTACTATTAACAATACTAAACGGACTTAAGTTACTGATTAAAATATGTTCTGGATTAAAAAAGGCTTTTAGACGATGCTTTTTAATATAAATACATCTCAGAATAAAGCCATTGAACATTTTTTCTGATTGTCATCAGGAATTGAACAGATGATTTTCCTTTTTTCATATAAAATAATTTTTTTTATTTTTTTTTATTGAGTGTTTAATACTGTGGATCCAAATCAATATTATAAGGTTTTTACTATATGTGTTAATCTCTATATGTTATTGTGATATTATAATCATTTATGTGCCCCTTTTTTTATGTGATTAAATATGGATTAAGCAGCGCTATGTCATCAGAAGGGTTAATTTCTTTCTTAAATATTGTTGTGATTTTCTATTGGAGGTTGGCAAACCCCCCCAGAGAGAGCAGCAGCTTGATCTAGTGAGATCTGTGTAAAGCAGACCAGCTCCCATATCTTTTTGTGTGTTTTTTTTAGATATGAGATAAGTAGATTTGAGATAGATATATGAGATCTATAGACAAATAGAAATGAGAGAGATAAATTAGATATATAATGTCAAGCTTGAGGGATGGGTTTGGTCTGGAACAGGCAAGGGAGGCTGAAGAGGAGATGTGAGAGCCGTGGATGAACTTAGGTGGTTTGAGCCAGGACCTGCTCATGTATAGATGTGAGGAGATAGAGATACAGCAGTGGATGAGCCAGGACCTCCTCATGTATAGATGTGAGGGGGTAGAGATACAGCAGTGGATGAGCCAGGACCTCATGTATAGATGTGAGGAGAAAAAGATATAGCAGTGGATGAGCCAGGACTCCTCATATATAGATGTGAGGAGATAGAGATACAGCAGTGGATGAACCAGGACCTCCTCATGTATAGATGTGAGGAGATAGAGATACGGCAGTGGATTGAGCCAGGACCTGCTCATGTATAGATGTGAGGAGATAGAGATACAGCAGTGGATGAGCCAGGGACCTGCTCACGTATAGATGTGAGGGGGTAGAGATACAGCAGTGGATGAGCCAGGACCTCCTCATGTATAGATGTGAGGGGGTAGAGATACAGCAGTGGATGAGCCAGGACCTCCTCACGTATAGATGTGAGGAGATAGAGATATGACAGTGGATGAGCCAGGACCTCCTCATGTATAGATGTAAGTGGGTAGAGATACAGCAGTGGATGAGCCAGGACCTCCTCATGTATAGATGTGAGGAGAAAAAGATACAGCAGTGGATGAGCCAGGACCTCCTCATGTATAGATGTGAGGAGATAGAGATACTGCAGTGGATGAGCCAGGACCTCCTCACGTATAGATGTGAGGAGGTAGAGATACAGCAGTGGATGAGCCAGGACCTCCTCATGTATAGATGTGAGGGGGTAGAGATACAGCAGTGGATGAGCCAGGACCTCCTCATGTATAGATGTGAGGAGATAGAGATACGGCAGTGGATGAGCCAGGACCTCCTCATGTATACATGTGAGGAGATAGAGATGTGGATGAGCCAGGACCTCCTCATGTATAGATGTGAGGAGATAGAGATACGGCAGTGGATGAGCCAGGACCTCCTCATGTATAGATGTGAGGAGATAGAGATAATGCAGTGGATGAGCCAGGACCTGCTCATGTATAGATGTGAGGGGGTAGAGATACAGCAGTGGATGAGCCAGGACCTCCTCACGTATAGATGTGAGGAGATAGAGATATGACAGTGGATGAGCCAGGACCTCCTCATGTATAGATGTAAGTGGGTAGAGATACAGCAGTGGATGAGCCAGGACCTCCTCATGTATAGATGTGAGGAGAAAAAGATACAGCAGTGGATGAGCCAGGACCTCCTCATGTATAGATGTGAGGAGATAGAGATACTGCAGTGGATGAGCCAGGACCTCCTCACGTATAGATGTGAGGAGGTAGAGATACAGTAGTGGATGAGCCAGGACCTCCTCATGTATAGATGTGAGGGGGTAGAGATACAGCAGTGGATGAGCTAGGACCTCCTCATGTATAGATGTGAGGAGATAGAGATACGGCAGTGGATGAGCCAGGACCTCCTCATGTATACATGTGAGGAGATAGAGATGTGGATGAGCCAGGACCTCCTCATGTATAGATGTGAGGAGATAGAGATACGGCAGTGGATGAGCCAGGACCTCCTCATGTATAGATGTGAGGAGATAGAGATACTGCAGTGGATGAGCCAGGACCTGCTCATGTATAGATGTGAGGGGGTAGAGATACAGCAGTGGATGAGCCAGGACCTCCTCATGTATAGATGTGAGGGGGTAGAGATACAGCAGTGGATGAGCCAGGACCTCCTCATGTATAGATGTGAGGAGAAAAAGATACAGCAGTGGATGAGCCAGGACCTCCTCATGTATAGATGTGAGGAGATAGAAATACTGCAGTGGATGAGCCAGGACCTCCTCATGTATAGATGTGAGGGGGTAGAGATACAGCAGTGGATGAGCCAGGACCTCCTCATGTATAGATGTGAGGAGGTAGAGATACTGCAGTGGATGAGCCAGGACCTCCTCATGTATAGATGTGAGGAGATAGAGATACTGCAGTGGATGAGCCAGGACCTGCTCATGTATAGATGTGAGGAGAAAAAGATACAGCAGTGGATGAGCCAGGACCTCCTCATGTATAGATGTGAGGAGGTAGAGATACAGCAGTGGATGAGCCAGGACCTCCTCATGTATAGATGTGAGGGGGTAGAGATACAGCAGTGGATGAGCCAGAACCTCCTCATGTATAGATGTGAGGAGATAGAGATACTGCAGTGGATGAGCCAGGACCTGCTCATGTATAGATGTGAGGGGGTAGAGATACAGCAGTGGATGAGCCAGGACCTCCTCATGTATAGATGTGAGGAGATAGAGATATGACAGTGGATGAGCCAGGACCTCCTCATGTATAGATGTAAGTGGGTAAAGATACAGCAGTGGATGAGCCAGGACCTCCTCATGTATAGATGTGAGGAGATAGAGATACAGCAGTGGATGAGCTAGGACCTTCTCATGTATAGATGTGAGGAGATAGAGATACGGCAGTGGATGAGCCAGGACCTCCTCATGTATACATGTGAGGAGATAGAGATGTGGATGAGCCAGGACCTCCTCATGTATAGATGTGAGGAGATAGAGATACGGCAGTGGATGAGCCAGGACCTCCTCATGTATAGATGTGAGGAGATAGAGATACTGCAGTGGATGAGCCAGGACCTGCTCATGTATAGATGTGAGGGGGGTAGAGATACAGCAGTGGATGAGCCAGGACCTCCTCATGTATAGATGTGAGGGGGTAGAGATACAGCAGTGGATGAGCCAGGACCTCCTCATGTATAGATGTGAGGAGAAAAAGATACAGCAGTGGATGAGCCAGGACCTCCTCATGTATAGATGTGAGGAGATAGAGATACGGCAGTGGATGAGCCAGGACCTCCTCATGTATAGATGTGAGGAGATAGAGATATTGCAGTGGATGAGCCAGGACCTGCTCATGTATAGATGTGAGGGGGTAGAGATACAGCAGTGGATGAGC
The DNA here is from genome assembly GCA_031769625.1 of Taudactylus pleione. NCBI lineage: Eukaryota > Metazoa > Chordata > Amphibia > Anura > Myobatrachidae > Taudactylus > Taudactylus pleione. Next base: position 312,867 of record JAUIMM010001536.1, on the reverse strand, counting down.
CAGGACCTCCTCATGTATAGATGTGAGGGGGTAGAGATACAGCAGTGGATGAGCCAGGACCTCCTCATGCATAGATGTGAGGAGATAGAGATACTGCAGTGGATGAGCCAGGACCTGCTCATGTATAGATGTGAGGAGAAAAAGATACAGCAGTGGATGAGCCAGGACCTCCTCATGTATAGATGTGAGGGGTAGAGATACAGCAGTGGATGAGCCAGGACCTCCTCATGTATAGATGTGAGGGGGTAGAGATACAGCAGTGGATGAGCCAGAACCTCCTCATGTATAGATGTGAGGAGATAGAGATACTGCAGTGGATGAGCCAGGACCTGCTCATGTATAGATGTGAGGGGGTAGAGATACAGCAGTGGATGAGCCAGGACCTCCTCATGTATAAATGTGAGGGGGTAGAGATACAGCAGTGGATGAGCCAGGACCTCCTCATGTATAGATGTGAGGAGAAAAAGATACAGCAGTGGATGAGCCAGGACCTCCTCATGTATAGATGTGAGGAGATAGAGATACTGCAGTGGATGAGCCAGGACCTGCTCATGTATAGATGTGAGGGGGTAGAGATACAGCAGTGGATGAGCCAGGACCTCCTCATGTATAGATGTGAGGAGAAAAAGATACAGCAGTGGATGAGCCAGGACCTCCTCATGTATAGATGTGAGGAGATAGAGATACTGCAGTGGATGAGCCAGGACCTGCTCATGTATAGATGTGAGGGGGTAGAGATACAACAGTGGATGAGCCAGGACCTCCTCATGTATAGATGTGAGGGGGTAGAGATACTGCAGTGGATGAGCCAGGACCTCCTCATGTATAGATGTGAGGAGATAAGAGATACTGCAGTGGATGAGCCAGGACCTGCTCATGTATAGATGTGAGGGGGTAGAGATACAGCAGTGGATGAGCCAGGACCTCCTCATGTATAGATGTGAGGGGAAAAAGATACAGCAGTGGATGAGCCAGGACCTCCTCATGTATAGATGTGAGGGGGTAGAGATACAGCAGTGGATGAGCCAGGACCTCCTCATGTATAGATGTGAGGAGATAGAGATACTGCAGTGGATGAGCCAGGACCTGCTCATGTATAGATGTGAGGGGGTAGAGATACAGCAGTGGATGAGCCAGGACCTCCTCATGTATAGATGTGAGGGGGTAGAGATACAGCAGTGGATGAGCCAGGACCTCCTCACGTATAGATGTGAGGAGATAGAGATATGGCAGTGGATGAACCAGGACCTGCTCATGTATAGATGTGAGGGGAAAGAGATACGGCAGTGGATGAGCCAGGACCTCCTCATGTATAGATGTGAGGAGATAGAGATACAGCAGTGGATGAAGCAGGACCTCATGTATAGATGTGAGGAGATAGAGATACAGCAGTGGATGAAGCAGGACCTCCTCATGTATAGATGTGAGGAGATAGAGATACGGCAGTGGATGATGGGGCAGAAGGCAAGGACATGAATAGAAAGTCTTTATTGAACAGCAGAAATTGAAGAACAGTGCTGCTTGCTGTGTCACAGAATAACAGTGATAGGGAAGATTAAATACTTATCCGTAAAGGTGGAACTAAATATGCCCCTCTTAAGATGATTCTTTCTTTTTTTCTTCTACCAAAGGCTCCGTAGACACATAGAAGAAAAGGGGGTGCATATGGTATCAGTATTGTGATATATTAATTGAGTGATGGTACACATCAAAATGCTGGGAGACCATAAATTAAGGCGTACCCCAACTCACTGAATCAGAGGTGGGTGTACTCCTGTATGGGTATCTTTATTCAAAAAATCAACCGACAATGGTACACATGTCCCCTGTAGTACCACTAAGCGAGAGGTATCGCAAATGTAAAAAACAGGCGTACCACAACTCACTAAGTAAGAGATGGGTATGTTCCTATAATGGTATCTTTAAATCCAAAGTTCGTTGAACAACATCTGAACACACACCTAGACTTACACATTTAAGGTAAGACAAGATGTATAAAGGTATCTTTAACCCAGGAGAAAATTTTGAAAGCAGAAAGCGTACCAGTACTCACAAGGCTTCTAGTTGTTTACAACCCGTAAAGGTATCTTTCATTACCTGTTGTTTCCAATGCATGGAATATCACCACTCCTCCATCAATCCAAAGATAACAAATGGTGGTATGAAGAAAATTATAGATGAGGTTTTATTATAAACAAGTAATTACATAAATACAAATATAAAAAACATTCTCAAGAGGGATCAGCTGCGTGGTGACAGACTGAGGCAAATTAGGTGTGGAGATAGTGGGGTCCAGATCCCGATGTAATAGAGAAACTTAATAAATGAATAAGCAATTCTCCAACACCTACCTCAAGTATGTACACCATCCGCAGCGGTCCTCGTGAGAAGGTCACCTTCCAAGCCAACGCATTTCGAGAATAACTTCTCTTTTTCAAGGCATGAAGGTAAATGCACAGTCTTCCGTTTATATACACATCCCCATGTGACTTCAAAGATGGCGTCCTCTCTCCTTCCGGTCCGCGTTGTGTGTCCCTGTTTTGTCTTCCGCTCAAACAACCAACCGCTCTTCCCTGTTTCCACAGTCCTATTCGATGATATAGGCACCGGACTTCCCGTCCGTGTAATAGGGAGATTCAGGTCAGTTAAGTTCACCGGAACTACACCGGAAGTCGTCATCATGTCCCGTGGAATTCTGGGGGATGTAGTTTTTCTTAGATAGACGGAATATATTCAGGCAGCGTAATTCGTCTCAGTGATTCTGTTAAATAAAATGTAGTGTCAATATACTAAACATTGATTGAGATCCACATTTTAAAATCAATGAATTTAAAAACTCATATAAATGAAAGCAATACGTTTTAGTGTAAAACCTGGGGGATGTGAATGAAATCAATAAATTATGTAAAAAATATATAAAAGAGACAAGTTTTTATAAAAACCATTTTAACTCAAAATCTTGATTGAGGCCTTTTGGGTGAAGGGTTTTAAGTTTAAATATTGTTCTCATCTCTTTTTTTTTTCATAGATAGATATGATACAGATAGATATGGGATAGATAGATAGATATGAGATAGATAGATAGGAGAGAGATAGATATATATGAGATAGATGATAGATAGATATGAGATAGATATGAGATAGATAGATATGATAGATATGAGAGAGATAGATAGATATGAGAGAGACAGATATGAGATATAGATATGAGATAGATAGATATGAGATAGATAGATAGATATGAGACAGACAGATAGATATGAGACAGATAGATATGAGACAGATAGATAGATACCGTAGATAGATAGATTGATAGATAGAAAGATAAGAGATAGATATGAGATAGATAGATATGAAATAGATACGAGAGAGTTAGATAGATATGAGATAGATGATAGATAGATGGATAGATAGCTATGAGATAGATAGATGAGAGATAGATAGATATGAGAGAGATAGATATGAGTTAGATATGAGATAGACAGATAGTTAGATAGATAGATATGAGATAGATAGTTGGATATGAGATACATATGAGATAGATAGATATATAGATATATATGAGATAGATAGATTGATAGATATGAGATAGATAGAAAGATGAGATAGATATGAGACAGATAGATATTAGATAGATAGATAGAAAAATAGATATGAGATAGATAGATATGAGACAGACAGATAGATATGAGATAGATATATATATATAGATAGATAGATGAGACAGACAGATAGATATGAGATAGATATGAGACAAATAGATATGAGATAGATAGATATAAGATAGATATGAGAGAGATAGATATGAGATAGATGATTGATAGATAGATAGATAGATATGAGCGAGATAGATACAGTCAGGTGCATAAATATTGGGACATTGACAGAATTTTCATATTTTGTCCTCTATTCACCACCACAATGGCTTTGAAATGAAACAAACAAGATGTGCTTTACCTGCAGACTTTCAGATTTAATTTGAGGGTAATTACATCCAAATCAGGTGAACAGTGTAGGAATTACAACGGTTTCTATATGTGCCTCCCACTTTTTAAGGGGCCAAAAGTAATGGGACAAACTAAACAATCCTAAATCTAACTTTCACTATTTAATACTTTGTTGCAAATCCTTTGCAGGCAATTACAGCCTGAAGTCTGGAACGCATAGACATCACCAGACGCTGGGTTTCATCCCTGGAGATGCTCTGCCAGGCTTCTTCTGCAAATGTCTTCAGTTCCTGCTTGTTCGTGGGGCATTTTCCCTTCAGTTTTGTCTTCATCAAGTGAAATGCATGCTCAATCGGATTCAGGTCAGGGGATTGACTTGGCCATTGCATAACATTCCACTTTTTAGCCTTAAAAAACTCTTTGGTTGCTTTTGCAGTACTGTGAAGTGCCGTCCAATGAGTTCTGAAGCATTTCACTGAATATGAGCATATAATATTGCCCGAAACACTTCAGAATTCATTCTGCTGCTTTTGTCAGCAGTCACATCATCAATAAATACAAGGGAACCAGTTCCATTGGCAGCCATACATGCCCACGCCATGACACTACCACCACCATGCTTCAATGATGAGGTGGTATGTTTTGGATCATGAGCAGTTCCTTTCCTTCCCTTCTCTTCCCATCACTCTGGTACAAGTTGATCTTTGTCTGATATGTTAATAGGATGTTGTTCCAGAACTGTAATGGCTTTTTTAGATGTTGTTTGGCAAACTCTAATCTAGTCTTCCTGTTTTTGTGGCTTACCAATGGTTTGCATCTTGTGGTGAACCTTCTATATTCACTCTTGTGAAGTCTTCTCTTGATTGTTGACTTTGACACATATACACCTACCTCCTGGAGAGTGTTCTTGATTTGGCCAACTGTTGTGAAGGGGTTTTTCTTCACCAGGGAAATAATTCTTCTGTCATCCACCACAGTTGCTTTCCATGGTCTTCCGGGTCTTTTGGTGTTGCTGAGCTCTCCGCTGCGTTCTTTCTTTTCTTTCTCTCTGATGGGTTTGTTTAGATTTTTCAGCCTAATGATGGCTTGCTTCACTGATAGTGACAGCTCTTTGGATCTCATATTGAGAGTCGACAGCAACTGATTCCAAATGTAAATGTCACACCTAGGGGCATATTCAATAGACTGCGAGAAAAGCCAAAAACCTGCACCTGCGAGGTATTTCCTGCAGGTGCGGGTTTTTTGCTATTCTAGTAGGTGCGTGTTTTTTTTAAAAACAGGCGCCGGGAGGTTTTTTTTTTGCGCACCTCCTGAGCAAGCGTGATTTTTCCAGAAATCAATGTTCTTAGGAAAAATCATGTGTACTCGCTCTGACAACCCCACCCCCTCCCCAAAGGACTAATTAAGCAATTGGAAGTATCCAATTAGCTTAATTAGTCCTTAATTACTCACCTTCCGAAGCGCTGTCTTCTCATCTTCTTCTGCATCCAGCGTCGGGAGCCGGCTCTTCTGCTGCAGCGGTGAGTATGTCCGTGTGTGTGCTGTATGTCAGTGTGTATGAGAGTGTGTGTGCTGTATGTCAGTGTGTGTGCTGTATGTCAGTGTGTATGAGAGTGTGTGTGCTGTATGTCAGTGTGTGTGCTGTATGTCAGTGTGTGTGCTGTATGTCAGTGGGTATGAGTGACTGCGTGTGTGCGTGTATGAGTGCATGAGTGTGTGTGACACCCGGTGTGGTGTGTGTGGCCCCCCCCAGAATGGGCGTTGGGAGAACTACATCTCCCAGCAGCCCTTGCTCCTCCCATCAGCCCCCGGGACTCCCAGCAGCCCCCTCTCCAGTAAGAAGAGAGAGGGGAGGCCGCCGGGAGACCAGGACAGGTAAGTGATTTTTTTTTTTTTTTAAATTTACGCGGCGCGTGGTTTTCAGTGATGAAAACCCCGCGCTCACTGTTTTTTTAATTGAATCCCGCGGGTATCGGGAGCGCGCATACCCGCAGGATTTCGAAATTGGGCGCGAGGTTTTTTCCTTGCAAAACCTCGCGACCAATTGAATATACCCCCTAGAATCAACTCCAGACCTTTTACCTGCTTAATTGATAATGAAATAACGAGGGAATAGCCCACACCTGTCCATGAAATAGCTTTGGAGTTGATAGTCCCATTACTTTTGGCCCCTTAAAAAGTGGGAGGCACATATAGAAACTGTTGTAATTCCAACACCGTTCACCCGATTTGGATGTAATTACCCTCAAATTAAATCTGAAAGTCTGCAGGTAAAGCACATCTTGTTTGTTTCATTTCAAAGCCATTGTGGTGGTGAATAGAGGCCAAAATATGAAAATTCTGTCAATGTCCCAATATTTATGCACCTGACTGTAGATATGAGATAGATATGAGCGAGAGATAGATAGATATGAGAGAGATAGATATGAGATCGTTATGAGAGATAGATATGAGATAGATAGATATGAGATAGATAGATAGATATGAGATAGATAGATAGATAGATAGATAGATATGAGATAGATAGATAGATAGATAGATATGAGATAGATAGATATGAGATAGATAGACAGATAGATAGATATGAGATAGATATGAGCGAGAGATAGATAGATATGAGAGAGATAGATATGAGATAGTTATGAGAGATAGATATGAGATAGATAGATATGAGATAGATAGATATATATGAGATAGATAGATAGATAGATATGAGATAGATAGATAGATAGATAGATATGAGATAGATAGATAGAGATGAGATAGATATGAGATAGATAGATAGATAGAGATGAGATAGATATGAGATAGATAGATATGAGATAGATAGAAAGATATGAGATAGATATGAGATAGATAGATATAAGATATATATGAGATAGACAGATAGATATGAGATAGATAGATATGAGATAGATAGATAGATAGATATGAGATAGATAGATATGAGATAGATATTAGATAGATAGATATGAGATAGATATATATGAGATAGATAGATAGATATGAGATAGATAGATATGAGATGGATAGATAGATAGATATGAGATAGATAGATAGATATGAGATAGATATGAGATGGATAGATATGAGATAGATATGAGATGAATAGATAGATATGAGATGGATAGATAGATAAGAGATAGATATGAGATGGATAGATAGAGAGATAGATATGAGATAGATAGATAGCTATGAGATAGATAGATAGATATTAGATAGATATGAGATCGTTATGAGATGGATAGATAAATAGATAGATAGATATGAGATAGATAGATATGAGATAGATATGAGATAGATAGATATGAGACAGATAGATATGAGATAGATAGATATGAGATAGATAAATAGATATGAGATAGATATGAGATAAATAGATATGAGATAGATAGATAGATAGATAGATAGATAGATATGAGATAGATATGATAGATAGATATGAGATAGACAGATAGATCTGAGATAGATAGATATGAGATAGATAGATAGATATGAGATAGATATTAGATAGATAGATATGAGATCGATAGATTAATAGATATGAGATAGATATTAGATAGATAGATATGAGATAGATATCATATAAATGTCTTGGTGCGTTTTCACCCTAATTGTAAATGATACAAATTTGACCCCAGAAATGGCAGCAAACAGAACCACAACTATTGTACTATCTCTTCTTAAGATAGATATATATGAGATAGATAGATATGAGATAGATAGATGAGATAGATAGATATGAGATAGATAGATAGATATGAGATAGATAGATATGAGATCGATAGATAGATAGATTAATAGATATGAGATAGATATGAGATAGATAGATATGAGATAGATAGATAGATATGAGATAGATAGATATGAGATAAATAGATATGAGATAGATAGATAGATATGAGATAGATATGATAGATAGATATGAGATAGACAGATAGATCTGAGATAGATAGATATGAGATATATATGAGATAGATAGATATGAGATAGATAGATAGATAGATAGATAGATAGATATGAGATAGATATTAGATAGATAGATATGAGATAGATAGATATGAGATCGATAGATTAATAGATATGAGATAGATATTAGATAGATAGATATGAGATAGATATCATATAAATGTCTTGGTGCGTTTTCACCCTAATTGTAAATGATACAAATTTGACCCCAGAAATGGCAGCAAACAGAACCACAACTATTGTACTATCTCTTCTTAAGATAGATATATATGAGATAGATAGATATGAGATGGATAGATAGATATGAGATAGATAGATATGAGATGGATAGATAGACAGATAGATATGAGATGGATAGATAGATAGATATGAGATAGATAGATAGATAGGAGATAGATAGATATGAGATAGATAGATAGATATGAGATAGTTATGATATGGATAGATAGTTAGATAGATATGAGATAGATAGATATGAGATAGATATGAGATAGATAGATAGATATGAGATAGATGAGATAGATATGAGATAGATAGATGAGATAGATAGATATGAGATAGATAGATAGATAGACAGATAGATATGAGATAGATAGATATGAGATAGATAGATATGAGATCGATAGATAGATAGATTAATAGATATGAGATAGATAGATATGAGATAGATATGAGAAAGATAGATTGATATGAGATAGATAGATTGATATGAGATAGATATGAGATAGATAGATAGATATAGATAGATATGAGATAGATAGATATGAGATAGATATGAGATAGATAGATATGAGATAGATAGATATGATATAGATAGATATGAGATAGATAGATATGAGATAGATAGATAGATATGAGATAGATAGATATGAGATAGATATAGATATGAGATAGATATGAGATAGATAGATATGAGATAGATAGATATGAGATAGATATGAGATAGATATAGATATGAGATAGATAGATATGAGATAGATAGATAGATATGAGATGGATAGATAGATAGATATGAGATAGATAGATAGATAGATATGAGATAGATATGAGATGGATAGATATGAGATAGATATGAGATGGATAGATAGATAAGAGATAGATATGAGATGGATAGATAGACAGATAGATATGAGATGGATAGATAGATATGAGATAGATATGAGATGGATAGATAGAGAGATAGATATGAGATAGATATGAGATAGATAGATAGCTATGAGATAGATAGATAGATATTAGATAGATATGAGATCGTTATGAGATGGATAGATAAATAGATAGATAGATATGAGATAGATAGATATGAGATAGATATGAGATAGATAAATATGAGACAGATAGATATGAGATAGATAGATATGAGATAGATAAATAGATATGAGATAGATATGAGATAAATAGATATGAGATAGATAGATAGATATGAGATAGATATGAGATAGACAGATAGATCTGAGATAGATAGATATGAGATATATATGAGATAGATAGATATGAGATAGATATGAGATAGATAGATAGATATGAGATAGATATTAGATAGATATGAGATCGATAGATAGATTAATAGATATGAGATAGATATTAGATAGATAGATATGAGATAGATATCATATAAATGTCTTGGTGCGTTTTCACCCTAATTGTAAATGATACAAATTTGACCCCAGAAATGGCAGCAAACAGAACCACAACTATTGTACTATCTCTTCTTAAGATAGATATATATGAGATAGATAGATATGAGATAGATAGATGAGATAGATAGATATGAGATAGATAGATAGATATGAGATAGATAGATATGAGATCGATAGATAGATAGATTAATAGATATGAGATAGATATGAGATAGATAGATATGAGATAGATAGATAGATATGAGATAAATAGATATGAGATAGATAGATAGATATGAGATAGATATGAGATAGACAGATAGATCTGAGATAGATAGATATGAGATATATATGAGATAGATAGATATGAGATAGATAGATATGAGATAGATAGATAGATATGAGATAGATATTAGATAGATAGATATGAGATAGATAGATATGAGATCGATAGATAGATAGATTAATAGATATGAGATAGATATTAGATAGATAGATATGAGATAGATATCATATAAATGTCTTGGTGCGTTTTCACCCTAATTGTAAATTATACAAATTTGACCCCAGAAATGGCAGCAAACAGAACCACAACTATTGTACTATCTCTTCTTAAGATAGATATATATGAGATAGATAGATATGAGATGGATAGATAGATATGAGATAGATAGATATGAGATGGATAGATAGACAGATAGATATGAGATGGATAGATAGATAGATATGAGATAGATAGATATGAGATAGATAGATAGATATGAGATAGATATGAGATAGATATGAGATAGATAGATGAGATAGATAGATATGAGATAGATAGATATGAGATAGATAGATAGATATGAGATAGATAGATATGAGATCGATAGATAGATTAATAGATATGAGATAGATATGAGATAGATAGATATGAGATAGATATGAGAAAGATAGATTGATATGAGATAGATAGATTGATATGAGATAGATATGAGATAGATAGATAGATATAGATAGATATGAGATAGATAGATATGAGATAGATAGATATGAGATAGATATGAGATAGATAGATATGAGATAGATAGATATGATATAGATAGATATGAGATAGATAGATATGAGATAGATAGATAGATATGAGATAGATAGATATGAGATAGATATAGATATGAGATAGATATGAGATAGATAGATATGAGATAGATAGATATGAGATAGATATGAGATAGATATAGATATGAGATAGATAGATATGAGATAGATAGATATGAGATGGATAGATAGATAGATATGAGATAGATAGATAGATAGATATGAGATGGATAGATATGAGATAGATATGAGATGGATAGATAGATATGAGATGGATAGATAGATAAGAGATAGATATGAGATGGATAGATAGACAGATAGATATGAGATGGATAGATAGATATGAGATAGATATGAGATGGATAGATAGAGAGATAGATATGAGATAGATAGATAGCTATGAGATAGATAGATAGATATTAGATAGATATGAGATCGTTATGAGATGGATAGATAAATAGATAGATAGATATGAGATAGATAGATATGAGATAGATATGAGATAGATAAATAGATATGAGATAGATATGAGATAAATAGATATGAGATAGATAGATAGATATGAGATAGATATGATAGATAGATAGATATGAGATAGACAGATAGATCTGAGATAGATAGATATGAGATATATATGAGATAGATAGATATGAGATAGATATGAGATAGATAGATATGAGATAGATATTAGATAGATATGAGATCGATAGATAGATTAATAGATATGAGATAGATATTAGATAGATAGATATGAGATAGATATCATATAAATGTCTTGGTGTGTTTTCACCCTAATTGTAAATGATACAAATTTGACCCCAGAAATGGCAGCAAACAGAACCACAACTATTGTACTATCTCTTCTTAAGATAGATATATATGAGATAGATAGATATGAGATAGATAGATGAGATAGATAGATATGAGATAGATAGACAGATATGAGATAGATAGATATGAGATCGATAGATAGATAGATTAATAGATATGAGATAGATATGAGATAGATAGATATGAGATAGATAGATAGATATGAGATAAATAGATATGAGATAGATAGATATGAGATAGATATGATAGATAGATATGAGATAGATATGAGATAGACAGATAGATCTGAGATAGATAGATATGAGATATATATGAGATAGATAGATATGAGATAGATAGATAGATAGATATGAGATAGATATTAGATAGATAGATATGAGATAGATAGATATGAGATCGATAGATAGATAGATTAATAGATATGAGATAGATATTAGATAGATAGATATGAGATAGATATATAAATGTCTTGGTGCGTTTTCACCCTAATTGTAAATGATACAAATTTGACCCCAGAAATGGCAGCAAACAGAACCACAACTATTGTACTATCTCTTCTTAAGATAGATATATATGAGATAGATAGATATGAGATGGATAGATAGATATGAGATAGATAGATATGAGATGGATAGATAGACAGATAGATATGAGATGGATAGATAGATAGATATGAGATAGATAGATAGGAGATAGATAGATATGAGATAGATAGATAGATATGAGATAGTTATGATATGGATAGATAGTTAGATAGATATGAGATAGATAGATATGAGATAGATATGAGATAGATAGATAGATATGAGATAGATATGAGATAGATATGAGATAGATAGATGAGATAGATAGATATGAGATAGATAGATAGACAGATAGATATGAGATAGATAGATAGATATGAGATCGATAGATAGATAGATTAATAGATATGAGATAGATATGAGATAGATATGAGAAAGATAGATTGATATGAGATAGATAGATTGATATGAGATAGATATGAGATAGATAGATATGAGATATATAGATATGAGATAGACAGATAGATATGAGATAGATAGATATGAGATAGATAGATATGAGATAGATAGATATGAGATAGATATAGATATGAGATAGATAGATATGAGATAGATAGATAGATATGAGATAGATAGATAGATAGATATGAGATAGATAGGTAGATATGAGATAGATATAGATATGAGATAGATATGAGATAGATATGAGATAGATAGATATGAGATAGATATAGATATGAGATAGATATAGATATGAGATAGATAGATATGAGATAGATATAGATATGAGATAGATATTAGATAGATAGATATGAGATAGATAGATAGATATGAGATAGATAGATATGAGATAGCTATAGATATGAGATAGATATGAGATAGATTGATATGAGATAGATAGATATGAGATAGATATGAGATAGATAGATATGAGATAGATATGAGATAGACAGATAAATAGATATGAGATAGATAGATATGAGATAGATAGATATGAGATAGATAGATAGATATGAGATAGATAGATAGAAGATAGATATGAGATAGATAGATATGAGATAGATAGATAGATATGAGATAGATATAGATATGAGATAGATATGAGATAGATATTAGATAGATGAGATAGATAGATATGAGATAGATAGATATGAGATAGATATAGATATGAGATAGATTTTAGATAGATATGAGATAGATATGAGATAGATATAGATATGAGATAGATATTAGATAGATAGATATGAGATAGATAGATATGAGATAGATAGATAGATATGAGATAGATATGAGACAGATAGATAGATATGAGATAGATATGAAATAGATAGATATGAGATAGATAGATAGATGAGATAGATATTAGATAGATAGATATGAGATAGATAGATAGATATGAGATAGATAGATAGATATGAGATAGATAGATATGAGATAGATATTAGATAGATAGATATGAGATAGATAGATATGAGATAGATAGATAGATATGAGATAGATATAGATATGAGTTAGATATGAGATAGATAGATAGATGAGATAGATATTAGATAGATATGAGATAGATAGATAGATAGATATGAGATAGATAGATATGAGATAGATATGAGATAGATAGATATTAGATAGATATTAGATAGATAGATATGAGATAGATATAGATATGAGATAGATATTAGATAGATAGATATGAGATAGATATAGATATGAGATAGATATAGATATGAGTTAGATATGAGATAGATAGATATGAGATAGATATAGATATGAGTTAGATATGAGATAGATAGATATGAGATAGATACATATGAGATAGATATGAGATAGATAGATATGAGATAGATATAGATATGAGTTAGATATGAGATAGATAGATATGAGATAGATATTAGATAGATAGATATGAGATAGATAGATATTAGATAGATATTAGATAGATAGATATGAGATAGATATAGATATGAGATAGATATTAGATAGATAGATATGAGATAGATAGATATGAGATAGATATAGATATGAGATAGATATGAGATAGATATAGATATGAGTTAGATATGAGATAGATAGATATGAGATAGATATAGATATGAGTTAGATATGAGATAGATAGATATGAGATAGATACATATGAGATAGATATGAGATAGATATAGATATGAGTTAGATATGAGATAGATAGATATGAGATAGATATTAGATAGATAGATATGAGATAGATAGATATTAGATATCATATAAATGTCTTGGTGCATTTTCACCCTAATTGTAAATGATACAAGTTTGACCCCAGAAATGTTAGCAAACAGAACCACAACTATTGTACTATCTCTTCTCAATCACACATAACTCACTCCATGTATTATAAATACACATGTAACCTGGTTATGGGTGACAGGTGCTTCTCACAGTCCAATACATCTACTCTGATATCAGAAACACCTAACAGCCATCTCCATTGTCGCGGAACGGCGGCTGCTGATATTACATTACAACACTTCGTTAGGTCTCAGATTTACGCCGACAGCAACTTCCTACTCCAGACAAGAAGCGTTAAAGGAGAAACCGCTGTTTGACTGCCCTGTAACAATTACTTTGTTACCCATTTACAAATACTGTATCTGCTCACCTGGGTACGGGATCATGGCGCACAGAATACTGGCGCTGAGAAACCAAACGCCGGAATCCTGAATGGGTGACAATGCCGACACCACTTGGTAAGTACCGTAAACATCCCCCTAACCCTATCCCTCCCCTCCCCAAACCTAACCCTCCCCCCTGCTGCCTAATCCTAACCCTCCCCCGCGCTGCCTATCCCTAACCCCCCGCAGCCTAAGCCTCCCTCCCCGCAGCCTAACTCTAACCCCCTACAGCCTAACCCTAACTCCTCCCTCTCGCAGCCTAACTCTAACCCCACACAGCCTACCCCTAACCCTCCCACCCGCAGCCTAAACTTCTGCCCCCCGCAGCCTAACTCTAACCACCCCACAGCCTAACCCTTCCCTCTCGTAGCCAAACCCAACCCTCCCCCCCACAGCCTAACCCTAACCCCACCAAAGCCTAACCCTCTCACTAGTGCCTAACCCTCCTTCCTGCAGACTAACTCTAACACCCCCGCAGCCTAACCCTTCCCTCTCGTAGCCAAACCTAACATTCTTTTCTCTCTTTGTATTTTGACAGTAATTTAATATTGTCCTCGGCAGCACTGTCGAAGCCGTATAACTGGCTGAGACAGGATCGGTATAAAATGAAATCTGCGCGACGCCAGTTTGCGAATGGCAATGAGACGCAATTTTGCGACTGGCTGCCCAGCGCCATTTTAGTGAATCTTGCTCATTATAAATACATACGGCGATGCTATTATTTAGCGTTGTGCGATTTCCATGCAATAGAAAGAAGTTAAAAGTCCTCATCATATAGTCACTAAAATATATAAAATGAACAACCCTGCAACACACGTACCATGGTGTACTCCACAAACATGTAGTCGCACAACGCTAACTAGTGTCTTTTCCCAAAACCCCAATACTTACACATTGCACACTTACATAAAAGGTTCCCTAGCATTAAAGTGTAATATTCAAGGTTTATTCAGTATTATTAATGATGTGAAATAAATGTAATTTAATATCTAAGGTTTAGTACATGGTAAGCAGACCGTGTTGGTGTTGTACTGATCCACTGTGTCTTTGCAGATTTCCAGTATCATCGGTGAGAAGAATGCAACATGTGTCTGCAAACTATGAACTATAGAGAGTTAAACATTAAAATTTATTTTGTAATGTAACCAGCTTAGATTTAGTATGCAGCAGTAAAAAAGGACACAAAGGGCTGTTGGAGGCTGGTTTGTGTCCAATCGAATTGACCTATGAACTATACTGTAACAGAAGAAGCAAGAAGAACCAATGGAATCATGCCAAACTGTTCTATTGTATTGCCAATCTCTGCTAGTGTATATATGTGGACTCTCTAAACTTGGATGCCAGTCTTCTTGCCTTACTGTTGACAGAGGTTTCTATATTGATGCCGGTATCTGGGTCCAGAGCGCGTGCGTATGTAACAACTGTACCTTGGGTCTGTATGATTTATTTGCGCTGATTGTATTTAGATCACAGCATGTAACCATCTGTTTTTATATTGAATAATAACTTTATGTGCTTTGGAACCACACTCAAAGTCTGAAAGCATTTATTTCTTGTGCGACTCATAACACTAAATAGCGACAATTAGAGAGTTAAACATTAAAATGTACTCTGTAATGTAACCAGGTTAGATTTAGTATGCAGCGGGGAAAAGGACATAAAGAGCTGTTGGAGGCTGGTTTGTGTCCATTCGAACTGACCTATGAACTATACTGTAACAGAAGAACCAGGAAGAAGAGCCAATGGAATCATGCCAAACTGTTCTATTGTATTGCCTGTCTCTGCTAGTGTATATATGTGGGCTCTCTAAACTTGGATGCCAGTCTTCTTGCCTTGGTGTTGATGGAGGTTTCTATATTGATGCCGGTATCTGGATCCAGAGCATGTGCGTATGTAACAACTGTACTGTATGATTTATTTGCGCTAATTGTATTTAGATCACAGCATGCAACCATCTGCTTTTATATTGAATAATAACTTTTTGTGCTTTGGAACCAGACTCAAAGTCTGAAAGCATTTATTTCTTATGCGACTCATAACGCTAAATAGCGACAATTTTAGAAGGTATAGATAGATAGGAATCGATAATTGGGGGCTCGCAGTGTGAATCACGCTATCGGTCACTTGGTAACACTCGGTCAGCGAACTCTCAGCAAAAGGGTGGAAGCGCCATAGCAGGAGAACGCATTGGGTCTCATTCAGACCCAGTCATTAGATGCAAGCCGTCACTCTGCTTGAGGGCGGCCGCATGCATCTTGAAGTGCGGCCTTCTGGTCGCTAGCTAAGCTGTGGGTTACCACCACAGCTAAGCGACCGACCAGGGTGATGGTCGCGATGGTCAGGACCATCGCGACCATCGGGGCTTGTGACGAGACCCTAAGGTTGGGTCTTGGCACTCGCAAGCCCCAGGGAGCTTCCTGCTTTGATCGAGCAGGAAGCTCCCCACTGACATCATTGCTGATGTCAGTGGGGCCGCCCCCAAACCGCAAGCATTCCATCGGGAACGCCTCCGTTTGGCCGACCACCCCCCCGGCCTGCCTTCCAAACGGGGTGAGCTGTCAATCAACATTGACAGCTCACCCCCTTTGGTGCGAGACCCTGAGCGACGGAGCGGCCGTCGCTAGCCAGGTCTCGCACATGCGTACGTCGGAGCCGGCTCCGACGTGCGCATACCCAGTGGGCAAACATTGACCCGGTTGCGAGCGCTCAGCGTTTGCGACCGTAACTGAATGAGGCCCACTGTGCCTTCGAAAATCTGCTACCACTTTGT
The DNA here is from genome assembly GCA_031769625.1 of Taudactylus pleione. Taxonomy (NCBI): domain Eukaryota; kingdom Metazoa; phylum Chordata; class Amphibia; order Anura; family Myobatrachidae; genus Taudactylus; species Taudactylus pleione. Next base: position 295,488 of record JAUIMM010001536.1, on the reverse strand, counting down.
TGCCGAGAGTCTGCTACCCGTTATTGTGGTTTAAGGAGCGCTGATTGGAATCCAGGGACATAGGAGGAAATAGTTTGTTTTCCTTCATTGATAGATTTTTATGTTTAAAAGGGGAAGTCGCACAATAGCGTAAGGGTAATAATACGTTTTGTGTAGTAGTCGCATTATTGTGTATACGTATTTCCTGTATTGCTGCCATGTGTTTTAAACAAAGCCGTTGAGAGTACACGGTGATATTGATAGATAGCATTGTTGTAAATACCTTGATCAGTGTTGCCATAATCTGGGAAACGTGTATTTTTCTGCGCAGGAAAAGGGTGTGTAACAGTGAATATTTGTTGGTAGGGGTAACATGTTCCCTAGTTAAGGGTATCGTAGGACCCTTAAGTGCTAGGCGCCTGTGTCGGCCTAGTGGCTCGGTAGTAGATACCGCAGTCTATACACATAAGCAGATGTAGTTGTTGTCCTTGTTGTAGTTTCGGCTCTCAGTGTGATTACAGTATTCAGTGATCAGTTAGGGTTATTTGAGCATTGTAATTGAACCGCACAGTTTTGGCTAAATTGTGATTGTGAACTGAGTAGAGGGTGGATGAAATCACTGAAATAGGTGTTATTGGAATACATACATGCTAGCAGTTGAAAGGTAGTCAAAAAGGGATTAGGTGCGTGGAAGCAGCCTGGTTATTCTTCCATAGGTGTGTGGGCGCATCCTGTTAATAGCGTCCGCAGGTAAGTGAAAGGATCTTGACTCAGTTTAAATCTCTATTGAAAAGCTTAGGGTTCTCCCAGAATGGGGGCCAAGCAAATGGTAGAGATGTTAGATGATGAGCTGCTGTTGGAAGCGCCGCTTGGGTCGGCACGGCATATTATGCATACTAAGTACGGTGATTATGCGACTAAGTACTGTGATGTATGGTTTATAATGACGATGAAGAGTGTTAGACCGTTACCCAGAATTGGCAGCTTTGATAAGGAGGTATTGAACAATGTCCGAGATGGCATCTGTAGGGTGCATTCTCGAATGAAAAAGGTAAAATATAACGAGTGTTTAAAGTTGTGGCAGCGTGAGGGGGATGCGTGGCTTAAAGGTGTGCACGCGACACAAACTAGCGTCGCAAGCACGTTACAGGAGAGTGCACACGCAGCGCTAAACTGCGGTGTGTGCACGCCGCGAGATAGCGTGCATGCGCAAGGTAACGTTGCAGAAGGTATTGCCAGTGGTTCAGGCGCACCACCACTGCCCTATGCGGATGGGGGTGCAGGTACAGTCATTGTAAAAACCTATAAAAATTTAACAAGTAACTTGTACCCTCTCTTGAGTAATCACAAAGAAAATATTTATGATGTGGATGATGAACCTGTTATGTCTGCCATTTCCCATGCTGTACACATGTTAGATGCTCCATCACAACAAGCACAAGTGGTGCCTCCATCTCCATCAGTGATAGTACGGGAAGTGCTAACATCCACTGCACCCGTAGAGGAAGTTGTTAATCACATACGTAGCAGTAATAGACTAAACCCCCAGCCAGGTAACAAGGTCAAAAGTAGCAGTGCGGCCGGTCTGCATCCCATCCGGACAATAACTGTTACGAATGGGAATGTGGATGCGAACGGTGTAGTGCCCACAAGGGAGGTAGCAATGCATTGTCCTTGGACAAGAGCGGAGCTAAATTCCATAATGAATGATTTCCCTGATCCTAAAAATGAATTAGCCAAATGCCAAAGATTTTTGAAAAATTTGGGTAGTGCTCACAATCCAACCAATAAGGATTGGCGTATGGTGTTAAGGGTTTGTCTTCCACACAATACCGATGTGAAAAAGTTTATCACGGATTGTGTATTGGATGGAGATGGTCCCGTAACAGACGAGAGTAACCAAGGTAACATTACCCGCATAATAACTCAATTGGGTGTATATTTTCCAGTAGTAGTTACCTGGAGTAAAATTTTCACCATAAAACAAAAAGAGAGTGAATCTGCAGAAGATTATTGTAACCGAGCTCTGCAGGCTATCGCCCAGTACACTGGGATAGAGGATATTAAAGATAGCACTCATCACAGGGGAATGATCATCACTGTACTTATGGATGGTCTAAAAGAGAATCTAAAGACCCGAGTTCAGACCTCACTACTTGGCTGGAGAGGAGTTACTGTAGACACGCTCATAGAATCCGCTATTGAACATGATAAAAATATCCTCAAAAAGAGAGACCCAGAGCGAGAAGGAATGACTGTAACATCACAGCCACTAGACACACATGCACCTACACAGCTACACGTCCTCACAAATCCTGCACCACCACAAACACAGCCCTACCCCACTTATCACACACAGCCTCAAAACCCATACTATCCACAATCACCATATTACCCTCAACATCCTTATCCACACACATAATCTTTCCCTACTGCTCAACCCATACAGCAACCCTTTCACCCACCCCACTAAGGTACTTTAACTGCAACCAAGTGGGACATGTAAGTAGGAACTGTAAGGTGAAGAAGGTATATACACAGTGTACAGGAAATGTCCAACAGTCGCCAGCTCCAATTGTGGTCTTAAATGCTGTATTGGAGAGTGAGAGTCAATGCTAGGGGTCAGGTCATACCTGTAGTCTACAGATAGTCAGGTTAACGGGAAGTAGTAGGGAAGAACCGGTGATGATGGTTGATGTAGCTGGTATTAAATATCCTTTTCTTGTAGACACAGGGGCGACCAGATCAGTGATGAAATCTCCTGCTAATTTACAGGTGACCAGTGAGACAGTACCAGCAATGGGTGTAATGGGTAAAGTGCAACATTATCCTGTAACCAAATCCATGGAGGTCACTATCGGGCCATTGCATACCAGGCATTCTTTCCTTCTGGCAGCAGCGGCTCCTACTAACCTACTTGGAAGGGATTTGTTATGTAAGATGGGATGTGTCATATATTGTACCCCTGATGGTATATTTCTAGATATCCCAGAGAGAGTTGCGACGAGGTGAGGGATATATTGGACACTCCCCAAAGGATAATGTATCACTCTACTGGTTCAGGTAAAAATCCATCTCAGATAGATCAAATGTTATCCCAAATTCCAGATTCACTTTGGACCAAGAATGGACAGGACACTGGATTAATGGCAAATGTAGCTCCCATAATGGTAAATCTAAAAAGCGGTAGGCAAGCTCCAAAAATTCCCCTGTACCCATTTAAAACAGGAGGTAGAGTTAGGGGTTTATCCCATAATTGAGCAATTATTACAGCAGGGAATTTTAGTCCATACAGCAAGTGTAGCCAACAGTCCCATCTTTCCTGTGAAGAAGAGTGGTGGGAGGGGTTATAGGCTGGTACAAGACCTTAGAGGTGTTAATAAGGTAGTAGAGAGCCAATTTCCCGTAGTGCCAAATCCAGCTGTCATTCTTATGCAGATCCCACCAAATGCAACCCATTTCACTGTCATTGACCTCTGTTCTGCTTTCTTCTCTGTACCTCTTCATCCTGACTGTAAGTACCTATTCGCTTTTACATACAGGGGTGTACAATACACATGGACATGATTGCCCCAGGGTTTCATAGACAGCCCCTGTATCTTCTCCCAGGCCTTACACGACTGTTTAAAATCTTTTCAACCTGCCAATGGATCTGTTCTAATACAATATGAGGACGATTTATTGTTATGTTCTGATTCGTATATGTCATGTTTAAATGATACTAAACTTTTATTGCTTCATCTCTCGCAAACAGGACACAAGGTTGCTAAGGACAAACTACAGCCATGCCAGTCCCGGGTTAAAAACTTGGGACATTGCCTAACCCAGGGGTTACGACATCTGACAAATGACAGAATCCAAGCAATACAGAACATGACACTGCTGCAGAATCAACAGCAAATTTGTACCTTCTTGGGAATGTGTGGATACTGCAGAATGTGGATCCCAGGCTTTTCTATTTTGGCCTTGCCATTACAGGACTTAGGCCCTCATTCAGAGGCGGTCGCATGAAGCGTTCGCTCTCTCTGAATGAGGGCGGCCACTTCTTTTTTTTAGTGCGGCCACCTGGTCGCTAGCTAAACTGTGGGTTACCACCCACAGCTTAGCGACTGACCAGACCCTAAGGTTGGGTCTAGGCAAGCGCAAGCCGCAGGGAGCTTCCTGCTCTGATCGAGCAGGAAGCTCCCCACTAACATCATTGCTGATGTCAGTGGGGCCACCCCCAAACAGCAAACGTTCCGTCGGGAACGCCTCCGTTTGGCCGGCCAACCCCCCTGCCCACCTCCCAAACGGGGTGACCTGTCAATCACCATCGACAGCTTGCCCCCTTTGGTGCGAGACCCGTAACGACGGAGCGCCCGTCGCTAGCCGGGTCTCTAGCCAGCTCCGACGTGTGCATGCCCAGTGGGCAAACATCGACCCAGTTGCGAGCGCTCAGCGCTTGCGACCGGGTCTTCCTCAAAGCCCGATCGTGTCATACACACAGAGGAATCAGAGCAGGCTTTCCTTAATCTTAAGGATAGTCTGACAAGAGCACCTGCATTGGGAATACCTGATTATGAAAAACCTTTTGATTTATATTGTACAGAAGCTGATGGTTGCGCAGCAGGTGTCCTCACACAAAAACATAGTGATGCCAGTAGGCCCGTAGCATACTACAGTGCACATTTGGACACTGTGGCAAGATCACTCCCAACGTGTTTAAGAAGTGTAGCAGCAACTGCTCTATTGGTCAGTAAGAGTGAGGATGTGGTACAAGGCCATGATATGATTGTCTATACTCCCCATGCTATATCTGCTTTGCTAAACTCTGCCCAAACCAGACATGTATCCTCAGCTAGATTCACAAAATGGGAACTAGCCTTAATAGCACCTGCAAACATCACCATCAAAAGGTGCAGTACGTTAAACCCAGCTACGTATTTACCATATGTGCAACATGATGCACAAAGGGTGGAGAGAGGTGAGTCGCTGGCGAAAGGTGAGTTCTGCAGGTATATTGATGCACATGATTGTATGGAATATCTGAATCAAACCTTTACTGCAAGACTTGACATACGGGATACCCATTAGAAAATGTACATCTGACATTTTACACGGATGGGAGTTGTCATAGACAAACTAACACTGGAGAGTTATGTACAGGTTATGCTGTGGTAAATGACAAGGTCGTTATAGTGGCCAAACCTTTAGGCCCACCACACTTGGCCCAAGTGGCGGAACTGGTGGCACTAAATAGGGCGTGTGAATTAGCGGAAGGTAAATCTGCAAATATTAACACTGACTCTAGGTACGCCTTCGGGGTAGTACACGATTTCGGCGCTCTATGGCATCTTAGAAAATTTATGACAGCAGCAGGCACACCAACTGCACATTCCAGACATATAAAAGGACTATTGACAGCAATCCAATTGCCTAAGACAGTGGCGGTAATTAAGTGTAAACCTCATACATGTGAGGATGATCCGGTGTCACTGGGCAACAACAGGGCAGACGAAGCGGCAAAATAGGCAGCAGGGTTAAAAATGAATGTACCAACTGAACAAATGATGACTTTTCAAACGACTGACATGCTGAAATTAATTGAGATGCAAAATTTGTGTTCCATTCAGGAAAAGGCAGTCTGGAAGTCTGAGGGATGTGGGCAAGAGTCTTCTAGACTCTGGAGAGATGGACAAGGTAAGCCATTGGCTGCCAAGGTGTACTACCCAAACCTGGCTGAGGCAGCGCACGGTCTGACTCACTTGGGAAAGCAAGGTATGTGCAAATTGGTGAGAGCATACTGGTGCGCACTGGGTTTTTCTTCTCAAGCGGAAAAGAGAGCAATGTCCTGTCTGACCTGCTTGAGGAAAAACATTGGGACAACGATCCCTACCGAACCATCCCACATTCCTCCGACTGACGGACCTTTTCAGGTAACACAAATTGATTTAATCCAATTACCACCCTGCAGGAATCTCAAGTATGTATTAGTGTGCACTAATGTGTTTTCTAATTGGGTTGAGGCATACCCAGCTGCCACTAATACTGCTGCATTTACTGCCAAGAAAATTGTTCAGGAGCTTGTATGCAGATACGGTATCCCTAAAATTATTGAGAGTGATAGGGGTACACATTTCACACGTGATGTTTTCCAAAATATGTGTAAGTTAATGGGTATTAATAGTCGACTTCATACCCCCTACCGACCGCAAGCCAGTGCCAAGGTGGAGTGGATGAACGGGACTATTAAAAACAAATGAAGTAAAATCATGTCGGAAACTGGACTAGGTTGGCCAGAAGCACTACCACTTGTTCTCCATAGTATCAGGACAACTCCAAGGCCTCCTCTTAATCTGTCCCCCTTTGAAATACTGTTTGGTAGACAGCCTCATTTGATTATAAGTCCGCAGAAAGATTTGAAAGGTAACAACAAGGTAACTGTAAGGTATCTTGTAACAACGAGTATACAGTTAAAACAGCAACAGCAGAAACTGAAATTGTTGGCACATGATATGCCAGAAACAAACTGTCATGATGTTGAACCTGGAGAATTTGTTATGATCAGAAATTTCTGGCGTTCAGGTTGTTTGACTGATCGGTGGGAAGGTCCGTATCAGGTGTTGTTGACGAGAACAACCTCATTGAAGGTGGCGGAGAGAGATACCTGAGTCCATTCCACTCACTGTATGAAGGTCGACCAACCGGTGGAGATACAAGGCAGATAACGTGGACCTGTCGATAGCGAGCTTGTTCCGGGAGGGTTAAAAGGTTGCAGTGCGATATCTGAACTAAAGAAATTTGTAGATCCTTGCTACGTCAATGGACTGGTCTGTTGTGTTCATTTTTGTATTCTCTTCCAGAGTTTCCATCATCCTGGTTTGTTCACGGATTTCTGGTTGCTGTGACGGAGGACCGATAGAGGAGATGGGAGCTAATGGCAGTATTGATCGAGTGGAGTCGAGAGGAGGAGTGCTATGCCAATCAGGGGAGTGTCTGACCAATCTTAGTACAGTAATTAAGAGATCTGCTATTCTGGATACTCGGAGGCAGTGTGAAGGTCTATCCTCTGAGGATTATTGTATTTGTGAGTTCTGTGGGTCCGTAGTCAACAAGAGATGCATCCAACAGTGCCAACCTAAGTATAACCAGTATTGGGGTGGGTATCCTTTAGAGGATTATAATACCATGGTGGGCAAAATTTTGAACCAAACTGACTGTTGGGTGTGCTCTCACGTGCCCCAAGGACAGCATAATGTAGGATTATTGCCATTCCCATTAAATATCTCTGAAATTATAGAATTGCAAAAAGGGAAGACACTGGATGGAAAATTTCTTAACACCAAACCACCCCATTTTAAACTCCACCAGTACCAGGCAGATAAAACACTTATATGTTTGAACATCACCTACTCCAATGAACCAGGAAGTTGGGAGGTGACTGGGAATAACCAGACGATGACCTACTCACAAAGAGCTGATCGTGAGCCTATGAATTATGAACTGTTATGCACAATTAGGTTAGGTGGAAGACACTTTCGGTATAAATATACACTAAGTAACACCAAGGAAATGGTTGGCAGAATACCAGAAGGGTACTGTGCTAGGGTTATACAACCAGAAACATGTATTAGCCAGATGGGAGAACCTGAGATAGGATCCTTTGTGAGGGAAATGTGTTGGATGATCATGATGCATTACATTCCTTATGTTCTCCCCAATGATGTACATTTTATATGTGGAAGGAAAGCATATAAGTGGCTCTCTCCGAGTTCCGAAGGTTTGTGTTACTTGGGAATAGTAGTTCCAGAAGTTATGACCCTTACACATGGTGAAATGCTTGGTATTCATAAAAACACACCATCACTATATCTTCACACACAGTATGAACACAGAGACAAAAGAAATATGATACCTGGTGACGTGCATAAAGCCACACAGTTAATTAGTGAGACAACTGGCTTTCAAGTTTTGGTAGCATTGGATCCCACCAGGATCGCTCGGGTACACTAAATTTTAGATATATTCAAGATCTTGCGAAATTAATACAGTAGATAATATCACCGAGATGTATGATGACACATTCAGGTATACAGGTAGGGAGTTGCAAGCTTACAAGAAAGAACTTGTGCAACATAGACTAGTGTTAAATTATTTAACAGCTGTCACTGGAGGATATTGCGTAACTTTGGCCACCCAATTTGGTGTAAAATGTTTCACTTACATTACAAACGATACCAGCAATCCCAAGGAGGTGATAGACCGGAAGATGGATGAAATTCTGCAGCTGAAATGGGAATTTTGAAAGAACCATAATGCTTCAGTGGCTGAAGTAGAGGAGAAGGTAGAGGAATGGGTTTCATGGTTGAACCCAGTGAAATGTTTCACCGGTCTAGGGGAGTGGGTCCAGGAAATAATTGCGAGCATAGGTAAACTCCTGATCCTCATACTGGTTGTCATCATAGTAATTGGCATATGTGTCAGGTGTGTTCCTACTGTGTTGAAATGTGGAAAATGTAATAATAAGGTAAACTGAAGGAATGAAATTATGATGGTGGTCAGTAGTAACAATATGAATACTGAGGTAAATGTAAGTCTGAACTAGAAGGTACCATCATATGATGTATAGGATTTAGACATGCATGAAATGTTATTTTAAAACATCAAATAATGTAAGTCCCTATTCCCCCTCAAGACTTCCTTTATAGGATTGGTGCATCCCCACATCTTTCCCATGATCTCACAAGATCCGCGGTGTGCGTATAAGGGTAGTTTTATGTCCCCTCCTAGAGACACATTACTGATGGATTAAGAACCACCTTGTGTCATCCCATAAATTAACATAATGTAAGCCTAAATTAATTTTAAAATCAGAGTATGATAGCATGTTGTTTGCTATCAAAGGGTGGACTGTCGAAGCCGGATAATTGGCTGAGACAGGATCGGTTTAAAATTAAATCTGCGCAACGCCATTTTGCGAATGGCAATGAGACGCCATTTTGTGACTGGCCGCCCAGTGCCATTTTAGTGAATCTCGCCCATTATAAGTACATACGGCGATGCTATTATTTAGCGTTGTGCGATTCCCACGCAATAGAAAGAAGTTAAAAGTCCTCACCATATAAATACAGTCACTAAAACATATAATATGATCAACCCTGAAAAACACGTTCCATGGTGTACTGCACAAATACGTAGTCGCACAATGCTAACTAGCGTCTTTTCCCAAAACCCCAATACTTACACACTGCACATTTACATAAAAGGTTCCCTAGCATTAAAGTGTAATATTCAAGGTTTATTCAGTATTATTAATGATGTGAAATAAATGTAATTTGATATCTAAGGTTTAGTACATGATAAGCAGACAGTGTTTGGTGTTGTACTGATCCACTGTGTCTTTGCAGATTTCCGGTATCATCGGTGAAAAGATCGCAACATGTGTCTGCAAACTATGGACTATAGAGAGTTAAACATTCAAATTTACTATGTAATGTAACCAGCTTAGATTTAGTATGCAGCGGTAAAAAAGGACACAAAGGGCTGTTGGAGGCTGGTTTGTGTCCAATCGAATTGACCTATGAACTATACTGTAACAGAAGAAGCAAGAAGAAGAACCAATGGAATCATGCCAAACTGTTCTATTGTATTGCCTATCTCTGCTAGTGTATATATGTGGGCTCTCTAAACTTGGATGCCAGTCTTCTTGCCTTGCTGTTGACGGAGGTTTCTATATTGATGCCGGTATCTGGGTCCAGAGCGCGTGCGTATGTAACAACTGTACCTTGGGTCTGTATGATTTATTTGCACTGAATGTATTTAGATCACAGCGTGTAACCATCTGTTTTTATATTGAATAACTTTTTGTGCTTTGGAACCACACTCAAAGTCTGAAAGCATTTATTTCTTGTGCGACTCATAATGCTAAATAGCGACAATTTTAGAAGGTATAGATAGGTAGGAATCGATAGGTAGGAATTGATAGCACCCCCATTAACCTTACAAATAATGACATTTGAGTATTAAGTTGGGACATTTGCGATATTTGTACAATATACCTAGTAGTGCAGGTTTTCCTATATCCCCTTTTCCCTGATCTATTGTGCAGTGATGGGCCCCTGGAACAAGCCCATGTAAACAGTACCCGCTCCGTCCTCTCTTGCAGCAACCCTCAGCAAATCATCATCACAGTACAGCGTTGTACGTCCTCCTGACAGCAGTATTTTGTGTCCGTGACTCCCTGTAACTGCATTGTGAGTTGTATTTATCATGAGAAGTGAAATAAATTCTGTGTAATATTTCCCACCCTCTATTGCTGTCTCCAGTTGGATGTGAGGCCCGACCTCTCCTCATACAGGCAAGGATAAGACCATGGAGCGGCCATTTAAGCCAGGATAAGACTTTGTAGTGAATCATAGTTTTGTTTTGTGCAGGTTGTACAGATTGTAGGGGATGGCTGTAAAATGGGCAGCACAGACGGTGTAATGGTCAGCATTACTGCCTCACAGCACAGAGGTCGTGGGTTAGATTCCCACTACGTCCGTAATTGTGTGGAGTTTGTATACACTCCCTGTGCTTGCGTGGGTTTCCTCCGGGTGCTCCGGTTTCCTTCTACACTCCTAAAAATATACTGGTAGGTTTATTGGCTCCCAACAACATTAACCCTAGTGTGTGTGCACATGTGATAGGGATATAGAGTGTAAGCTCCACTGGGGCAGGGAGTGATGTGACCCCTAGTGTGTATGTGTGTGACCATGTGATGGGGAATATAGAGTGTAAGCACTGGGGCAGGGAGTGATGTGACCCCTAGTGTGTATGTGTGTGATCATGTGATGGGGAATATAGAGTGTAAGCACTGGGGCAGGGAGTGATGTGATTCCTAGTGTGTATGTGTGTGACCATGTGATGGGGAATATAGAGTGTAAGCACTGGGGCAGGGAGTGATGTGACCCCTAGTGTGTATGTGTGTGACCATGTGATGGGGAATATAGAGTGTAAGCACTGGGGCAGGGAGTGATGTGACCCCTAGTGTGTAGGTGTGTGACCATGTGATGGGCAATATAGAGTGTAAGCAGCACTTGGGCAGGGACTGATGTGACCCCTAGTGTGTATGTGTGTGACCATGTGATGGGCAATATAGAGTGTAAGCACTTGGGCAGGGACTGATGTGACCCCTAGTGTGTATGTGTGTGACCATGTGATGGGCAATATAGAGTGTAAGCACTTGGGCAGGGACTGATGTGACCCCTAGTGTGTATGTGTGTGACCATGTGATGGGGAATATAGAGTGTAAGCACTGGGGCAGGGAGTGATGTGACCCCTAGTATGTATGTGTGTGACCATGTGATAGGGAATATAGAGTGTAAGCACTGGGGCAGGGACTGATGTGACCCCTAGTGTGTATGTGTGTGTGACCATGTGATGGGGAATATAGAGTGTAAGCACTGGGGCAGGGAGTGATGTGACCCCTAGTGTGTATGTGTGTGACCATGTGATGGGCAATATAGAGTATAAGCAGCACTTGGGGAGGGACTGATGTGACCCCTAGTGTGTATGTGTGTGACCATGTGATGGGGAATATAGAGTGTAAGCACTTGGGCAGGGACTGATGTGATCCCTAGTGTGTATGTGTGTGAGCATGTGATGGGGAATATAGAGTGTAAGCACTAGGGCAGGGAGTGATGTGACCCCTAGTGTGTATGTGTGTGACCATGTGATGGGGAATATAGAGTGTAAGCACTGGGGCAGGGAGTGATGTGACCCCCAGTGTGTATGTGTGTGACCATGTGATAGGGAATACAGAGTGGAAGCACTGGGGCAGGGAGTGATGTGACCCCTAGTGTGTATGTGTGTGACCATGTGATGGGGAATATAGAGTGGAAGCACTGGGGCAGGGAGTGATGTGACCCCTAGTGTGTATGTGTGTGACCATGTGATGGGGAATATAGAGTGTAAGCACTGGGGCAGGGAGTGATGTGATCCCTAGTGTGTATGTGTGTGACCATGTGATAGGGAATATAGAGTGTAAGCTGCACTGGGGCAGGGAGTGATGTGACCCCTAGTGTGTATGTGTGTGACCATGTGATGGGGAATATAGAGTGTAAGCAGCACTGGGACAGGGAGTAATGTGACCCCTAGTGTGTATGTGTGTGACCATGTGATGGGGAATATAGAGTGTAAGCACTGGGGCAGGGAGTGATGTGACCCCTAGTGTGTATGTGTGTGACCATGTGATAGGGAATATAGAGTGTAAGCTCCACTGGGGCAGGGACTGATGTGAATGGCTATATATTCTCTGTAAAGCGCTGCGGAATATGTGTGCGCTATATAAATAACTGGTAATAAATAAATACACAATACAGCGGGGAACGTGTGGGGGAGGGGGGTAATAAAATGTAATGAGGTTAGGCGACCACACGCCCAGCAGCTGTATTCATGGCAATATATCACTAACACAAACACCGGGCAATTAGTGGATTTAATGAACCGAATGGGCTGGTAAATAAGTAGAGGAAACCATAAATACTGGAACCAGGTCACGCGTTTGCTGACTTCTTTGGTAAAGGTTTCCCATAATTAAACTCTAGTAATGAAATGAGGAGCAGGAGACAGGACAGGGGACGATGTGCAGCCTCACTGACATTCATTCAGAGAATAGATAGATTCAGTGAGGAGGCCCTGGTACAGTTATTATATACTGTGTATAAGATATGTATCTCCTGTATTAGAATATGAGCGGACTATTTTTATGCACAAGGAAGTTTTGGCAGACAATGAGCAGGATTCCTGTGACGCTTCTGGAATCCCGATGGCCATATATACTAACATTAACAAAAGCGTTTAATTGTCGCCACAAATCCTACAGCGCCCAACAGTCAGCGTACAAATCACAGGTAAACAAATTAGACATAATAATGCTGTAAACAATGGAGCGCAGCTGGTATATAGCCAACAGCTGGAGGACCGTCTCGCTGCCAAAGCCATATCTGTCTGTGTGTCTGTCACACTGAGTCGGTTTATGGGACTGACAGATATCTGTTACGCTTCAGTGACTCTAGGTAAGTTCTAACTACGCTCTAGGTACTGTAAGGGGTGTCTAGGCTATAGGCAAGGTTTATCTAGGCTCTAGGTACTGTAAGGGGTGTATAGCCTATAGGTAAGGTATATATGGGCTCTAGGTAAGGTCTATCTACGCTCTAGGAAAGGTGTGTCTGGGCTGCAGGTAAGGTGTGTCTAGGCTGCAGGTAAGGTGTGTCTAGGCTGCAGGTAAGGTGTGCCTAGGCTCTAGGTAAGGGGTGTCTGGGCTGCAGGTAAGGGGTGTCTGGGCTGCAGGTAAGGTGTGTCTAGGCTGCAGGTAAGGTGTGCCTAGGCTCTAGGTAAGGTGTGCCTAGGCTCTAGGTAAGGTGTGGCTAGGCTCTAGGTAAGGTGTGTCTGGGCTGCAGGTAAGGCGTGCCTAGGCTCTAGGTAAGGTGTGTCTAGGCTCTAGGTAAGGTGTGCCTAGGCTCTAGGTAAGGGGTGTCTGGGCTGCAGGTAAGGTGTGTCTAGGCTGCAGGTAAGGTGTGCCTAGGCTCTAGGTAAGGAGTGTCTAGGCTCTAGGTAAGGTGTGCCTAGGCTCTAGGTAAGGTGTGGCTAGGCTCTAGGTAAGGTGTGTCTGGGCTGCAGGTAAGGTGTGTCTGGGCTGCAGGTAAGGTGTGTCTAGGCTGCAGGTAAGGTGTGCCTAGGCTCTAGGTAAGGTGTGCCTAGGCTCTAGGTAAGGGATGTCTGGGCTGCAGGTAAGGTGTGTCTAGGCTGCAGGTAAGGTGTGTCTAGGCTGCAGGTAAGGTGTGCCTAGGCTCTTGGTAAGGGGTGTCTAGGCTCTAGGTAAGGTGTGTCTAGGCTCTAGGTAAGGTGTGCCTAGGCCAGTGGTGTAACTAGGGCAGGGCAAGCGGGGCATGTGCCCTGAGCGCCGTGAGATCGGCGGCGCGGGTGTGTGTGTCGGGAGGGCACCGCTGGCCACGGTACCTGACCACCCTAGTTAGCCAGTGTAGCGCCGACCACAGTGAGTGTGGTCAGCGCTACACATTTACACAGGACCGACGCTAGGCTTCCAGCGCCGGTCCTGTGCTACACAGCCGAGCCCCTTCCCTCCCCTTGAGCTCTTGCCCAATAGCGCCAGGAGGGTGGCAGGCGGGTGGGCTAAGGCTGTGCTAACACACACATCGCCGGCAGCGCTGGTGGCGATGTGTGTTAATCAGCAGCCAATGTGAGTCAGACGACTCTCTGAACTACTACTGGGGGGATACTACTGGGGGCACTGCATTGGGGGGGGTCACTACTGGGGGCACTGCATTGGGGGGGAGACCACTACTGGGGGCACTGCATTGGGGGGGGAGACCACTACTGGGGAACACTACTGGGGACTACTACTGGGGGGGATACTACTGGGGGCATTGCATTGGGGGGGCACTACTGGGGACTAATACAGGGGGGATACTACTGGGGGCACTGCATTGGGGGGGCTACTACTGGGGGGGGATACTACTGGGGGCACTGCATTGGGGGGGACCACTACTGGGGACTAATATTATGGGGGATACTACTGGGGGCACTACATTGGGGGGGACTACTACTGGGGGCACTGCAATGGGGAGAGACCACTGCTGGGGACTGCTAGGGTCTCATGGCCGCAAGCCCCAGAGAGCTACTACTGGGGGCACTGCATTGGGGAGAGACCACTGCTGGGGACTGCTAGGGTCTCATGGCCGCAAGCCCCAGAGAGCTACTACTGGGGGCACTGCATTGGGGAGAGACCACTGCTGGGGACTGCAAGGGTCTCGTGGCCGCAAGCCCCAGAGAGCTTTCGGCTCAAACAGAGCCGAAAGCTCTCCCATTGACATCACTTGTGATGTCAGTGGGGCCGCCCCCAGATGGTAGGCGTCCTCATGGGAACACCTCCGTCTGGGCAGCCACCCCTCGGGCCCGCCCACCAAAAGAGGCGTGCTGTCACTCAACATCGACAGCATGCACCCTTTGGTGCGAGACCCGGAGTGACGGATTGTCGACTCCGTCGTGCGCATGCGCTGTGGGCCATCATCGACCCGGTTGCGAGCGCTCAGCGCTTGCGACCGGGTCTGAATCAGGCCCTCAGTCTTCATACAGTGATTGACAGGAAGTGACCGTTTGAGAGTGGTGATGGGGGTGGTCAGAGAAACGCAGGTGTGCCTGGGCGTTTAAACGCCGTTAAAGGGGGCGAGCATAATTAAGCCCCTGCGATGGCATATGCTGGCAGAGGTCTAGATGGCGACAGGAAGTTTAGCAGCTTGTGCGGTAGGGTCAGGTCCACCACAACTGTGCGGATGGTTCTATTACTCGATGTTACCGATGTTTACGCTGTCTTGCGGATGCATGTCATGGGTAGTGGGCGGCTTTATACAGTGATGGGTGTCTTGGTATAGAGCTGCGGTTGTCGTGCAATTGCATTCATTAGCATATTTTCGCAGCGAGCAGGGTGCGTGCGAATGCAGCCTTGCGTACAAACCTGAATCAGTCCCCAAGCTCCCAGTACCCAGCGTGGGGCACTCAGCCCTGTAGTGCTGGGTCTCTGTGCTGGGACTCTCCTAATTACCCAGCCACGTCGCTGGGGGTCCGGGGAGCTGGCTCTCCATGTCCCCCAGCGCACCGCCCCACTCTACACACACTCCCCGCTGCAGCGCACTGGGGGTTAATATGTTGCTTTGCTGCGCATGGAGCCGGCTAGCACGGTCCTCTTGTGTGTGGCACTCAGCCTTGCAGTCCAGGACACTGGTTCCAGCTGCGCGGAACCAGTGTCTCTCCCTTATCTCTCTCCTCCCCATCCCTCAGTTCTTATCTCCCACCCGTCCATCTGTCCTTATCTCTCTCCCCCTCTTGTCCATCAGTCCTTATCACTCCCCCATCCCTCAGTCCTTATCTCTCCCCCTCTTGTCCCTCAGTCCTTATCTCTCCCATCTGTCCCTCAGTCATTATCTCTCTCCCCCCTGTCCGTCAGTCCTTATCTCTCCTCCCCTCTGTCCCTCAGTCATTATCTCTCTCCCCACTGTCCCTCAGTCCTTCTCTCTCCCCACTGTCCCTCAGTCCTTATCTCTCTCCCCCCATCCCTCAGTCCTTATCTCTACCCCCCTCTTGTCCCTCAGTCCTCATCTCTCTCCCCCCTCTGTCCCTCAGTCATTATCTCTCCCCCCCTCTGCCCGTCAGTCATTATCTCTCTCCCCCCCCTGTCCCTCAATCCTTATCTCTCTCCCCCCTCTGTCCCTCAGTCCTCATCTCTCTCCCCCCGTCCCTCAGTCCTCATCTCTCTCCCCACCTCTGTCCGTCAGTCATTATCTCTCTCCCCCCCTGTCCCTCAGTCCTTATCTCTCTCCCCCCCTGTCCCTCAGTCCTCATCTCTCTCCCCCCCTGTCCCTCAGTCCTCATCTCTCTCCCCACCTCTGTCCGTCAGTCATTATCTCTCTCCCCCCCCTGTCCCTCAATCCTTATCTCTCTCCCCCCTCTGTCCGTCAGTCCTTATCTCTCTCCCTCAGTCTTTATCTTTCTTCTCCGTGTCCCTAATCTCTCCCCCCTCTCCCTCACTCCTTATCTCTCTCCCCCTTCTGTCCCTCAGTCTTCATCTCTCCCCCCTCTGCCCTTCAGTCCTCATCTCTCTCCCCCCTCTGTCCCTCATCTCTCTCCCCCCCCCGTCCCTCAGTCCTCATCTCTCTCCCCCCCGTCCCTCAGTCCTCATCTCTCTCCCACCTCTGTCCCTCAGTCCTCATCTCTCTCCCACCCTGTCCCTCAGTCCTCATCTCTCTCCCCACCTCTGTCGGTCAGTCATTATCTCTCTCCCCCCCCTGTCCCTCAATCCTTATCTCTCTCCCCCCTCTGTCCGTCAGTCCTTATCTCTCTCCCTCAGTCTTTATCTCTCTTCTCCGTGTCCCTAATCTCTCCCCCCTCTCCCTCACTCCTTATCTCTCTCCCCTTCTGTCCCTCAGTCTTCATCTCTCCCCCCTCTGTCCTTCAGACCTTATCTCTCTCCCCCCTCTGTCCCTCATCTCTCTCCCCCCCGTCCCTCAGTCCTCATCTCTCTCCCCCCCCGTCCCTCAGTCCTCATCTCTCTCCCACCTCTGTCCCTCAGTCCTCATCTCTCTCCCACCTCTGTCCCTCAGTCCTCATCTCTCTCCCCCCCCGTCCCTCAGTCCTCATCTCTCTCCCACCTGTCCCTCAGTCCTTATCTCTCCCCCCCCCGTCCCTCAGTCCTCATCTCTCTCCCACCTCTGTCCCTCAGTCCTTATCTCTCTCCCACCTCTGTCCCTCAGTCCTTATCTCTCTCCCCCCCGTCCCTCAGTCCTTATCTCTCTCCCCCCCGTCCCTCAGTCCTCATCTCTCTCCCCACCTCTGTCCCTCAGTCCTTATCTCTCCCCCTCAGTCCTTATCTCTCTCCCATCTGCTGCAGGTGCTCAGTGCTGCCCGGCATAAAAAAAAAAAAACAACAAAAAACGCATACGGTGACTAATCCTGTGATTCAGATCCTGCTGATTTTTGGCCAAAATCCCGGGATCCCGCCAAACCAGATCCCAGGATTGGCCACCCTAGTTGGGAAACAATTCTGTGTCACTTGGTGAAGCACATCTATGTGTGGGGCACGATAAACTTAATCAGAGACTCAACTTCAGTGCTTGATGGTGGGGTAAGTTGAACCACAGGCTCAATTCACCCCACAGCTTTCGGCTCACTTTGCCCCACAGCGACCATTTTGGAAAAAGCTGCCTTAGTCAAACATGTATGATATATATATAGCGTTCCCACTAGGCTGTTTTAGCGGGGCGTGGCGCCCTGCCCTCTTTCTGGAAGGCGGAAAGCGCCCTGCCCTAACAGCCTGTGGGAACCGTCTTCACCCGCGGGTGAAGAAATGTGCGGTGACCCGGTCACCGCCGGAGAATAGACATCTATTCTCCCTGTCTAAATGTTGGTCCTTGCAGTGACCATTTCTTTCAACATTATATATATACCTTTAGAATGTAAGCCCTCACGAGCAGGGACCTCTTCCCTCATGTGCTTCTCTTTACATTTTCCTCTACTCCTTACTCCCCATAACGGCACCTAACACGGAACTCCCGGCTGCTTATTGTGATCAACTCCCGGCTGCTTACTGTGATCAACTCCCGGCTGCTTACTGTGATCAACTCCCGGCTGCTTACTGTGATCAACTCCCGGCTGCTTACTGTGATCAACTCCCGGCTGCTTACTGTGATCAACTCCCGGCTGCTTATTGTGATCACTCCCTGCTGCTTATTGTGATCAACTCCCGGCTGCTTACTGTGATCAACTCCCGGCTGCTTACTGTGATCAACTCCCGGCTGCTTACTGTGATCAACTCCCGGCTGCTTATTGTGATCAACTCCCGGCTGCTTACTGTGATCAACTCCCGGCTGCTTACTGTGATCAACTCCCGGCTGCTTACTGTGATCAACTCCCGGCTGCTTACTGTGATCAACTCCCGGCTGCTTACTGTGATCAACTCCCGGCTGCTTACTGTGATCAACTCCCGGCTGCTTACTGTGATCAACTCCCGGCTGCTTACTGTGATCAACTCCTGGATGCTTACTGTGATCAACTCCTGGATGCTTATTGCCATCAACTCCCGGCTGCTTACTGTGATCAACTCCTGGATGCTTATTGTGATCACTCCCTGCTGCTTACTGCCATCAACTCCCGGCTGCTTACTGTCATCAACTCCCGGCTGCTTATCGTGATCAACTCCCGGCTGCTTATTGTGATCAACTCCCGGCTGCTTACTGTGATCAACTCCTGGCTGCTTACTGTGAGTGCTATAATCGCTATTGCAGTAATGTATATAAGTTGTGTCCTTGTCCTGCACTGTAATTTACTTGTTTCTTGTTCACTTATTAGTTCTATGTACTATGTAAGGCGCTGCGGAACACTTGTGGCGCCATATAAATAAAGAATAATATATATATATATATATATATTTGAGCAGGTCCCGCACTCACATCTATATCAGCCACAACATCGGGGTGCAAATATATATATAAAAATTTGCTTTGAGATAACAGTCATTATACCTGGTATGTGGAAAAGCAAAAGCGGTTTCCTGTGAATAAAACAAAGCAAATCATAGTTACCAGCTTACCACGTGCTTCCCGCCATTACAGCCAGATAGAAATGACGGACGCTTCCTGATCTTATGGTCAAATGACAACAAATCTGTACAGTTGCCTAGAAACAGGGGGTAGGTCAACTTACCCACCGGCTCATTACCCCACCACTAGCCCCTGTAGCTAACTACATCTAATGATGGCAGAACGTTGCGGCGGAAAAGCTGAGCTGTCACCGCAGTCTCCAGGGCAGGCTATAGGTCCAGGGCAGGCTATAGGTCCCCAGGACAAGCTATAAGTCCCCAGGGCAGGCTATAGGTTCCCTAAGGCAAGCTATAGGTCCCCAGGGCAGGCTATAGGTACAGAGGGCAAGCTATAGGTCCCCATGGCAAGCTATAAGTCCCCAGGGCAGGCTATAGGTCCCCAGGGCAGGCTATAGGTACCCAGGGCAGGCTATAGGTCCCAAAAGGCAGGCTATAGGGATTTGGGAAACTGAGTAAATATAGTGATCAGTCATCTGTGTGCAGGATTCCTTTTCTTACATACCTGTGGCAGGAAGCTGGTTATTATAGATAGATAGAGCCCTAGGTATGGGGTATCTAGGGGAGCAGGGGGCACCTCACTCATAGAGGACACCCATGATTACACTATGATGTGACATCATTACTATTATTCTGCCTGGGGAATAATGAGAGATGGCTGCAGCCAGGGATGGGCAGGAGCAGAACATTAATGTGCAAGCTCTCTGGCTCCCTCTGCCGGTCACTTCACACAACACTGACGTCATTGTGGACGCCAGCCACAAGATGGCGGAGTGGAGGGCAGTCCTGATCTGTAACCCGGAAGTGTTGATCGCCTTTTCCTCACCATAGCAACCACGTGGACACTGCAAGATGTTCCCCGAACTAAATGCTCTGCTGGGCGCCAGCACCGAGACTGCGGAGCGGGTGAGACCCGGGACACCCGAGTGTGTGTGTGTGTGTGACCCGCTCAGTGCCTCATCATCTTTCCTAAGCCACTGCTCTCACCGTGACCCGAATACCGATATACCTCCAATACGGACCCATTATATCACTGTACCCTCACTATGCCTCCTGTACTGCCCCCTATATCACTATACCTACTGTACTACCCCCTATATCACTATAACTACTGTACTGCCCCCTATATCACTATACCTACTGTACTACCCCCTATATCACTATAACTACTGTACTACCCCCTATATCACTATAACTACTGTACTGCCCCCTATATCACTATAACTACTGTACTACCCCCTATATCACTATAACTACTGTACTACCCCCTATATCACTATAACTACTGTACTACCCCCTATATCACTATAACTACTGTACTGCCCCCTATATCACTATAACTACTGTACTACCCCCTATATCACTATAACTACTGTACTACCCCCTATATCACTATAACTACTGTACTACCCCCTATATCACTATAACTACTGTACTACCCCCTATATCACTATAACTACTGTACTACCCCCTATATCACTATAACTACTGTACTACCCCCTATATCACTATAACTACTGTACTACCCCCTATATCACTATAACTACTGTACTACCCCCTATATCACTATAACTACTGTACTACCCCCTATATCACTATAACTACTGTACTACCCCCTATATCACTATACCTACTGTACTACCCCCTATATCACTATAACTACTGTACTGCCCCCTATATCACTATAACTACTGTACTACCCCCTATATCACTATAACTACTGTACTACCCCCTATATCACTATAACTACTGTACTACCCCCTATATCACTATAACTACTGTACTACCCCCTATATCACTATAACTACTGTACTGCCCCCTATATCACTATAACTACTGTACTGCCCCCTATATCACTATAACTACTGTACTGCCCCCTATATCACTATAACTACTGTACTACCCCCTATATCACTATAACTACTGTACTGCCCCCTATATCACTATACCTACTGTACTACCCCCTATATCACTATAACTACTGTACTACCCCCTATATCACTATAACTACTGTACTACCCCCTATATCACTATAACTACTGTACTACCCCCTATATCACTATAACTACTGTACTGCCCCCTATATCACTATAACTACTGTACTGCCCCCTATATCACTATAACTACTGTACTGCCCCCTATATCACTATAACTACTGTACTACCCCCTATATCACTATACCTACTGTACTACCCCCTATATCACTATAACTACTGTACTACCCCCTATATCACTATAACTACTGTACTACCCCCTATATCACTATAACTACTGTACTACCCCCTATATCACTATGCCTCCTGTACTGCCCCCTATATCACTATGCCTCCTGTACTGCCCCCTATATCACTATAACTACTGTACTACCCCCTATATCACTATAACTACTGTACTGCCCCCTATATCACTATAACTACTGTACTACCCCCTATATCACTATAACTACTGTACTGCCCCCTATATCACTATAACTACTGTACTACCCCCTATATCACTATAACTACTGTACTACCCCCTATATCACTATAACTACTGTACTACCCCCTATATCACTATAACTACTGTACTACCCCCTATATCACTATACCTACTGTACTACCCCCTATATCACTATAACTACTGTACTGCCCCCTATATCACTATAACTACTGTACTACCCCCTATATCACTATAACTACTGTACTGCCCCCTATATCACTATAACTACTGTACTACCCCCTATATCACTATAACTACTGTACTACCCCCTATATCACTATAACTACTGTACTACCCCCTATATCACTATAACTACTGTACTACCCCCTATATCACTATAACTACTGTACTGCCCCCTATATCACTATAACTACTGTACTACCCCCTATATCACTATAACTACTGTACTACCCCCTATATCACTATAACTACTGTACTACCCCCTATATCACTATAACTACTGTACTACCCCCTATATCACTATAACTACTGTACTACCCCCTATATCACTATAACTACTGTACTACCCCCTATATCACTATAACTACTGTACTACCCCCTATATCACTATAACTACTGTACTACCCCCTATATCACTATAACTACTGTACTACCCCCTATATTACTATAACTACTGTACTACCCCCTATATCACTATACCTACTGTACTGCCCCCTATATCACTATAACTACTGTACTACCCCCTATATCACTATAACTACTGTACTACCCCCTATATCACTATACCTACTGTACTACCCCCTATATCACTATACCTACTGTACTACCCCCTATATCACTATAACTACTGTACTGCCCCCTATATCACTATAACTACTGTACTACCCCCTATATCACTATGCCTCCTGTACTGCCCCCTATATCACTATACCTACTGTACTACCCCCTATATCACTATAACTACTGTACTACCCCCTATATCACTATAACTACTGTACTACCCCCTATATCACTATGCCTCCTGTACTACCCCCTATATCACTATAACTACTGTACTACCCCCTATATCACTATAACTACTGTACTACCCCCTATATCACTATAACTACTGTACTGCCCCCTATATCACTATAACTACTGTACTGCCCCCTATATCACTATAACTACTGTACTACCCCCTATATCACTATACCTACTGTACTACCCCCTATATCACTATACCTACTGTACTACCCCCTATATCACTATAACTACTGTACTGCCCCCTATATCACTATAACTACTGTACTACCCCCTATATCACTATGCCTCCTGTACTGCCCCCTATATCACTATACCTACTGTACTACCCCCTATATCACTATAACTACTGTACTGCCCCCTATATCACTATAACTACTGTACTGCCCCCTATATCACTATAACTACTGTACTACCCCCTATATCACTATAACTACTGTACTACCCCCTATATCACTATAACTACTGTACTACCCCCTATATCACTATAACTACTGTACTACCCCCTATATCACTATAACTACTGTACTACCCCCTATATCACTATAACTACTGTACTACCCCCTATATCACTATAACTACTGTACTACCCCCTATATCACTATAACTACTGTACTACCCCCTATATCACTATAACTACTGTACTGCCCCCTATATCACTATAACTACTGTACTGCCCCCTATATCACTATAACTACTGTACTACCCCCTATATCACTATAACTACTGTACTACCCCCTATATCACTATAACTACTGTACTACCCCCTATATCACTATAACTACTGTACTACCCCCTATATCACTATAACTACTGTACTGCCCCCTATATCACTATAACTACTGTACTACCCCCTATATCACTATGCCTCCTGTACTACCCCCTATATCACTATAACTACTGTACTACCCCCTATATCACTATAACTACTGTACTACCCCCTATATCACTATAACTACTGTACTACCCCCTATATCACCATAACTACTGTACTACCCCCTATATCACTATAACTACTGTACTGCCCCCTATATCACTATAACTACTGTACTGCCCCCTATGTCACTATAACTACTGTACTGCCCCCTATATCACTGTAACTACTGTACTACCCCCTATGTCACTATAACTACTGTACTGCCCCCTATATCACTAACTACTGTACTGCCCCCTATATCACTATAACTACTGTACTACCCCCTATGTCACTATAACTACTGTACTGCCCCCTATATCACTATGCCTCCTGTACTACCCCCTATATCACTATAACTACTGTACTGCCCCCTATATCACTATAACTACTGTACTACCCCCTATATCACTAACTACTGTACTACCCCCTATATCACTATAACTACTGTACTACCCCCTATATCACTATAACTACTGTACTACCCCCTATATCACTATAACTACTGTACTGCCCCCTATATCACTATAACTACTGTACTACCCCCTATATCACTATAACTACTGTACTGCCCCCTATATCACTATAACTACTGTACTACCCCCTATATCACTATAACTACTGTACTACCCCCTATATCACTATAACTACTGTACTACCCCCTATATCACTATAACTACTGTACTACCCCCTATATCACTATAACTACTGTACTACCCCCTATATCACTATAACTACTGTACTACCCCCTATATCACTATAACTACTGTACTGCCCCCTATATCACTATAACTACTGTACTACCCCCTATATCACTATAACTACTGTACTACCCCCTATATCACTATGCCTCCTGTACTACCCCCTATATCACTATAACTACTGTACTGCCCCCTATATCACTATAACTACTGTACTACCCCCTATATCACTATAACTACTGTACTACCCCCTATATCACTATAACTACTGTACTACCCCCTATATCACTAACTACTGTACTGCCCCCTATATCACTGTAACTACTGTACTGCCCCCTATATCACTATAACTACTGTACTACCCCCTATATCACTATAACTACTGTACTACCCCCTATATCACTATAACTACTGTACTACCCCCTATATCACTATGCCTCCTGTACTACCCCCTATATCACTATAACTACTGTACTACCCCCTATATCACTGTAACTACTGTACTACCCCCTATATCACTATAACTACTGTACTGCCCCCTATATCACTATAACTACTGTACTGCCCCCTATATCACTATAACTACTGTACTGCCCCCTATATCACTATACCTCCTGTACTGCCCCCTATATCACTATGCCTCCTGTACTACCCCCTATATCACTATAACTACTGTACTACCCCCTATATCACTATAACTACTGTACTATCCCCTATATCACTATAACTACTGTACTACCCCCTATATCACTATAACTACTGTACTACCCCCTATATCACTATAACTACTGTACTGCCCCCTATATCACTATAACTACTGTACTGCCCCCTATATCACTATAACTACTGTACTGCCCCCTATATCACTATAACTACTGTACTGCCCCCTATATCACTATAACTACTGTACTACCCCCTATATCACTATAACTACTGTACTACCCCCTATATCACTATAACTACTGTACTACCCCCTATATCACTACTGTACTACCCCCTATATCACTATAACTACTGTACTACCCCCTATATCACTATAACTACTGTACTGCCCCCTATATCACTATAACTACTGTACTACCCCCTATATCACTATAACTACTGTACTGCCCCCTATATCACTATAACTACTGTACTGCCCCCTATATCACTATAACTACTGTACTACCCCCTATATCACTGTAACTACTGTACTACCCCCTATATCACTATAACTACTGTACTACCCCCTATATCACTATAACTACTGTACTACCCCCTATATCACTATAACTACTGTACTGCCCCCTATATCACTATAACTACTGTACTACCCCCTATATCACAATGCCTCCTGTACTACCCCCTATATCACTGTAACTACTGTACTACCCCCTATATCACTATAACTACTGTACTACCCCCTATATCACTATAACTACTGTACTACCCCCTATATCACTATAACTACTGTACTACCCCCTATATCACTATAACTACTGTACTACCCCCTATATCACTATAACTACTTTACTACCCCCTATATCACTATAACTACTGTACTACCCCCTATATCACTATAACTACTGTACTACCCCCTATATCACTATGCCTCCTGTACTACCCCCTATATCACTATAACTACTGTACTACCCCCTATATCACTATGCCTCCTGTACTACCCCCTATATCACTATAACTCCTGTACTGCCCCCTATATCACTATAACTACTGTACTGCCCCCTATATCACTATAACTACTGTACTGCCCCCTATATCACTGTAACTACTGTACTGCCCCCTATATCACTATAACTACTGTACTGCCCCCTATATCACTATAACTACTGTACTACCCCCTATATCACTATAACTACTGTACTGCCCCCTATATCACTATAACTACTGTACTACCCCCTATATCACTATAACTACTGTACTACCCCCTATATCACTATAACTACTGTACTACCCCCTATATCACTGTAACTACTGTACTACCCCCTATATCACTATAACTACTGTACTGCCCCCTATATCACTATAACTACTGTACTACCCCCTATATCACTATAACTACTGTACTACCCCCTATGTCACTATAACTCCAGTACTGCCCCCTATATCACTGTGCCTCCTGTACTGCCCCCTATATCACTGTGCCTCCAGTACTGCACCCCCATCTCATCACACACACAGTACTGCACCCCCATCTCATCACACACACAATACTGCACCCCCATCTCATCACACACACAATACTGCACCCCCATCTCATCACACACACAGTACTGCACCCCCATCTCATCACACACACAGTACTGCACCCCTATCTCATCACACACACAGTACTGCACCCCCATCTCATCAGACACACAGTACTGCACCCCCATCTCATCGTACACACAGTACTGCACCCCCATCTCCTCACACACACAGTACTGCACCCCCATCTCATCACACACACAGTACTGCACCCCCATCTCATCACACACACAGTACTGCACCCCCATCTCATCACACACACAGTACTGCACCCCCATCTCATCACACACACAGTACTGCACCCCCATCTCATCACACACACAATACTGCACCCCCATCTCATCACACACACAGTACTGCACCCCCATCTCATCACACACACTACTGCAGAATACTGCACCCCCATCTCATCACACACACAGTACTGCACCCCCATCTCATCACACACACAGTACTGCACCCCCATCACACACACAGTACTGCACCCCCATCTCATCACACACACTACTGCAGAATACTGCACCCCCATCTCATCACACACACAGTACTGCACCCCCATCTCATCACACACACAGTACTGCACCCCCATCTCATCACACACACAGTACTGCACCCGCATCTCATCACACACACAGTACTGCACCCCCATCTCATCACACACACAGTACTGCACCCCCATCTCATCACACACACAGTACTGCACCCCCATCTCATCACACACACAATACTGCACCCCATCTCATCATACACACAATACTGCACCCCCATCTCATCACACACACAGTACTGCACCCCCATCTCATCATACACACAGTACTGCACCCCCATCTCATCACACACAATACTGCACCCCCATCTCATCACACACACAATACTGCACCCCCATCTCATCACACACACACTACTGCACCCCCATCTCATCACACGCACAATACTGCACCCCCATCTCATCACACACACAATACTGCAACCCCCATCTCATCATACACAGAATACTGCACCCCCATCTCATCACACACACAGTACTGCACCCCCATCTCATCACACACACAGTACTGCACCCCCATCTCATCATACACACAGTACTGCACCCCCATCTCATCACACACACAGTACTGCACCCCCATCTCATCACACACACTACTGCAGAATACTGCACCCCCATCTCATCACACACACAGTACTGCACCCCCATCTCATCACACACACAGTACTGCACCCCCATCTCATCACACACACAGTACTGCACCCGCATCTCATCACACACACAGTACTGCACCCGCATCTCATCACACACACAGTACTGCACCCCCATCTCATCACACACACAATACTGCACCCGCATCTCATCACACACACAGTACTGCACCCCCATCTCATCATACACACAGTACTGCACCCCCATCTCATCATACACACAGTACTGCACCCCCATCTCATCACACACAATACTGCACCCCCATCTCATCACACACACACTACTGCACCCCCATCTCATCACACACACACTACTGCACCCCCATCTCATCACACACACAATACTGCACCCCCATCTCATCACACACACAATACTGCAACCCCCATCTCATCATACACAGAATACTGCACCCCCATCTCATCACACACACAGTACTGCACCCCCATCTCATCACACACACAGTACTGCACCCCCATCTCATCACACACACAGTACTGCACCCCCATCTCATCACACACAATACTGCACCCCCATCTCATCACACACAATACTGCACCCCCATCTCATCATACACACAGTACTGCACCCCCATCTCATCATACACACAGTACTGCACCCCCATCTCATCATACACACAGTACCGCACCCCCATCTCATCATACACACAGTACCGCACCCCCATCTCATCACACACAGAATACTGCACCCCCATCTCATCACACAATACTGCACCCCCATCTCATCACACACACAGTACTGCACCCCATCTCATCACACAATACTGCACCCCCATATCATCATACACACAATACTGCACTCCCATCTCATCATACACACAATACTGCACCCCCATCTCATCATACACACAATACTGCACCCCCATCTCATTATACACACAATACTGCACCCCCATCTCATCATACACACAATACTGCACCCCCATCTCATCATACACACAGTACTGCACCCCATCTCATCACACACACACACAATACTGCACCCCCATCTCATCACACACACAGTACTGCACCCCCATCTCATCACACACACAGTACTGCACCCCCATCTCATCACACACAGAATACTGCACCCCCATCTCATCATACACAGAATACTGCACCCCCATCTCATCATACACAGAATACTGCACCCCCATCTCATCATACACACAATACTGCACCCCCATCTCATCATACACACAATACTGCACCCCCATCTCATCATACACACAATACTGCACCCCCATCTCATCATACACAGAATACTGCACCCCCATCTCATCATACACACAATACTGCACCCCCATCTCATCATACACAGAATACTGCACCCCCATCTCATCATACACACACTACTGCACCCCCATCTCATCATACACAGAATACTGCACCCCCATCTCATCATACACACACTACTGCACCCCCATCTCATCATACACACAATACTGCACCCCCATCTCATCATACACAGAATACTGCACCCCCATCTCATCATACACACACTACTGCACCTATGTCATCATTCTTTCAATCCTGTGCCCCATATTGTCAGTACTGTCCTAAAACTACTATCCCCCAAATCCTGCTCCTAAAATAACTACTTCTTGCTGCTCATGAAATCTCTCACCCCTGAACGTAGAGTACCTGCCTCCCCTGTGCGCCTCAGCCCCCTGCCTCCCCTGTGCGCCTCAGCCCCCTGCCTCCCCTGTGCGCCTCAGCTCCCTGCCTCCCCTGTGCGCCTCAGTCCCCTGTGTGCCTCAGGGTAACGCTTGGGGGTAAGGCTTATCCTATATAAACTATTATTGGATAGTCCACCTACCATTATTGCACCCAAAAATCACCATGCCCGCCAGTACCTAGGGAGGCCAGCGCCCCCCAGCTGTATGTCTGTCCCAGAGTCAGCGGCCTGTGTACAGACTCAGAAGCCGGGGTCTTTTCTGTCTTCCAGCGTCGGTTCACCCTGATCAGTGGCTGTAAGACGGACGCCGGATTCCTGGTGCATCATTTCCTGTCCTATTACCTGAGAGGTCCGTGCGCTTTTATTTGTGGTGTTCAGCTTTAGACGGATATATATATATATATATATATATATATATATATATATATATATATATTTTACATAAAAACTAAATCCAGTGAATCTCTGAGTGTGGGTAAATTACTCCCAGTATACTAAAAATCAGAAACTCAGCGCTATTTAAATATATTCTAAATGTACAAGTAATTAATATTTATCAATGTTAAATAAAAATCCATCAAGAAGTTCTTCTAATTGGAGCAGCAGATTAAATCAATGTGCCTGTGCCAGCACCCACACAAAATACACCAGGTGCACGAAACGTAGGAAATATACTGAATATCTGCGCTAATACAAATGTATAAAGAATTGATATGTGCAAATCACCACTAAAACAAGAATTATATTATATATGAGAGGTTTTTACCTGTAATAAATTCACTCTTTGATAAAGCTCCAGATTTGTGGAGCGAAACGCGTCAGCGGACTTTTCTTTTGGAACCATTGGATTATCCATCTGCATCTTTCATTGGTCATGTCATCTATACACCGGAACGCGAGACCTGCGGTCCTGCTGGACGCTAGCCGGCAGCTGGAGTAGAGGCAGGATTGAGACGCGGCCGGATCGATATCAACTACATCTGACCATCAAGGAGCCGCTATTATTCCGTCTATCCGGAACCGCCTCCGCCGCTCACACAGCTTCTCCATCTGCTCGGATGTGAACTAAGTGATGTGTAAGTTATCACATGCGACCCGTCTGCTAGGAACCTGGTCACATGCGGTATCCAACTTTGTAACAGCAGCATATTCCCCTTGGCGAGACCACCTACTACACATGCGCACATTAGGGATTAATACTTAGGTTTCTATTTTTTGGATCCACCTCCTCCAGCAATTCTTTTAATAGTAGTATTATTACTAATATATTTTATATCTACCAGTATTATATTTGCTGCAATTAGCTTCTCAGTTTATTGTAATTGCTAATGGTATGTGAACATTCTTGTCTATATATTGACCGGTCATATTGGATTTATTACAGTAAAAACATATTATATATATTATATAATATAATTCTTGTTGTCTATATATTGGTCATATTGGATTTATTACAGTAAAAACATCTTATATATATATATATATATATATATATATATATATATTTCTACTTCAGGGTTCATAGGGGGTCCACAGGGTTGACCTTGGGGATATAGCTGGATCAGGATCCATGGGCACCACACAGTTAAGCTTTTAGCTCCCAGGATGCACTTGGGTCCTCCTCTATATCCCGCCCCCGAGCCACAGGCACCTCAGTATAAGTTGGTGCCCGGCCGGAGTTGGTCACCGCGCAGGGGGGCTGCAGGAGCAGCCCCCAGAAGCTTTTTATTTTCTAATAGATTTTATTTATTTTAGTTTCTCTTTTTACTACAGACGGTAGCGAAGGGCTGTCTGTACAGACGCCCACGCTGCCGCTCTGATCCCCGACTGGCGCCGCGCCGCCAGTACTGATCTGGGGATCGCGGTGGGAGGACAGAGTCCGTACTAGCCGGACTCTGTCTACCTCCCAGGACTGCTGCCGGAGTCGCCGGGGATTCAGGTAAGCCGCGCGTCGCTGGCTAGCGGCGGCGCGCGGAATACCTTAAAATGCAGTCCTTTAGCCTCCGGTCCTGGGGACAGACCGGAGGCTGCTGGCAGTGGCGGCGGGCCCCCCCATAACCCGTGGGACCACTAGACCACCAGGGATAACCGGCAAGCGGGAAGCCAGCATCCCTGGGGTTAATGGCCAGCCAGGGGAGGAAGCCTTCCCTGTTCAGCGGCTCCTCCCCTCAGCTCAGTGCGCTTTTCAGCCTGCATGTCTAGCGTCCCTGAGCTGCAGTTCACTCGGCCACTCCTCCTCTGAGGTCTCTGGCGGCCATTTTTTTCTACATGTGGCAGCGCAGATCCCTCGGAGCACGCGGACCGGTCCTCCTGTGTACCTCTCCCCTGTTAGGATGGCGTACACAGCACTATAGCCCTCCCAGACACTGAATCTGGGCAGGTTGATTGTAGTGTAAAGGTGCAGTGAGTATATCTTCCTGCATGGTATGTGACTATTGCTAGTGCTGCTGTCTGTATTTTTCTCTTATTACTGTCAGCTTATATCTATCTCTTTCCTTCTTCCTTAGCCCTACAGGTGTGGAGGAGGGGCTTTTCTACTAACCTCACATATATAAATCAAGTATTTGTGAGGTCTGTCACATACAGTTGTGTGCTACACAGTGCCATATTCAGGACTGTTGTTCAGCACACAGGGAAGTGCAGTTCTTTTTTCCTCTATTGCCATATATATTTTGTCTGTACATTATATTTGGTCATGTCTGAGGGTGAAGTTGAGCACTCCGGGACTCCAGTGATGTTTTCCTGCAGGCGCTGCTCTGCGGGATCACATAGGGAAGAGGCATCTCTGGATGGCCTTTATGAGCGGTGTCAGGTGACTCCTGGTCAATCCAGACCCCCTATGACACAGGAGCCACCATGGGCTATGTTTTCACAGGTGCTGGTGTCTCTGGCCGACCGCCTTGCGGCTCCGTCTGCTGTCCCTACGAGGACTCTGTCCCAGCCTACCATTTCCCATTACCAGGGTACCCCGCAATTATTGCAGAGTTCCTCTGGGTCACAGACTGTGGACCCTTATTCAGGATTGCCTATCTATTTTCAGGCCACTCCTGCTACACAACAGTCTGTGATGCCTTTCCAGACCAATGTGGCAGCTCCTCCACCATGGGTGGACGTGCTCTCCAGTTCAGTCCAGAGTCTGGCAGCTGCATCTTCGACTTTTCAGTCGATGCTGCACAATGACAGGTCTGCAGGGGCGTCTAAGCGTGCACATAAGTTGCATGCGGCGCAGATTTCGGACACTGAGGGGTCCTCAGATGAGGGTGATGTCCAGGACGACTCCGATTCGTACACCTCGGCTCAGGAGTTGGAATCTCGGTCGTCTATTAATGTACGAGCTCTGGTTAGGGCGGTGCGTGCCATTCTCCTAATAGAGGATGAGGCACCTGATCCTAAGTAGAAATTCCCTAGTTTAAAAAAAAAACAAAAAAAAAAACTAAGGTGACTTCGGCGATATTCCCCCTATCTGATCAATTAACGGATCATATGGCGGTGGCTTGGCAGACACCCAGTAAGAGATTTGTGCCTCAAAAGAGGTTGGCTTCCAATTATCCATTCCCGGAGGCGCATTGTAGGAAGTGGGTAGCTCCACCAGCGGTGGATTCCCATGTCACACGCCTTATTAGGAGTGCTACGCTGCCAATACCGTCAGTTTCCTCGTTAAAGGATCCCACGGACAGAAAGGTTGAGGCTTGCCTTAAGTCTATTTATTCCCTCTCGGGAGCAATTGCTCGCCCGTCCATGGCCATTTCCTGGGTGGCTAAGGCCATTGAGGGTTGGGCCAATGCCTTAGAGGACACTTTTCCTGAGGATACTCAGGAAGTCCAGAGGGCATTACTAGGACAGATGAGTGATGCGGCTTCTTATATTGGAGAAGCTTCCTTGGACGCTAGTCTGCTAACCTCTAGGGTGTCGGCTGCGGCTGTGCATGCACGCCGCTCTTTATGGTCCTGGAGAGCAGACGCTGATTCAAACAAGGGCCTGGAGGCCTTACCTTTTAATGGGGAATTACTTTTTGGTCCAGACTTGGATAGGATCGTGGATAGACTGGCTAGGTCCAAGAAACAAGCTTAGAGTGCCAGGCGTCCCTCTTCCAAACAGGAAGATAAGCCTTCCGCCTGATGGGACGGGCCTCCCTCTGGGGGATCCCAGAGGGGAGGCCGACTTCTTCAATTCGCCCAGAGCTGGTTTAATACCACCACCGATGCCTGGGTGCGAGAAGTGGTCTCCCAGGGGTACGCCCTGTCTTTTTGGCGCAGACCGCCTCACCAGTTTTTCTGCACGAGTCCTTCTCAGGACATAGCCAAGGCTATGCTGATCAGGGAAGCTATAGACTCCTTGCTGACTGCAGGGGTCATTGTACCTGTTCCACAATCTCAGCATGGGATGGGGTACTATTCTGCTGTTTCTGGTACAGAAACCCAATGGCTCCCATCGACCCGTTCTAAATTTAAAGTCTCTGAACAGGTTTCTCAGGATTCCCAGGTTCAGAATGGAAACCTTGTGTTCCATAATTCTGGCTATGGGACCCGGGGATTACATGGTCTCCCTGGATATCCAGGACACTTACCTCCATGTGCCGATAGCAACGTCACATCAGAGGTGTCTGCGGTTCGCTCTGTTGCACCGTCACTACCAGTTCCGGGCTCTCCACAGCGCCGAGGGTGTTCACCAAGGTGATGGCAGTTATGGCTGCCCACCTTCGGAACCAGGGGGTACGGTTGTTAGCGTATCTGGACGACCTCCTATTGCTGGCAAGCTCTCCGGAGGTTCTGCTGCAACATCTCCAACTGACGGTGGCTTGTCTGCAGACGCACGGGTGGTTAATAAATTGGAGGAAGTCATCCCTGATCCCATCTCAGCAGATGGTCCATCTGGGGGCCCTCCTAGACTCTCATCAGCAGTGGATCTTTCTAACTCCAGAAAAGGTATCTTCCCTACAGTTGCGGATACGCAGTTGCCTGGATTGTGCCAGTCTTTCGGTACACTCGGCAATGAGAGTGCTGGGTTCCATGGTGTCGGCATTCGACATGGTGGAATTTGCCCAGTTTCACTCCAGGCCTCTGCAGAGGCTGATTCTAGCAAACTGGAATGGGTTGCCTCACCGGATCCGGTCACAGACGCTGGTGCTATCTCCGGATGTACGACAGTCCCTGAATTGGTGGCTTTAAACAGCTCACCTCCTCGAGGTTCGCCCCTTTTGGATCCCGGACTGGGTTCGGCTCACGACAGATGCCAGTCTTCGGGGTTGGGGGGCGGTGACAGGCTCCTTGTCACTTCAGGGTCGTTGGACAGTGGAGGAAGCGGCTCTCCCCATCAATGTTCTGGAACTAAGAGCCGTGTACAGGGCTCTGCAGTCGGCCGGCACCACTCTTCACGGAAGGGCAGTGCAAGTGCAGTCAGACAACGCCACCACGGTGGCGTACATCAATCACCAGGGAGGAACTCGCAGCCGGGCTGCGATGGCAGAAGTGTCTCACATCCTAACCTGGGCGGAGTGCCACCTTCCAGCGATCTCGGCAGTCTTCATTCCCAGAATCCTCAATTGGGAGGCAGACTTCCTCAGCCGTTACGACGTGCATCCAGGGGAATGGTCGCTTCATCCAGAGGTATTCCAACTACTCATGGCCAAGTAGGGACTGCCGGAGATGGACTTGATGGCCTCTCGTCACAATCACAAGTTGCCCGTGTACGGGTCAAGGACAAGGGACGACGGCGCCAGTCTGGTGGACGCTCTGTAGGTCAGATGGACGTTTCAGCTGGCATATCTGTTTCCTCCGATACCCCTTCTGCCTTGGGTCCTGCGCAAGTTCTAGCAGGACGGAGGCACTCTGGTACTGGTGGCCCCAGCGTGGCCAAGACGTCCGTGGTACTCCAACCTACAGAGTCTGTCCATCGACGTTCCGTACCTTCCTCCTCAGCGGCAGGACTTGTTGTCTCAGGGGCCCTACCTTTACCCGGATCTGGGTCGTCTGTCTTTGACGGCGTGGCTCTTGAGACGGCCGTCTTAAGGTCCCGGGGCTTTTCTAGTTCCGTTATTTCTACCATGCTGAGGGCACGCAAGCCTGCTTCTGCAAGGATTTACCATAGAGTGTGGCACACGTACTTTCAGTGGTGTGAGTCCAGAAACTTATGATCCTCAGGTATTCAGAGTTTCAAGGATTCTGGCTTTTCTTCAGTCGGGTTTGGACTTAGGTTTACGCCTTTCCTCTCTGAAGGTGCACGTGTCTGCTTTGTCGGTTTGGTACCAACGTAGAATTGCTATGTTACTGGACGTACAGACTTTTTTCTAGGGTGTTCTCAGGATTCAGCCACCCTTTGTGCCTCCGGTGGCACCGTGGGATTTGGCGGTGGTTCTTTGAGTTCTGCAAGGTCCTCCCTTTGAGCCTCTTGAGTCAGTTGACCTCAAATGGTTAACGCTTAAAACTGTGTTTCTCCTGGCTATTGCTTCAGCAAGGAGGGTTTCCGAGTTGGGGGCACTTTCATGTAGTCCCCCCTTCTTAATTATTTTCTCCAGGACAGAGCAGTGCTTCGCACTCGTCCTGAGTGTTTACCTAAGGTTGTCTCTAAGTTCCATATCAATCAGGAACTGGTGGTCCCAGCCTTTCAGTCCCCTGATCTTACAGCAGGGGAGACTTCGTTGGACATTGTCCGTGCTCTCAGAGTTTATGTTGATCGGACTGCTTCTGTTCGAAAGTCCGACTCCTTGTTTGTCCTCTTTGGTTTTCATAAGAGGGGTTGGCCTGCCAACAACCAGACTTTGGCCCGTTGGTTTTGTTCTGTTATTAGGGAGGCTTAGATACGAGAGCATTTACCTGTTCCAGCCTCTGTTAAGGCTCATTCCACTCGTTCTGTGGGCCCTTCTTGGGCTGCTAAACGTGGTGCCTCAGCTGTTCAGCTGTGTAAGGCAGCCACTTGGTCTTCGGTTCAAACGTTTCTAAGATTTTATGCGTTTGACACCTTTGCCTCTCAGGATGCATCCTTCGGGCGCAGGATTCTCCTTTCTGCACAGGAGCGTCCCCGCCCTTAGTTGAACTGCTTTGGGACATCCCCAAGGTCAACCCTGTGGACCCCCTATGGACCCTGAAGTAGAAAACAAGAGATATGGTAAGAACTTACCTTTGTTATCTCTGTTTCTACGAAGTCCATAGGGTCCACAGGGCGCCCGCCCTGACGCACCTGGCTTCTAATGGGCTGTGTTGCTGGTCACCGGTATTTCCGTCTCCTTTTTCTGTGAGTATGGTTTCTTGTGTGTTCCAGTCTTCCTTCTCTCTGTTCCATATCCTCCTCCGGCCTAGGCTGCTTACCAACTGAGGTGCCTGTGGCTCAGGGGCGGGATATAGAGGAGGACCCAAGTGCATCCTGGGAGCTAAAAGCTTAACTGTGTGGTGCCCATGGATCCTGATCCAGCTCTATCCCCAAGGTCAACCCTGTGGACCCTATGGACTTCGTAGAAACAGAGATAACAAAGGTAAGTTCTTACCATATCTCTTGTTATTATAATATAATTCTTGTTTTAGTGGTGATTTGCACATATCAATTCTCTTGGAATTACTTATACATTTTTATTGGCGCAGATATTCGGTATATTTCCTAAATTACTCCCA
This sequence comes from Taudactylus pleione, assembly GCA_031769625.1. NCBI lineage: Eukaryota > Metazoa > Chordata > Amphibia > Anura > Myobatrachidae > Taudactylus > Taudactylus pleione. The sequence goes on along the minus strand of JAUIMM010001536.1, from coordinate 258,584 downwards.
GCAGCAGAGCAGCCCCTGTCACTGTTATACCTGTGTGCCGTCCGGTCATAGTCTTGTTTTTCTGTCCTCAGCCAGCTGTAAAGTGTGTTTTGTGGCCCTGGGGCAGTCGTTCAGCCACTACAGCATCATCGCGCAGAAGCTGGTAAGCTCCTCCTACATTTCACCTAATCTTTCATTTACGCACGGTGTTCCTGGCATTCGGTATAATGCGCTCCTCTCTACTGCGTGACAAGCTCATTCATGAAGGGTTAAATCTCCGCTAGACAACGTTTATCCCCAGATGCCCATGTGTACGTGAGGCGCATAGCTACGTGACAAATGTGCTTTACGGTTGTGGCTCAGCTCCTATTTAGTGCCCCCCTTTAAATGAGTTCTGATTAGGATGATTGGTCCTTTTAGGTCAGAGACCTCCAGCCATAAACTAGAGGCGTGTATGTGACCCCTCAGCGATATCGCTTCCATCAGCCCCCCGCTGCACGGGGGAGTGTAATAAAGATTGGGCAGCCTCATTGCTCTTATTACAGCTGCCTGCAGGTTATACTTCTCCACCGATTGCTGGGTCTTACCTCTAATATAAACATGGTCTTATTTTATCCTTATTCGCTATGTAACACTGGAGATCCCATAGACAGGGCTTCGTTCTCTGCCCTCTTGGACTACATACCTAATAACCAGATCACGTTAAAGGCTGAAAACCAGTTTGCCTGCACTGCAGAACACGCATGTAATTCCGGCTATCAGCCGTATTCAATTTCAGCCGGGCCACAATACTTTTTCGCGTCCCGGACTTTCCGCCTGTTTTGCAGGCGGAAAAGTATCGTGCGCGTGCATGCTTTACCCCGTATTCAATTTGAAAGTAGGCAAAAACAGGAGTATTTTTTCCAGAAAATAACTTATCCCAGCAAATTTGGGGTACATGAAAATGGGGGTGAGCATATTTAAAAGTTGCTAAAGTGAAGTTGAAAAAATCGTGAAAAATCCACCTTCGGCAAGCACCTGCAATCAAAAAAACACCTGGGGCATACTTAGGGACCCCCCCCCGAGTCAAGTTTGCTAGTTTTTAACTTTGTACCCCAACTTTTTTTTTTCGCCCCCTTTTTCAAAGTCATTTTTTGGGGTGTTCTTAAGTCTTTTTTTTTTTTTGACACAGTTTACCTTTGGGGGACTGTCTGAAGGCTGCAGGGGTGTGCCCGCATCGTTGCACCCCAAAACCCCAATTCTGCACTTTTTTCTGTCTGCTATTCATGGGCGAAATTTTTCCGCCTACTACATTGCATTGACTTTCCTCCTAGGTAGAAAGTATTTGAAATTGAATACGGGGTAAAACCAAAACAGGCGATAATGACGTCATCGGCGAAAAGTTTCCGCCAAAAACACGCGGAAACGGCTTTTCGTCACAAATTGAATACGGCCCTATAGCGGTTGCAGCGTGTCAAAATTGGGTGCAACGCGTTTCGTCTCAGTTGACTTCCTCAGGGGGATGTACGTGAGCTCAAGTGTGATATCGGGACGTAGGGTATATAGCCGACCACCAGATCGTTCTATTTTACGCGTTAACAAGATTTCTGATTAGACGTTTATCGTCTCTTCATAGTGTGACCAAATTGGTGACGTTGAAGTATAATGGTTATATAGGTCATCAAAGACCTGAAGGTGAATCGACTGCTAGTATTCTGTCTATTATAAGACTTAATACCAAAATGTAACAGAATTGCCTCTCTCAGCCATGTCCCATTCATGTTCCTTTCCAGGGAATAAACCTGGGGAATGCCAGGGATCAGGGGCAGCTGGTGTTCCTGGAAGGGCTGAAATCGTACAGCAGGCTGCTATTTCCAGAGACGCCTGAGGCGGAAGCTGAGAATCCCCTCTGCTTTCTGAGGTCGGTAGGACACGGAACGTCCTTTATAGCCGTTATTTTCGTTACCAGCGTTCCCACATTCCCAGTAATTGCACATTTCTTGCAGGACGGGTTCGGACCTCAGCCCTCTCTATCATTTTATTCATGCTGCACTGGTGCCCCCTGCAGGTGAACAGTGGAAATGTCCAGTGCTGATCGTGGACGATGTCAGCTTGCTGCTCAGTCTGGGGGCTACCTGTCTGCAGGTGATGGACTTCATCCACTACTGCAGAGCCACCGTGTGCACAGAGCACCAGGTACGGACATCCTACAGTTCTCTGTGGGTGGAAGACGGCACCATGCGGGACCATATGGGCGTGTACGTCAGTCTTACGCCATTATTAGCAGGGGAAACCGCTGATATTGGTATATATGGTGCCATCATATGTGTGACTCCTGTAAGGATCACTTGCTGGCAGAGCGTTGGTGGGCACAATACAGAACGTTGTGTAGGGGACACGTGTTTCATACTTGCCCATATGGATGACGTCTGTCTGTATGTCCTTGGTGATTGGTGTTACAGGGGAACGTGGTGTGTCTGCTGCAGAGAGATGAGGAGGATGAGGAGGATAATGAGCTGCTGATGAAATCACTTTGTCACCAGAGCAGCCTAATTCTGCAGGTCCAAGGCCTCACAACCGGGTACTGTAAGGATGTGCACGGCGAGGTGAGTGATCTGTGTAGTCTGTGACTAGCTGCAATGCCGGGACAGGAACACTGGCTTGTGGTCTGTGACTAGCTGCAATGCCGGGAGAGGAACACTCGCTTGTAGTCTGTGACTTGCTGCAATGCCGGGAGAGGAACACTCGCTTGTAGTCTGTGACTAGCTGCAGTACTGGGGACAGGAACACTGGCTTGTGGTCTGTGACTAGCTGCAATACCGGGGACAGGAACACTGGCTTGTGGTCTGTGACTAGCTGCAATGCCAGGACAGGAACACTCGCTTGTAGTCTGTGACTAGCTGCAGTACTGGGGACAGGAACACTGGCTTGTGGTCTGTGACTAGCTGCAATGCCGGGACAGGAACACTCGCTTGTGGTCTGTGACTAGCTGCAATGCCGGGACAGGAACACTCACTTGTGGTCTGTGACTAGCTGCAATGCCGGGACAGGAACACTCGCTTGTAGTCTGTGACTAGCTGCAATGCTGGGACAGGAACACTCGCTTGTAGTCTGTGACTAGCTGCAGTACTGGGGACAGTAACACTCGCTTGTAGTCTGTGACTAGCTGCAGTACTGGGGACAGGAGCACTGGCTTGTGGTCTGTGACTAGCTGCAATGCCGGGACAGGAACACTCGCTTGTAATCTGTGACTAGCTGCAGTACTGGGGACAGGAACACTGGCTTGTGGTCTGTGACTAGCTGCAATGCTGGGACAGGAACACTGGCTTGTGGTCTGTGACTAGCTGCAATGCCGGGAGAGGAACACTCGCTTGTAGTCTGTGACTAGCTGCAGTACTGGGGACAGGAACACTCGCTTGTAGTCTGTGACTAGCTGCAGTACTGGGGACAGGAACACTCGCTTGTAGTCTGTGACTAGCTGCAGTACTGGGGACAGGAACACTCGCTTGTAGTCTGTGACTAGCTGCAGTACTGGGGACAGGAACACTCGCTTGTAGTCTGTGACTAGCTGCAGTACTGGGGACAGGAACACTCGCTTGTAGTCTGTGACTAGCTGCAGTACTGGGGACAGGAACACTCGCTTGTAGTCGGTGGCTAGCTGCAGTACTGGGGACAGGAACACTCGCTTGTAGTAGGTGGCTAGCTGCAGTACTGGGAAGAGGAACACTGGCTTGTAGTGGGTGGCTAGCTGCAGTACTGGGAAGAGGAACACTGGCTTGTAGTGGGTGGCTAGCTGCAGTACTGGGAAGAGGAACACTGGCTTATAGTGGGTGGCTAGCTGCAGTACTGGGAAGAGGAACACTGGCTTGTAGTAGGTGGCTAGCTGCAATGCTGGGACAGGAACACTGGCTTGTAGTAGGTGGCTAGCTGCAATGCTGGGAGAGGAACACTCGCATGTAGTGGGTGACTAGCTGCAGTACTGGGGACAGGAACACTTGCTTGTAGTAGGTGGCTAGCTGCAGTACTGGGAAGAGGAACACTGGCTTGTAGTGGGTGGCTAGCTGCAGTACTGGGAAGAGGAACACTGGCTTGTAGTGGGTGGCTAGCTGCAGTACTGGGAAGAGGAACACTGGCTTGTAGTGGGTGGCTAGCTGCAGTACTGGGAAGAGGAACACTGGCTTATAGTGGGTGGCTAGCTGCAGTACTGGGAAGAGGAACACTGGCTTGTAGTAGGTGGCTAGCTGCAATGCTGGGACAGGAACACTGGCTTGTAGTAGGTGGCTAGCTGCAATGCTGGGAGAGGAACACTCGCATGTAGTGGGTGACTAGCTGCAGTACTGGGGACAGGAACACTCGCTTGTAGTGGGTGGCTAGCTGCAGTGCTGGGGACAGGAACACTCGCTTGTAGTGGGTGGCTAGCTGCAGTACTGGGGACAGGAACACTCGCTTGTAGTGGGTGGCTAGCTGCAGTACTGGGGACAGGAACACTCGCTTGTAGTGGGTGGCTAGCTGCAGTTGGTGCTATCACAGCTGATCTATAGGGGTTATATAAATATAATCATTACCTGTCTGTAGTGTCATTGGAGTATATCGGCCTTTTTCTTCTTCAGGGTCCACAGGATCTACCTTGGGGGTATGTAGTTGGAGTGATCCATTGCACCAAACAGCTTACAGCTTTGAAGCTCCCAGCATGCACTGGTCCTCCTCCCTATATACCCCGCCCCCGGCATTCAGTTTCTTTGTTTGGTGCGCAGCAAGTATCCAGACGCACCGTTTTAAACAGCGGGCCTGCTTAGGCAGTCCCAGGTTTTTCCTTTGTTTTTGAACATCTGAGTTTAGCGGTATTAGGTGCCGAATATGACGAATATACTGTGACTCCTATATTCGCTGATGCCGAAACGCCAGTACCACTATATGCCCTGGGGATTTCATCCGGCCTCGGCGTGGCTCAGCTAGCGGCATCGCTGGGGACCGGACTGCGATTGGATTCACGGAGATGGCAGGTAAGTGATTCCTCGTGTGGGGAATTGTGAGCGAAGCAGTCCAGGCCTCCAGTGTAGGAGATGCATCGGAGGCAGGTGTGGGTGAAGGTCTCCTCACTAAGGTGGCAGGGCCATATCTTCTTTCGCCGGAGACGGGTATTAGACGCACTAGGTAGCATCAACTACTGTGAGGCGAGCGTACCCGTGTTGTCAAAATTGCAGTTTAGAGGAGATAGGCGCTCCCCTGGCCGCTCCTCCCCCAACCCAGACGCAACGTCCGGTTGCGGTTTCCTGCGTCCGATTTGCTACTTCTGACCACCTCGTGTGTGAGACGCTCTCAGTCCACCTTGGGTGCGCTGCTGAAAGTTGTTGTGTTATGATTACCAGTGACCACTCCCAGTAAACAGTCTAGAACTTCAGGCTACGAGGTCTTCCGCCACTAACAACCGCCCATTGTTCCCTTAGAGATAATTCACTCACCGGTACTTAGGCTGCCGCCAGGACTTACTGCTCGGAGTAGTAGAAACTTACAGGAGTGTCAACTGGAATCCTGAGGTGATGAGGGGTTTTGTACAAGAAGGGGAGATTATACAGTTGTAGAGATGCGGCTTGGGAACCGATGGTGCGGCTACTGTGCCGATGATACAGCAATAGCTGTTGGTAGACAGTCAATGGTTATGATATGGCTTTGGAAGCCGATGGTGCGTAAATAGCTGTTAGTTTTGAGAGCCGATGGTGCGGCAATAGCTATTGGTAGGTAGTTCAAAGTAAATGCTGCGGCTTGGAGAGCTGATGGCAGCACGGAGGTGTAGGTGCGGCTCGGAAGCCGTAGAGCTGGTAACAGCACGGAAGCTGTTGGTGCGGCAAAAGCAGATAAGTAGAGGAGTAAGGAACCAATGGCAGCACGGTGGTGTAGGTGCGGCTAAGAAGCTGGAGAGCTGGCAACAGCACGGAAGCTATTGGTGCGGCAAAGGTGCGGCAAGAGCCGATGGTAGAGGAGTAAGTAGTCTGTGCTGCGGCTTGGAGAGTCGGTGGCAGCACAGTGGTGTAGGTGCGGCTTGGAAGCCGTAGAAGAAGCTGGAGAGCCGGAGGTAGCACGGAGGTGTAGGTGCGGCTTGGAAGCCGTAGAGCTGGTAACATGGAAGCTGTTGGTGCGGCTAAAGCCGATAGTAGAGGAGTAAGCAGTCGGTGCTGCAGCTTGGAGAGCCAGTGGTGGCAGCACGGATGTGTAGGTGCGGCTTGGAAGCTGTAGAATCTGGAAAGCCGGAGGTAGCACGGAAGCCACTTCGGGAAGGTCAAAATCTGCATCACGAGGAGGAACAGAACGCTGACCATGCAGCCAAGCCGATGGAACTCAGATACACTATAGTCGGCGAGGCGGCAAAAGTCCAGTGTGTACAAATAGAAGGAAACGCCAATCACGCAGCACTGTGGATGACACGACACTTCCTGAGGCGTTCCGGTCGCCTAGTGACAGGAGAAACTGGAGTAACCCCGTCCTGACCTGGGTAACCTGCTCGAAGAAGACAAGTCGTGACCGCGGCTGGTAACATGTTGGTCTCAGAGGTTGGTCTGTCTCCCTGTATACCTCTTCCTTGGGTCAGGTATATAGCACTCTATATCCTACCAATACCCCTGAGGGGGCTGGTCAGTTGATTCAGAGTACATTTGCTGCTGTATGTATACTGCCTTTTTGTTTTCAAAACTGTCCGATATATCTATCACTGTGTTTCTCCTCATCCCTCTGAAGGTGTGTGGGGCTTTTTAATTTAAAATCACATTGCATTTTTACTCCATACCTTATACCTGTGACACATTGCCATGTCTAAAGGTAAAGGAGAGAAGGATGAGCTTCCTGTGCTGAAATCATGTAAATCCTGTTTTGCAGGCCTGTCTGAGCAGGATTTTGTGCAGGATGGGTTGTGTAGTGTCTGTTGTAAATAGCCACCTTTTCTATCTTGTACACCTGCCCCAGCAGAAGAGCCACCCTGGGTGGCCTCTTGGTCTCAGGTTTTTTTTTTTTGCATTTGGTGGACAGGGCCGCAGCGTCTGCGTGCTCCTGCCACAATATTGCCTCCTGCTATTTCGGATACCCACAGCATTTGCATCCTTCTATGTATATGTCCCCCATGGATCCCTGTTGGTTTGATTCTTCTGCTCACTCTAGTCAGAGTATGCTGCTGTCTATAGCCCCTCAGCGGGTGGTGCAGGTGAATAGACCAGTGGGAGTAAAGCAGGGTCATAAGAGAGGTTCTCTTCAGACATTGCCTCAGGATTCTGCCTCCTCATCACACTCTGATACTCAGAGTTCTGGGTCTTAGTGGAAGAAGACCATCAATCCTCTGTGGATGTCCTCTCTCTGGTGAGAGCGGTTAGATCTGTCCTCAGTATAGAGGAAGAGTGTCCCTCGAGATCTAAGACTCCGGTCTTTAGGCGTCAGAAGGTGGCTAAAGATTATTTTCCTCAGTGTGAACAAATGATGAATCTCACGTCTGAAGCATGGTGCATTTTCATGTTACAAGGAATTTAACCTCTCGATACCCATTTGCACTTGGTGAGTGTAACATGGGTAGTTCCTTCATCGGCAGATGCTCATGTAACTAGATTGATCAAGAGCCATTCCTGCAGCATCCTCATTGAAAGAAGTTACAGATAGAAAACTTGATAACTATTTAAAATCAGTGTTTTCATTATCTGGAGCTATTACCAGACCAGCTATGGCTGTAGCCTGGGTAGCCAAAGCTATGGAAGAATGGACGAAGGCTCTGGAGGATAGCTACCAAAGAACAGCGGTCTCATCTCAGCCACATGCAAGAAGCAGCTATTTTTGCAGGGGGTTCTGTCTGCAACCTCCATTTGTCCCTCCGGTGGCACCGTGGGATTTTTCTTTGGTCTCAGGCCACTGCAAGCTTCTGCTTTTAACCCCTTGGATAAAGTGGACCTTAGATGGTTGACAGCGAAGACACTTTTTTTCCCGGCGCTATTTCCTCAGCTCGCAGTTTCTGGTTTGGCAGCTGTCATGTCGCTCCCCATATTTGATTTTTCATCAAAATAGAGCTGTCCTCCGTACTAGAGCGGGTTACCTTCCAAAAGTGGTATCCCGTATTCATATTAATGAAGAAATTGTAGTCCTGGCCTTGCAGTCTTCAGACCTTTCTAAGGGTGAAGTTTCCCTGGATGTGGTTCGTGCCCTACGTGGATCGTACCAGCTCCATCAGGAAACCAGATGCGCTCTTTGTGTTATATGGGTTTCACAAACTGGGTTGGCCAGCAAACAAACAGACTTTAGCTCACTGGCTGCGTATGACTTTCTCAGGTGTATACACAGGCTGATCTCCTTGTCTCGAACAAGGTGACAGCACATTCTACTCTGTCTATGGGACCATCGTGGGCGGTTAGACATGGCGCCTCGGCTGAACAGCTGTGCTAGGCGGCCACTTGGTCTTCCGTCCATACCTTTATAAAATTCTATAAACTTGATACTTTTGCCTCCCAAGATGCTTACTTTGGGCGGCTTGATTGTCCTCTCTGCTCAGGAGCGTCCCCACCCTTAAGGGAACTGCTTTAGGACGTCCCCAAGCTAGCTCCTGTGGACCCTGAAGAAAATATGAGATATGGTAAGAACTTACCCTTTTTATCTTTATTTCTACAAAGTCCATAGGGTTCCACAGGATACCTTGGGGTATAGGTGATGACGTCAGGCATCGGGCACCATAGAGTTAAGTTTTCAGCCTCCCAGGATGCACTAGGGTCCCCCTCCTATACCCCGCCCCAAAGGGAGGCCCGGACCGTCAGTTTGTCATCGGACTTAGGGGCCGGACGTCTGGTACTCCAGGCCTGCTTCCGGGGCTTGGCCAATTTCTTGGGGCCAGCCTGTCGGGGAAAGGACTGTGCTTTAGGCCTACCCTGGGCCCTGTAAGGCCGAAAGGACGACGTACCTGAACTGGAAGGAACTGCAGCAGACGGGAGACATGCCGATTTGGCTGCCGCCAGCGTGTCTACAATTTTGTCCAGATCCGGACCAAATAGGACTTCTCCATTAAAAGACAAAGCTTCCCAACCCTTTTTGGAATCAGCGTCCGCCTTCCAAGATCGCAACCATAAGGTGCGACGAGCCGCCGCAGCTGCCGAAGAAATCCGTGAGGTCAGGGTACGGATATCTAAAGCCACTTCGTTAATGTAAGTGGCCGAATCCCGGAGATTGCTTATCAACTCGGTCTGTTCAGCCGAACAGTCGGAATCGAAAGACTCCTCCAAACTTATCAGCCCAGCGCTCCATAGCTCTGGCTACCCAACAAATGGTCATAGCCGGCCTGGCTGCCCCCTCCCCCCCCCCCCCCCGTCACCCTTAACATCTTTGAAAAAGGCATATTTGGATTTTGATACCGGAGGCTCATCATCCTCAATAACTAAAGCAGTGCGGACTGCACGAGTAAGGCCAGGAATATAAACCTTAGACTTAGCGTCCGACTCCTTAGTACGGAGAGGTTCTTGGTCCGACAGATCCAGAATCTCCCCATCATCGGTCGTCCCATCGTCATCCTCATAAGGAGTGGACAGAGACGCCACCGGCCGCTTGTGAGGCCGCAACACAGACTCCCCTTGTAACACGTCTGACAAATGCTGCACAGAACTTGTCAGCGAATTAACCCACGCAGGCTCCTGAGACCTGAGGAGGGGAAATAGGGAGACTGTGGGGTACCATCAGTTGTCTCGGAAACCCCTGCATGGGTGACGACACCACTGACTGCTGGGACAATCCCATCTGAGGGAACGCAGGTTGCGGAGCTAACTGGCCCACTAGGGTTGTAAGCGCTTTAGCGAAACAAGCCCAGGGCGGCTCCTGTACTGGAGCCGTGACAGTAATTGTCTGCGTCGATAAAACACACTACCTCCGCGCTACCCTCCCCCTCCGCTATAGGTACCTTACACGTAGTACACAGAAGCTGGAGAGGAAAATCACTTTCAGACATGATGGCAAGTATGTGACCCCTCTCACTGATACGCGTTAGTATAGTGAGAGAACCGCCCTGCATTCACCGCACCGCAAGGGCTTTAGCAGAAGATGATCAGGGACAGTGAAAAAGCTGACCGTAGAAAGTGAAAGTACAGGCAGCAGACGCTAGCAGAAGTCACATACAATGCAAAGAAAATAAATTCCTGCACTATCAGCGCTGATACTCAACTACGCAGACACAGCGCTGCATACACAGACCTGTTCCAACGGAGAGGTGTGCCGGGGGACCCAGACCGCGATGCCACCGATCAGCAGCTTCCACCATGCTTCCATAAAGATGGCCACCGAGGAGCAGAGAGGAGGCCGGCCTGGGGGAGGAGCGCTGCCACAGGGTCAATCGGCAGGTGCAGAGAGGGCTGTGTGCAGCGGGGGAGGCGCTGGCTGTATACAGGGAAGGCACGCTATCCTTAGACCCCCCCTAAACAGGTGCATCCGACCCCGAGCCAGGCACCAACGAAACTGAGATGCCTTGGCTCGGGGGCGGGGTATAGGAGGGGGACCCTAGTGCATCCTGGGAGGCTGAAAACTTAACTCTATGGTGCCTGATGTCATCACCTATACCCCAAGGTATCCTGTGGATACCCTATGGACCCTGAAGTAGAAAATGAGTTATGGTATAACATACCTGTTAACTTTATCTTCAAGGTCCACAAGGCACCTTCCCTGACGCACTTGGTCTCAGTTGGCATCTGTTCCTTTCTTTTTGTATCACTGAATCCCTCTTCGTGTTTCTTATGTACATTGTACTTCCTTCTCCAGTTTCTGTCTCTTGCCGTTAGGCTCGTATACAAACTGAGTGGCTGGGGGCGGGGTATACAGGGAGGACCAGTGCATGCTGGGAGCTTCAAAGCTGTAAGCGGTTTGGTGTAATGGATCACTCCAACTACATGCCCCCCTAAGGTAGATCCTGCAGACCTCGAAGACAGAGTTAACTGAGGTATGTTATACCATAATTCTAATTTTTCCTCACAGCGGAACTATAGGGGTCACACAAATGTAATCATTACCCGTCTGTAGTGTCATTGGTGTATAACAGCCTCTTTTCCTCATAGCTGACCATCACGCAGAAGAGACAATCTGCCGTCTATCAGTACAAAATCCAGGACAAGACTGTCAGCTTTTTTGCCAGAGGCCTCTCTGCAGCGGTGTTATAAGCAGCGCACGCTGGGCTCGCAGGTCTCCTGCGGGGACTGGACATTGCAGCATACGTGTGTGATGATTGCAGCTGTTATTGGATGTATGGCTGCAATGGTGCACAGAGCTACATAAACAGGACACGTGGATATTACTCACCCTCACTGGTGGATGGGTCTGTACCTGATGAAGTCACTGCATCAGCAATTGTAAAACCCGTGTGTTATACTATAGAACCTAGAAAATGCAGTACAGGATTCTGGGTATTACTCTGCAGGAGCCCTGTCCAGGGACTGTCAGTGTAATTGTCACTACAGATGTGATGAGGACAAAGGGCAGCACAGTGTTTAGTATTGCTGGCTCACAGCGCTCTGGTTATGGGTTTGACTCCTACCAAGGCCCTGTCTGTGTGGAGTTTGTATGTCCTCATCATGCTTGAGTGGGTTATCTCTGGGTGCCCACACCCTTTGCAATACTGTAAAGTGTTTTGAGTCCTTTTGGGAGAAAGGTGCAATATAAATAAAGGATTATTGTTCTCTGATTCTTTCTGTGGAGCTATGATACATAGCATAGGACAGATTGGGTCTCAGCAGTACAGCCACACAGTAGCAGCAGGGTCCAGCATGTATCCTCTATAGGAGGGGTGGGCCATAAGCTGCCCCCCCCCAGATACTGTAAAACTACATATCCCAGCAATGCCTGCCACGGTTTTGCTATTTGGCCATGCTAAAACTGTTGCAATGCATGCTGGGATTTGTAGTTCCAACAGCTGGAAGACCGCTTATTACCAACCCATGCTCTATAACCTAGATAAAGTTAGTGTGTGACAGGTAGGATAGGCGCTGTACATCTGAGTGTGACAGCATGGGTACACTGTAGTGGTGTGACAGTAGGGTATAGAGTGAAGAGGAGGGTACACTCTGTAGATCAGTGAGTACGGTGTGGGAGCCATGTACAGCGCAATGGAGGGAACACTGTAGTGGTGTGTACAGCGTGACAGAGAGGGTACACTGTAGTGGTGTGACAGCAGGGTATAGAGTGACGGGGAGGGTACACTGTAGTGGTGTGTACAGCGTGACAGAGGGGTATAGAGTGAAGAGGAGGGTAGACACTGTAGATCAGTGAGTACGGTGTGGGAGCCATGTACAGCGCAACGGAGGGAACACTAGTGGTGTGTACAGCGTGACAGAGAGGGTACACTGTAGTGGTGTGACAGCGGGGTATAGAGTGACGGGGAGGGTACACTAGTGGTGTGACAGCAGTGTATAGAGTGACAGAGAGGGTAGACTCTGTAGATCAGTGAGTACGGTGTGGGAGCCATGTACAGCACAACGGAGGGAACACTGTAGTGGTGTGTACAGCGTGACAGGGAGGGAACACTAGTGGTGTGTACAGCGTGACGGGGAGGGAAAACTGTAGTGGTGTGACAGCAGTGTACAGCGCAACGGAGGGAACACTGTAGTGGTGTTGAAGCAGTGGACCTGATTCAGACCCGGTTGCAAGCGCTGACCGCTTGCAACCAGGTCGATGGTGGCCAAGAGCGAATGCGCATGACTGAGTCGGCTCCGTCGTGCGCATGCTCGAGACCCGGATAGCGACAGGCAATCAGTCGCTCCGGGTCTCGCACCAAAGGGGGCGTGCTGTCGATGTTGAGTGACAGCACGCCCCCTTTGGTGGGCAGGCCACCCAGACGGAGGGGTTCCCATGAGAATGCCGCTTGCGGGCAGCCCCACTGACATCACTAGTACGGCGCGGGTACACTGTAGTGGTGTGGGAGCAGCGTACAGAGTGACGGGGTGGGTACAACTGTAGTGGTGTGACAGGGTGGGTGTAGTGGTGTGGGAGCCATGTACAGTGCAACGGAGGGTACACTGTAGTGGTGTGGAAGCACTTTACGGCGTGACGGGGAGGGTACACTGTCTTGGTGTGGAAGCACTGTACGGCGAGGGTACACTAGTGGTGTGGAAGCAGTGTACGGTGAGGGTACACTAGTGGTGTGGAAGCAGTGTACGGCGTGATGGGGAGGGTACACTGTAGTTGGTGTGGAAGCACTGTACGGTGAGGGTACACTGTAGTGGTGTGGAAGCAGTGTACAGCGAGGGTACACTGTAGTAGTGTGGAAGCAGTGTACGGCGTGACAGGGAGGGTACACTGTAGTGGTGTGACAGCAGTGTACAGTATGGAGTACAGCGTGATGGAGACGGTATGTGATGTAGACCAGCGAGTACGCAGCGGGAGCAGTTAGAAGGTGATGTGGATGGTGCGCTCTGTAGAGCTGGTGGGTTGGGCATGACCCGGGTTGCACACTACACTGCAAGACAGACACGAATGGAAGAACCATATACAAAACAGCACAAACCATTTGAAGAAATGTTTTATAAAAGAAAATCATGGAGGAAGATTTAAAAAAACAAAACAAAAAAAAACAAATGAAATTAAAAATATACAGAGAAACTAAGACTGTACAATAACATTTACCTCTCATGTAAAGCTCTAAAAAGTATAAGACCTACATCAAAATAAATTATAACCGTTACCAAAAATATTATTACATTTCTCTTTAGACCATGACATAACACAGTAGTTGCAGCGATGTGAGCCATGCCCAGCAGGGGGCAGCGAGCGGGATATCTGGTTCCTGGTTGGACCCCTGCATGTGACAATCAGACCCTTAACACTAAGGACCCGATTCAGAAATGGAAGCAGCTGTGGCACTGGCATTCTTCCTACGGAGGCGGCCACTGACAGCAGTGCCCATACGTCTTGATGCACCAGCCCTATGGCAGGACTAGCGTCTGACCATGGCGTCCTGTGCCACTGCTATTGTCTGTCTCCATCCCTGAATCCGTTCTTGGGTATTTCTCCCATACAAGGAGGGGACCTGCGGCACATTCATCATGTTTGCCCTGGGGCTATGACCCCCCCCCCCCCCAGCAGTATTCTGGGTCAGAGCTCCATCACTTCTCAGCCAGCCGTATGTGGATAGTACAATGGCTGAGCGCGGCTGCCCCGCAGAGTGTAGGGGGCTGTTTTACGCTTAGTGCCGTTTAGATGAGAAATGTAACCCTGGAAATAGGGTGTGTAAGCGCGCTCCTATAGCTTGCGCGAGCTATACTGCGCTTGGTCACACAGACTTCAGTATAATGGTGTAAGAATTGTCCTGTTATGGTGAAGACTGACATTATTCTGTGAGGAGCCATGGTACTGAGATGTCTGGGCTCAGAGACCCTTCTGCACCTCCTCAGTATAAGAAGATGATTTGTGTGTCTGCTATGAGAGCTCTGGTTACATCATTACCATTCAGTGCATCAGTTAAACTTGAATTGATGTTGAAATATCTCCTGTTTAATCTGCATCAATGTTCAGTGCAACTGCAAATAATTTATTAAAATAGTCACCTCAATATTAGGAGCTACAGTGAAAGTCATTGTCAGAGGGGACCGCAGCAATGGTTGGCTCCCCCTACCCCAATTATTATATGCTGGGCTGAAGAATATTCACAACAACACATGTCCAGGTCTTTCGTAGAACGCTGGGCCTAAGCCAGACTACATGAGTTATGTTATCAGACTGTCCTGCAAGGTCCACTACCGTCACCCCAGATCCCACCCTCAGTGATAGCCAGCAGGTGCAGAGAAGGACACTGGGGCCAGCGGTAGCTACCCCTAGAGGGTGCAGGGAAGAGAGCCATAAAGAATCCACTTCAAGACGCAGCACTGGGTTCTGTATATCAATAGATACCTTTCCGGTTATGCGGACACGCATTGTCACGCAGGTTCTGGCCACACCCACATGACAGATCCACTATTAAGCCACACCCTTACACTGTTGTACTCTCCCTGTGGGTGATATAGCTCATTGCGGGGCAGACTACTACACGCCAACATCGCAACGCTATCAAAAAAGATATCAAATCCCCATCACTGCTTCTCAGTGCACATTGATTTGAGGAGGAATAACAGAAAAATAGGGATTAATCTAAAGATAATTGTGTGACACATGCATCACGCGTTTCACAATTTCTGCATTCTACAGTATCTCATCTGATGACTGGTGTAACCAGCCCTAGCTCTCTGCATGAACATCCCTCGCTGGAGCTGCTGTTAAATAAACCCCTCTCCTAGGATTAGGCACTAGGGGGGTAGTTTTAGGGTTAGGATACTTACCTGCAGGTGTCAGTATCCTAACCCTGTGACGATTCTGAGCGCCGGCATCCTGTACCCAAACCGCGGCCACAGCTCCTTCGCGGAGCCATTACGGCCTCTGACAACACAATCTGGGTACGGATAGAAAATCGATATATATCGATGGAAGAAAATGCTTGGTCTCCCTCCGCTGAAGATCATGGAATGAAGTGCATGTAGATACTCAGTATCATTAAATAGTGCAGCATGGATTTTTTTTTATTTTCTTCCACAATCCTGAAAAATAATTGCTCTTTCCAAGTGCCTTGTGTGACAGATCCGTCACCCCCCACCCCATCTGGGAGGGTCTGGATAAAATTCCTAATTATTGATTAAACACACTCGAACCGTGGTACGGAACGACATGGTAATAAAATATAAAGCTAGCGCAACTCTTCCAGGACCTCCACCACGCGTGACCATGAAGTGCTACTGATTCATTACGAATCTTTCCGGCCTCGGCTGAAAGATAAACCTGAGACAGGTGAGCCAGGAAAACCCGGAGCTGTAAATTGTACAATTCCATTGGAAGTATAGATAGCATTTTATATATGTATTGGAGCTTGTTCTTTCTGTGACAGATTAACCCCTTCCGGACCGACCCTTCGGCAAGGGGGATTAAAGCTAAGTTCTTGACTTGAGTCCTCCTTAGTCCAACTTCTCCAGGACTGACGAACATAGACCAGGTTGAGCTCACTGCCAAAGTCACAGACAATTGCCGCATTGTCCAGAACCAGGATCTGCGGGCTGGCTGAGCTTCCTCGCACTTTCCCAGATATACCGTCTGTAGAGATCACCATAGCCAATGTCCCAGAATGACACGCAGCCCTGACCCCCAGTCACCAGCAAGTTGTCAGAGATGAGGCCCAAACTAGAGCCACAGCCCAAGTCCTGCGGAGAGACGGTACATGGGCCCGGTTATAACGCGGTCATAGCTTGCACATATTATAAGCTGCGCAGAGCAGATGACGGATGAGGATACGCATGCACTTAGAACAGTGTAGTGACACAAATATAGGAGATGGGGCAATATAATTATTCTGCGACACCAGACCCTAGTCTTCCCCTGACCCATAACTCACTTGTTGTATGGAGTAGAGTTTGATGCACGTGCTCCGGTCCCACACACTGATGACATCATCCAGGCCGCTGCTGATCACGCAAGACGCTGTACAGATCAAGAAAGTGATGTCCCCGCGGTGCCCGTGCATGTGACCCACGCGACTTCCGGTGAGGACATCCCAGAGACATATGGCTCCATCCTGCCCCCCGCTGGCGAGGACCATAGTCTGTGGGTACAGGGGAAGGCAGTATATCAGGGATACTATCTCACAGTTACATTTCATCAACTTTAACAGACAGAGGATGGGCCGCCAACCTCACGCACCCAGCAAATAGGGGCGGTCTGCACTCAGGGAAGGGAGCCAAGATCAGGTTCTTAGTCTTGTCCTGTTTTATGGTCTGAATTAGTCCTTTCAGTACAGGACACAGTAGAGTGTTAGCCCATTAGTCTCAGACAATCTGTGATATACTCCTTGTATATAGCAGAACTTTGTGTGATTATTACTAATTGTTTCAAATCAAACGCCTTAATTCCATATAGACATCCTCACTGCCTTCATACATTGTTTCTCCAACATTCGTTACATAGTGAGCCTGTGCCAATACCCCTATATACAGTCACTCGTTACATAGTGAGCCTGTGCCCAATACCCCTATATACAGTCACTCGTTACATAGTGAGCCTGTGCCCAATACCCCTAATATACAGTCACTCGTTACATAGTGAGCCTGTGCCCAATACCCCTATATACAGTCACTCGTTACATAGTGAGCCTGTGCCCAATACCCTATATACAGTCACTCGTTACATAGTGAGCCTGTGCCCAATACCACTATATACAGTCACTCGTTACATAGTGAGCCTGTGCCCAATACCCCTATATACAGCCACCATTCTTGGGCTTCCATTCAAGCTCTTGTCACAGGCCACTTACCTACAAGGCAATATACTGCGCTTAAATACACCAGTCAGGACATTAATTCAAACACACATAAAAATTAATAGGTTTAATTACCTGCACTTATGGTCAGAAAAAGTACATACATTTACATGTGCGGGTATTCCTTTCTACCAACACCCCCTGATGAGAGGTGACGGCAAGTACTAAAACTCTCAAGGACACACCAGACCGACATTTTCAGCTGGGGTGCTGGGAAATAGATGTCCTAATGTTGAAATCAAATGAGAATGACTAAACAAATGTTTTGAGGGGGACTGCCGTATACTTGTCATACCACTTGTAGCAAGTGAGGATTTTATTTTGGATACAAAGGGCCTGATTCAGACGCGCTCGCAAGTGGGTCGATGGCACGCGCTGCGGGACTCACTACAAGACGGGGTGGCTGTCGATTGCGATTGACCTCAGCCATAAGGATCGGCGGGCAGACACTGCTGCAGCTGATACTCGAGAGGTCAGCAGACTAGCGTCCAAAAAGGCTTATCCAATTTAGGAAGCAGCGTCCCTCATCTGTCCTAACAACGCCCTCTGGACATCCGGAGCGTCGTCCGGAAAGGTATCCTCTAATGCGTTGGCCCAACCCTCAATGGCCTTGGCCGCCCAGGAGGATGGCCATGGACGGTCGGGCCACTGCCCCTGAGAGGGAGTAAATGGACTTTAAGCAAGTCTCAACTTTCCTATCCGTGGGTTCCTTCAGTGAGGATAACTAGAGATATGGTAAGAACTTACCTTTGTTATCTCTGTTTCTACGAAGTCCATAGGGTCCACAGGGTTGACCTTGGATCTGGATCCACGGGCACCATACAGTTAAAGCTTTAGCTCCCAGGATGCACTTGGGACCCCCTCTATACCCCGCCCCCGAGCCACAGGCACCTCAGTTGGTAAGTAGCCTAGGCCGAAGGAGGAGACTAAACAGAGAGAAGGAAGACTGGAACACACAAGAAACCATACTCACAGAAATGGGAGACGGAAACACCGGTGACCCAGTACCACAGCCCATTTGAAGCCAGGTGCGTCAGGGCGGGCGCCCTGTGGACCCTATGGACTTCGTAGAAACAGAGATAACAAAGGTAAGTTCTTACCATATCTCTTGTTTTCTACTTCAGGGTCCATAGGGGGTCCACAGGGTTGACCTTGGGGATGTCCCAAAGCAGTTCAACTAAGAGCGGGGACGCTCCTGAGTAGAAAGGAGAATCCTGCGCCCGAAGGATGCATCCTGAGAGGCAAAGGTGTCAAACGCATAAAACCTCAAAAATTTCTGAATTGAAGACCAAGTGGCCGCCTTACACAGCTGAACAGCGGAGGCACCACGTCTAGCAACCCAAGAAGGGCCTACAGACCGAGTGGAATGAGCCTTAACCGAGGCTGTAACAGGCAAAGGTTCCTGTATATAAGCCTCCCCAATAACAGAACAACGCCAACGGGCTAAAGTTTGTTTGTTGGCAGGCCAACCCCTCTTATGGAAACCAAAAAGGATGAACAACGAATCGGACTTCCTAACAGAGGCCGTCTGTTCAACATAAATTCTGAGAGACCATAAGCCTTGCCAGCCGTAAGACCCGGAGCCTGAAAAGCTGGTACCACAAGTTCCTGATTTATGTGGAACTTAGAAACCACTTTAGGCAAAAACTCAGGACGGTGCGAAGCACAGCCCTGTCCTGATGAAAAATCAGGAAGGGGGGGCTACAGGAAAGTGCCCCAAACTCGGATACCCTCCTGGCCGAAGCAAGAGCCAGGAGAAAACACAGTCTTAAGTGTTAACCACTTGAGGTCAACCGACTCAAGAGGCTCAAAAGGAGGTCCCTGCAGGACCCGAAAAATCACCGCCAAGTCAACACGGAGCCACTTGAGGCACAAAGGGAGGCTGGATCCTCAGCACACCTTGGAACAAGGTGTGAACGTCAGACAGTGAGGCAATCCTTCGTTGGAACCACACTGACAGGGCCGATACATGAACTTTTAGGGAAGCAAGCCGTAAGCCCAGGTCAAGACCTGACTGCATAAATGCCAAGATCCTAGAAACTCTGAACACCTGAGGGTCATAGCTTCTAGACTCGCACCATTGAAAGTAAGTGTGCCACACTCTGTGTAAATCCGTGCAGAGGCAGGTTTACATGCCCTAAGCATGGTACTGATGACAGAGCTTGAAAAGCCCCGGGACCTTAAGACGGCTGTCTCAAGAGCCATGCCGTCAAAGACAGTCGACCCAGATCCGGGTAAAGGCAGGGACCCTGAGACAGCAGATCCCAACGTTGAAGCAGAAGGTACGAGCGTCTACAGATAGGCCCGTGAGATCGGAGTACCAAGGATGTCCGGGCCACGCTGGAGCCACCAGCAGAAACGTGCCTCCGTCCCGTTGATTTTTCGGAGTACCCGAGGGAGCAGGGAGATTGGAGAAACAGATACGCTAGGTGAAACGACCATTTCACTGACAACACATCCACTAGGCTTGCGCCCGCGTCCCTTGTCCTTGAGCCGTATATGGGCAACTTGTAATTGGGACGAGAGGCCATCAGGTCCAAATCCGGCAGTCCCACTTGTCCACGAGAAGTTGAAACACCTCTGGGTGAAGCGACCATTCCCCGGGGATGCACGTCGTGACGGCTGAGGAAGTCTGCCTCCCAATTGAGGACTCCCGGGATGAAGACTGCCGATATTGCTGGAAGGTGGCACTCCGCCCAAGTCAGGATTTGGGACACTTCCGACATCGCAGCTCAACTGCGAGTTCCTCCCTGGTGATTTATGTATGCCACCGTGGTGGCATTTTCTGATCGCACCTGAACTGCTCTTCCGAGAACGGTGCCTGACGCCAGAAGAGCACGGTACACTGCCCGTAGCTCTAGAATGTTTATGGAAGGACGGCCTCCTCCGCCGACCAACGGCCCTGAAGAGACAACGAGCCGGTCACTGCCCCTCAACCACGGAGACTGGCATCTGTCGTGAGCAGAACCCAGTCCGGAATCCAAAAGGGGCGACCCTGGCTGAGATGAGCTGGACTGCAGCCACCACGCCAAGGACCGGCACACTTCCGGGGACAATACCAGCATCTGGGATCGGATCCGACGGGACAACCTGTTCCATTCCACAAGCATCTGCCCCTGCAGGGGTCTGGAATGGAACTGGGCGAACTCCACCATGTCGAATGCCGACACCATGGACCCCAGGACTCATTGCCGAATGTATTGACACCCTGCCACTGCTTAGGCAACCGTGTATCCTCAGTTGTAGGGAGGATACCTTTTCCAGAGTCAAGAAAATCCTTTGTTGACTGGAGTCCAGAAGTGCTCCCAGATGGACCATCCGTTGAGATGGGATCAGAGACTACTTCTTCCAATTTATTAACCACCCATGTGCTTGAAGACAAGCAATTGTCAGGTGTAGATGATGAAGAAGCACCTCCGGGGAACTCGCCAGCAGCAGCAGATCGTCCAGGTACGGCAGCAGCCGTATACCCTGACCCCGAAGGTGGGCAGCCATGACTGCCATCACCTTGGTGAAAACCCCTCGGAGCCGTGGAAAGAACGAAAGGCAATGCCCGAAATTGGTAGTGATGGTTTAGGATAGCAAACCTCAGGTACCGCTGATGTGCCGGTGCCACGGCAATGGAGATAGGCGTCCTGGCTATCGAGGGAGACCATGAAGTCCCCTGGTTCCATCGCCAGGATGATGGACCGCAATGTTTCCATGCTGAACCTGGGAACTCTGAGGTACTTGTTCAGAGACCCTTAAATTCAGAATAGGGCGATGAGACCCATTGGGTCTCTGCACCAGAAACAGAGATGCGAAGCTTTGGACTCGTCCAGCGAAGGACTCGTGCAAAAAAATTGGTGGGGCGGCCTGCACCGAAACGACAGGGCGTACCCCTGAGAGACTACTTCTCGAACCCAAGCATCCGTGGTGCGTACTGAACAAACACTGGGCGAATCTGAGAAGCCTCCCACTCTGGGGTCCACCAGGGAGAGGCCCGTCCCGTCAGGCAGCAGGTTTATCCTCCTGTTTGGAAGAGGGGCGCCAAGCATTCCATATGCTTCTTTGGTTTGGATGAGGCTTTGGTCGCTGAATGTCTCGGGAAGGACTGGCCCTTGCCTTACCCTGAACCCGAAAGGACCGAACGGCAGTGCTCCTCACCCTAGCCGACGCAGAAGCCGAAGGGAGGAAAGCAGACTTGGACTTAGCCAAGGTATCCACTATTTTGTCCAAATCCGGACCAAATAGCAAATCTCCATTAAAGGGGAGAGCCTCCAGACCCTTTTTAGAGTCCGCATCAGCCCTCCAGGACCGCAGCCACAAGGATCTCCGAGCAGACACAGCCGAAACTCTAGAGGTTAACATGCTTGCGTCCAATGACGCTTCCCCAATATAGGAAGCGGCATCCCTCATTTGTGCCACTAATGCTCTCTGAACATCCGGAACATCGTCCGTAAGAGAATCTCCAAGGCATTGGCCCAGTTCTCAATGGCTTTAGCCACCCAGGAAATGGCCATGGACGGGCGCGCCACCGCTCCGGAGAGCGAGTAAATGGACTTCAAACAAATCTCCACTTTCCTGTCAGTTGGATCCTTTAAAGAGGAAATAGACGGCAATGGTAGCGTAGCGGTTTTAACCAAGCGAGTGACATGTGAATCCACCGCCAGATTCAGTGTCTGGGGGGGAGTTATAGCGCTGTGTACACTGTCCTTTAGGTAGGGGAGAGGTACACAGGGGGACCTGACCATGCACCTGCCTGGGAGCCTGCGTTATAGCCTTCTAAAGATGGCCGCCGGAGAGCTCTGAGGAGTGGCGGCCAGCAGAGGAGCAGCTCAGCGACGCCAGTACACATGAGAAAGGGCGCGCTGAGCTGAGGGGAGGAGCCGCTAAACCAGGGAAGGCTGCCTCCCCTGGCTAGTATTTAACCCCAGGGATGCCGGTTCCCCTCCGGAACTTATACCCTGGTGGTCCAGCGGAGCGCGGGGTATGCCTGCATGAGGGGGAGCCCGCTGCCGCTACTAGCGCCGCCGGTCTGTCCCCAGAGACCGGTGACAACTGACTGCGTTTATACCCGCGAGCGGCGCTAAGAGCGCTGCTCGCGGCTTACCTGTTCCCCGTAGTGTCCTGCAGCAGTCAGTTCCTAGCATGGTTCCGGAGCCATGCTAGGACTAACTCCGGGGTCCCGCTGCAATCGCCAGATCAGTACTGGCGTCGCAGCGCCAGCGGGGTGTTGGAGCGGCAGCGTGGACGTCCAGAAGGACAGTCCTATGCTGCCGCATTAAGTGTAAAACCAGAGAAAAAATAAAAAACTTTTCTTCTGTAAAAATAAAGCTTAGGGGCCCCACTGCACAGTGCAACCGACTTCGGCCAGCACAAACTGAAACTGAGGTGCCTGTGGCTCTGGGGCGGGGTATAGAGGGGGACCCAAGTGCATCCTGGGAGCTAAAGTTTTAACTGTATGGTGCCCGTGGATCCAGATCCAAGCTATACCCCAAGGTCAACCCTGTGGACCCCCTATGGACCCTGAAGTAGAAATAGACGGTAATGGCAAAGTAGCGCTCCTTATTGAACGACGGTGGAGTTTCCCATTTTTTACAATGTGCCTCAGGAAAAGGGTAATTAGAAGCCAACCGCTTCTGTGGTAGGAATCTCTTACTGGGCGCCTGCCAAGCCACCGCCATATGATCAGTCAACTGATCAGACAGGGGAAACACCGCAGAAGCCACCTTAGTTTTTTTTTAAACTAGGATTCTTCGACTTAGGAGCTGGGGCCTCATCCTCTATTAGGAGAATGGCTTGCACCGCCCTAACCAGCGCTCGCACATTAATGGACGACTTGGTATCCATTTCCTGGACCGAGGCGTCCGAGTCAGTGTCATCATGAACCTCCCCATCATCTGAGGACCCCTCGGAGTCCGATACGTGTGCCGCCTGCGCCATTAGAGTGCGTTTTGACGCCCTAGAAGGCATGTCAGTCTGCAACATTGACTGAAAAGCTGAAGATGCGGCCGCCAAATTTTGTACTGAGTTGGAGAGCACATCCACCCAGGGTGGAGGAGCCGCCACAGGGGCCTGGAAGGGCACCACAGGCTGCTGCGTCACAGAAGAAGCCTGTATATACATAGGCAACAATTGCAACAATTGCGGGACACCCGGGGAACGGGGGACGGCCGGCTGGGGCAACGCCCTATTATGGACAGCAGTCGGGACCGACAAGACGGTCCGCAATAGACACCAGCACTTGAGAAAACATCGCCCATGGTGGTTCCTGCGTCATAGGAGGCTTTGATGGGCCAGGAACCACCTGGCACTGACTACACAGGCCATCCTGTGACAAATCCTCCCTATCCACTCCTGCAGAACAGCGTCCACAGGAGACCAACACCGGAGCCACGGAGTGCTCAATTTCCTCGTCCGACATGACAATATATTATATAAATAAATATATCTGGCAATAGAGCAGAATCAAGCGCACTCACCAGTGTGCTGAACAACAGCCCACAATATGGCACTGTGTAGCACACAACTGTATGTGACGGACCTCACAAATACGTGATTTATATAGGTGAGGTCTGTAGAAACGCCCCTCCCCCACACACCTGTAGGGCTTGTAGGAGAAGGAAAGGGATAGGTATAGGCTGACAGTAAGAGGAAAATAAGCACAGACAGGCAGCACTAGCAAAAGTCACATACCATGCAGGAGATATACTCACTGCACCTTTCCACTACAATCAACCTGCCCAGATTCAGTGTCTGGGAGGGCTATAGTGCTGTGTACGCTGTCCTAACAGGGGAGAGGTACGCAGGGGGACCGGTCCGCGTGCTCCCTGAGAGTATCTGCGCTGCCACAGAGAAAATGGCCGCCAGAGACCTCAGAGGAGGAGTGGCCGAGTAACTGCAGCTCAGCGACGCCAGACTACGAGCTGAAAGGCGCGCTGAGCTGAGGGGAGGAGCCGCTAAACAGGGAAGGCTTCCTCCCCTGGCTAGCTATTAACCCCAGGGTTGCCAGCATCCCACTTGCCGCTAAATAACCCTGGTGGTCTAGTGGACTGACGGGGTATTCCTCCGATGGAGGGGGAGTCCGCTGCCACCGATAGCTCTCCTGGTCTGTCCCCAAGACCGGGGGCAAAGGACTGCATTATACAGGCATCCGCGAGCCGCCGCTAATCAGCGACTCGTGGCTTACCTGTCACTCCCCGGCGTCTCCGGCAGCAGTCCAGGGAGGTCCCCATAGTTCGGCTAGTACGGACTCTGGCCTCCCGCCGCGATCCCCAGTGCGATATTGGCGTCGCAGCGCAAGCGGGGAGTAAGAGCGGCAGCGTGGGCGTCTGTACAGACAGCCCTTTGCTGCCACTGAAGAGCCCTTGTTAAAAATAAAAAAACCTAAACAGGTTCTATTTTTTTTTTTAAGAAAAAGCTTTTGGGGGCTGCCCCCTGCGCAGGGTGACCCGACTCCGGCCGGGCACCAACTCAAACTGGGGTGCCTGTGGCTCGGGGGCAGGGTATAGAGGAGGATGGACCCAAGTGCATCCTGGGAGCAGCAGCAAAAGCTTTAGCTGCGTGGTGCCCGTGGATCCAGATCCAGTTATACCCCAAGGTCAACCCTGTGGACCCCCTATGGACCCTGAAGGAGAAATATGGTTCCTATACAGAGAGTCTGATCAACTCTCCGTATTTTTAGAATACTATCTATATTGTTATCAGTTGATATATATATTTATTCCTTTAGGTAGTGTATTTATTGGTATTTGTCTATGTAAATGTAGGTACTTTTTCTGACCATAAGTGCAGGTAATTAAACCTATACATTTTTACGTGTGTTTGAATGAATGCCCTGGCTGGGTATATAAGCGCAGTATATTGCCTTTTCTGTACTGTTGTCAAGAGGTAACAAGAACCTAATTTTTACTGCTGCATAAATCCCTGTTTCCCTGATCTGGGTAAGCGCTGTTTTTTCTTATTTATACAGCCACTTACCTGGTCGATATAAATGGCGGTAATACCCCCTGAGTGTCCCTGCAGCGTGAACAGGCAGCATGCGTCCTCCAATCTGTACACCTAGAGAAAGAGATGACATGTTCTTTACTCCACCACTAGAGGGACCCACTGCAAAGGTTACCGGCCTCTGCTAAAGCGGTGTACGAGGGGAGAGGCCGCCGTAACAAATGCGTACACGTTTCTGCGTTACAATGTCAGCAAAGCTGCATTTATAGGAATTCAGAGTTTTCTTATGTTTTTGTAAACTCACTTGCTGCACTGAATCGCTATCATTTTCCAGGGAGCACGTGTGTGGTTGTTATACACCGCAGTATGTACGGCGGACGCGGCACCGTGATGTCACACAATGTACATGATATCTGTAGCTCTATGTACCGCAGGACACTATGTGGCGATGATGTCAGAGAAGTTTCCCAATTGCCATGTTTGGGGACAGGTCACTATTTTCCAAGCATACGGGTAAGATGGCAACGGTCACATTGGGGCATATTTTGGGTTCCTCTAGGTCAGCAAAGTTTTTTTTTTTTAGGCTGAAATCAGGGGACAGAGTTATGGAGTTCAAACCTAGCTAAATTGTGTATGTAACTAAGCAACGCAAAGACTCATGGGCACACTGGCAATCACACGGGTAATAAGTACGTAATATGCTGCATAACAAGTACTGCACATACTGCGCTGTCTTCACAACATGCTATAAACTCCGTAAAGCAATTTATTATTATAATTTGTTAGATACTGGGGGTACAATAGGAGTGCGCCGCCATCGCCCAACTCACTCTCAGAGTGTGGTCCTGGCTCCCGGTTACAAGCCGGCCAGCTGCAGCTTTCAACATGGTGATTGGCTTCTGGTGAGCGCACGCCACATTGTGGGTCAGCTGACAACGGATGACATCATCACTAGAGTATAACGGGGAGCTTGGGACTGCGCTGCGGTTTGATGTCCCTGGAATGGAGAAGACACATTACTGAGCACCTTGTATAATAAATAATAATTGGATCATTTTGCACAAGAGGATACACAGAGATTCCAGCCAGACTGACCAGAGAAGTGGGTATTACACCAAACTCCCTGCATTAGCGTGATAGGAGCCTCATACAACTACTCTGTACTGCTGGGGACTCTGCTCCTTCCACTATATAACGCTCAGTCTGTGGCTTCCTGCTGCCTCCATTCCCCTCCTCACATCATGTCACTGCCCCTGTCACATGCAGCCCTGTCCTCACTAGCACATCACTCATCTCCTGATATACTCTGTACTGCTGGGGACCCTGCTCCTCCCACTATATAACGCTCAGTCTGTGGCTTCCTGCTGCCTCCATTCCCCTCCTCACATCATGTCACTGCCCCTGTCACATGCAGCCCTGTCCTCACTAACACATCACTCATCTCCTGATATACTCTGTGCTGCTGGGGACCCTGCTCCTCCCACTATATAACTCTCAATCTGACTTCCTGCTGCCTCAATTCCCCTCCTCACATCCTCTCAGTCTTTGGCTTCCTGAACTGAAGCTTCCATTCCCCTTGATTTTGGTGAACTGATTGGTTAATAAACAGGATTTACCACGATGGGCTGGAGAATTCTATATGGTCGATTATGGGTGAAGTTGGATGCAGTACTGTATAGGATGGTCATGAGTAGTGATGAACTGGGACTTAATTTAGGCCCTGTCATCCCTCCCGTTCCCATGGCACATCTGCGTTAACAGTGGGCATCCGTCAAAACAGAGCCCCAGACGGCCGGCTGGCCCATCAAGCCATCGGCCCTTCTGGCAGCTGTGGTCATGGGAATGTTGAGTCGGGCACGGACTGATGTCAGCGGCCAGACGCTCCCCTTAGACCTACGGATCATTGTCTATGTCCAGCTCTCAGTCTTCCTCCGTCACTAAGAAGTTCTCACCTCTGAACTGTAAATGGTTGGAGGATTTTTGGCAATCCAGGCAGAAGAAATCCAAGGAGCCATTGA
The DNA here is from genome assembly GCA_031769625.1 of Taudactylus pleione. Classification (NCBI taxonomy): domain Eukaryota; kingdom Metazoa; phylum Chordata; class Amphibia; order Anura; family Myobatrachidae; genus Taudactylus; species Taudactylus pleione. The sequence goes on along the minus strand of JAUIMM010001536.1, from coordinate 231,359 downwards.
GCCTGGCCACCACAATCCTGGGAGATATAAGTCATATAAAGATTAATGTAACAGCATCCTCTATTGCCTGGCCCAGCCTCTGCGACTTCCACCGACTAGAGATGGACACACTAATACTACCTCCAACTACGTGAGCAGCAATGATACTACAGTGCAAATGGCTATAGCTAATGACACTATAAGTGTCTTATAATAAGTTCTTATTCTATAACACATATTAGTGACTCTTACTATAGGCCAGGATAATGTTATCATCTGGGTTGGGTATCTCTGTAGAGCAGGCGCTATGCTTTGGCCGCAGTTCTGTAGGCTGGAATGGGTTTCATACCTGTGATTTAGGAAGACGAGCGCAGTGATGCCGCTCTGACCCTCGTAATTGCTGCAGCGCTGAACCCCCTCGATAGCATCCCACACCTACAGAGAGAGATTATTACATTGCACCACAAGGGCGTTCATCAGTGGTTTTCATCTTCTAAGTCTCAGAGATAGATTAAGCAAAGAACATGTACACAGGTCTGCGGCCAGGGGGTTACTGGACCATCATAGCTGGAGCCAGGTGCCACTGAATCATCAGATAAAGAGCGAGGGGCCACTGAATCATCAGATAAAGAGCGAGGGGCCACTGAATCATCAGATAAAGAGCGAGGGGCTACTGAACAATCACTTTTATAGCCAACAGTCACTAAACCACCACACTTAGAGGCCACCGAACCGCAGGCCGGGGCCACGGAACCATGAGATACGCAGGCCGGGGCCACTGAACCATCAGATACGTAGGCCGGCGCCACGGAACCATGAGATACGCAGGCCGGGGCCACGGAACCATCAGATACGCAGGCCGGGGCCACGGAACCATCAGATACGCAGGCCGGGGCCACGGAACCATCAGATACGCAGGCCGGTGCCACGGAACCATCAGATACGTAGGCCGGGGCCACGGAACCATCAGATACATAGGCCGGGGCCACTGAACCATCAGATACGTAGGCCGGGGCCACTGAATCAGATACGTAGGCCGGCGCCACTGAACCATCAGATACGCAGGCCGGCGCCACGGGACCATCAGATACGCAGGCCGGGGCCACGGAACCATCAGATACGCAGGCCGGCGCCACGGAACCATCAGATACGCAGGCCGGGGCCACGGAACCATCAGATACGCAGGCCGGGGCCACGGAACCATCAGATACGCAGGCCGGGGCCACGGAACCATCAGATACGCAGGCCGGGGCCACGGAACCATCAGATACGCAGGCCGGGGCTACGGAGCCATCAGATACGTAGGCCGGGGCTACGGAGCCATCAGATACGTAGGCCGGGGCAACTGAGCCATCAGATACGTAGGCCGGGGCAACTGAGCCATCAGATACGTAGGCTGGGGCCACTAAACCATCAAATATGTAGACAAGGGCCACTAAACCATCCAGCAGATACACAGGACCACTAATCCATCAGATATGTCAACAGGGGCCACTGAACCATCAGCTTGGTAGCCAGGTTACAGTGACCCCTCAGTCAGGTACCCACAGGCTACTGATCCCTTGACTGGCAATAATTATGAAGCAATGTCATGTGATTACTCGCACAGTTACCCCTGATTGTGCAGATTACTCCACCACTGCATAAATACAGAACTGTTCCTGATAATATTCCTAGTACATACAGGTCAGTGTCAGCCTCACCTCCAGCTTCCCATTACTACGCCCAGCCACAATCAGGTTTCCCTGGAGTCCCAAACTCCACACAGAACTGTCAAAGTCTTCTGCCCAGCCTGAGACGGGGGAAGATGTCCCATTAAAGAACACAAGCTCTTCTGCCGAGCTTTTCCTCCTGGCAGATATACATCCACCCTCTGCGCGGCTTCCAGGCGACCTGCTCCGTCCTCCTGACACAAGCTGGCAATATCCATATGGAGCAGGTGAGAAGACCGGGGAAAAACTGCCCATGCTGGAAGCCCCATGTTCCTCATAGGCACGCTGCACCAGGCTGCTGAAGTCATAACCGCCAGTGTCCGCCTCCTGCTTTACAGCCACCGTCCGATGCTCAGTGCCCGGCTCCTTCTGTCTGACCTGCTCAGAGAAGTTTGAATCAATGAAACTGGACAAGTCTGGCTGGTCATAGAATCGGGGAGGCTGGGAGGGGGTCGGCCTTCTCTTCAGCAGGTAACCATTTTCCAAGGAGTCCTCTGGGCTGTATTTACAATCTGATAACTGGTCCCAGGCGTCCTGATACTCGAAGATCCCGCTGCTGTCTCTGCGCAGCCTGGATGTAAGAGAAAGTCAACGTTATATGACGCTCTGCTGCAGTCTAGAACTCTACAGAGACGTAAAGTGTAATGTGGCACTGCTATGGGGTCTTTGTACTAACCCTTGGAGAGAGATAGTGGATGGTACCAACCAATCAGCTACTGTCATTTTTCAAACACAGCCTGTAAGGTGGCAGTTAGGAGCTGATTGGTTGGTACTCTATCTCCATCCATGGCTTAGTACATAGACCCCGATGTTACTTCATACTTTCCTCTCTATGAATGCACAATACCTTATGGCGGAATCTGTCTGTATAATGATATATTGGATCTGGGAGCAGGGGCTGAATAACACAGAGCCAGTTGGTCAGTCAGGAGCAGGATTTGGAATCTTACAAACCACTTTGTAACTTATAAGGATGTGACAGGACCAATATCTTTATTTTACTTATTTACGATTTCATCTGGGTAGTGTGACTCAATAATAAGTTTGTGTACCCTATATGGGGGGGGGGGGGGGGGGTGTATGCTCTATGTCCAAAGTCCCGTATAATACAGAATGCTTCCAGCTGTGTATATATAATAGACATGTCCAGCTCACCCTTGCTTGGGAATAACAGTGAGACAATCTCCAGTCTGTGCGTCCCACACGCGGATCTGACCAGCCAGACAGCAGCTCACTAACAGCATCCCGTCACTGGCCAGGCACTCTATGTCCTGTGAGAGAGACAAAGGGAGGGGTACACATAGAGGGGGCCAGAAACAGGCGGGGTGGGGAGAGAGACACACACAGGGAGGGATTCAGAGACAGATGGAGGGGAGAGAGAGACACACACAGAGAGGGGTATAGAGGGAGGCAGATGAGAGAGAGACAGGTGATAGAGACAGACAGATGAGAGAGAGACAGATAGAGGAAGGCAGAGACAGATGAGAGAGAGAGACAGACAGGTGGGGGAAGTAGGAGAGAGTGATAAGTGGAAAGGGGGGGATGGAGCAGAGAGATAAAGAGCGAGCGCGCGAGAAAGAGATAAAGAGCGAGCGATAGAGAGAGCGAGCGATAGAGAGCGAGCGATAGAGAGCGAGCGATAGAGAGCGAGCGATAGAGAGCGAGCGATAGAGAGCGAGCGATAGAGAGCGAGCGAGCAAGCAAAAGAGATAGCAAGCGAAAGAGAGCGAGCGAAAGAGCAAGAGAAAGCGAGCGCGAGAAAGAAAACGAGAGAGAAAGAAAACGAGAAAGATCGAGAGAGAAAGAGATCGAGAGAGAAAGAGATCGAGAGAGAAAGAGATCGAGAGAGAAAGAGAAAGAGAGAGAAAGAGAGAGAAAGAGAAAGAGAGAGAAAGAGAAAGAGAGAGAAAGAGAAAGAGAGAGAAAGATAAAGAGAGAGAAAGATAGAGAGAGAGAAAGATAGAGAGAGAGAGAGAGAGAATATGGAACATATAGATATGGGGTTAGGGACAGAGAGGGGCCGGAGAGAAACAAGGGACCAGGAGAGATAGAGGTGAACAATTGGGGAGTTGGACACAGTGGGGGAGAGAGACAGACAGAGACGATGAGAGACTGCAGCTCTACTGAACGGATCATCTTATGAATTGCCTCAGTAAATGTATTGGATGTCCAGCATACGCACCATGAGATGACCTCTCAGAACCAGCGGCACAATTTCTGTCTCCGGTGGTGAGTAACCGTAGTCATCACACGGCAGGTCCCCCTTCTTCCGCCGGTTGTGAGACAGCCCGTTCTGTCCATAGTTTTTAGGGCACAGCAGTCGGTAAAGACAGAACAGAAGCAGAACCAGGAAAATCCCAGAGGCCAAACCCAAAGCTGCAACTCTGTAGAGGGACGTGGACAACAATGGATGAAAACTGGAAGAGGCGTATAACACAGAGACAGGAAGGTGGGGGGGAGGGGGTGCACAACTCGCTGTCCATGAAAGAATGGACAGGACACAGGAGACATCGTCTCTCTTACTTGTACAATGTGACATCCACGGATCCCGAAGTTTTGGTGGGAGGGGGAACTGCTTTGTCCTCCTCTGGACGTCCATCCCGCTGGGGCTGAAAGATGTGAGAGTTCTGAGCTTCATGTGGGTGCCGGGCCTCAGCCACCTCCTCCGGGGTGAGGTACAGAGTGATGGGAATCATAGGTAAGATGCTGATGTACCTAGAGCCAAGAGACAAAGAGTCGGTGCCCAGTGAGACTTCAGACAGAGCTGCTGGTCAACGGATCAGAAGCTCATCAGAGCGGAAGTTATGTGGAGTGTACATGTGTGCGTGTAGTGTGTACATGTATATGCGTGTGTATGTTACAAGGTGCCCATCCATAAAGGGGAATTAAGGCCTCTATAAAGAGGTTTCTATTGGTAATAATAATGTGTATTTATCTATTTCATGTTTGAAGAGCAGAATTAAGGTTCTTCAAAGTGTTTGGTGAATACAGTGTCTCTATGTTATGTGCTGCGTGGAAAAGCTACGTTTCCACCTGACCTCAGGACACTCACTTCTTGGCCAGGGTGATGTTATAGTAGCTGAAGAGCGTAGGCCAGTGCCGGAAGGACAGCTTCCTCCAGGTTTCCTCGTCCTCCGGGCCCCAGGTGACCTCCGTGTAGGCCTGATCCTCCTTGGTCGGTTGTCTGAGTTTGCTTTGGTCCTTTGGCTGGCTTTCTCCCCAGCCCCTGGCGCTTACCTCCAATCCCCCTCGGAGGGTCTCCAGTACCTCCTTGTGGTCTCTTTGAGACTGGTTCTCTAGCAGTTGTGAGGAGCCGGTAGGGAAGATGGAGAGTGAGCTCTGGGGGTCAGAAGCCGGCAGGACAGGCACGGGAAGAGGCTGGACCACTGCTCCGCCCAGGGGACTCTGCTCTGTGACCTGAACTGTAGTTAGGTAGGTGCGAAGGCCGGCAGGGTCAGTGTACAGCAGGATTCCAATCCAGACCACAGTTCCTGCCTGGAGAGATACATAGTGCAGCACATTAAAGAGCAGCTCACGGTTACCACGCACGCTGGACCGATACGTTTATAAGAAAATTATATAATGCATTAAGTATGAAACATACGACTTCCTCACTAGTCTTACAATGTATATCGGTACACAACTTCGATATGCTTTAATACCACAGTACTTTTCTTTTCTTTTTTTTTAAGCAAGTTTCCAGTTGGATTTTCACATTTCGATCCCTTCCACTTAATATGGAGCAAAACCATCTCTAGCACAAAGGTTTCTCCCAGTCTGTCGTTCTTATTAGTGCACCATTAACTATACAAAAGTTCTGTTTAATAACAAATTGGGGCAACTGACCTGCTGGGGCTGTAATAACACGGTGGTTACATATGTATTATGATGTAATGTAATGAAGTCAGGTGGATACAAAGACACACACGTGTAACGCTTACCATGATGATCCTCTGAGCCAGTCGTGTCCTGGCAAAGAAATAGATGAGGCGAAGCCTTTTGGGAAGGCGGAGATTTCGGAAGGGCTGCAGGGTGATGGTGTGAGGGGTGTTGGGGCGCAGGGCTTGTTGGCGCTCGTATCTCGGTGTGCGGGACTTGGCTGGGGGCATGCAGGCTTCAGCTGGCATTCGCTTGTTCAGGTCAGCAAGCTGCAAGTAGTGGGGGACACATTGTAACAATGAGAATGATCGTCAAGGCAACTGCGAAACCCCAGTGTCCCCAGGAAATAATACATTCTGCCGCCCCTACTGGTAGAGTCCCTGGTTCGGACTCAGAAATCCTGGCAGCCATTATTCCTATAGGCTGCTTGTTATTCAATGAAGATGCCAAGATCTTCTCCAAGGCTATGACTACCCTCCTCCATCGCTGAGCCCATTTGTTCTGTGCTTACGTACGGGAAGGGCGGGGAGTTTAACCCTTTAGTGGCATTTGTGTAGAATTTACAGCGCTGCCTCCCTGGCCGTTCTAGGCTGCTGCTGCCGCAGCTCAGGACTTGCGGGAGCCAGGAGACAGCTCACTGGTATGTACAGTATATGGCACATGGGGTTTACCTTATGGGGGAAGCCCAGCAAACAGGCAGGAAACAAACGGGGGGCTGATACAGAATGGGGAGTAAAATATGGAGCAAACCATGTTGCTATGCAGGGGGTGGAATACATGCATCTATCGCTTACATGCAGGGCAAATGCTGGACAGTTTTATTTTCATACTGCAATTTAAAGTTCAGCTGGGACAGGCCCCTCCGAGCTCGTAATCTCTCTGCGCATTCTACATCTGCAGTGCAACATGGGATTCCCCCAGGTGCAAATAATGCTCCTTTCCTGCTGTGAATCAGCCCCATGATGTGATGATCAAGATGACCCCTGCCCAGCGCCCCCTAGTGCTAGAGTATGTAACATGAAATGAAGTAACATTAATAAAACCACACAAGCCCATGGTCCCCCCAGTGGCGTGCTAGGGAGAGACAGCCGCCCTGTACTAGGATGCATCTCTATTCTCCTGACTCCAGAGAGCTGTTATCGGGATCTCTCAGCGGCTGCCGGGCTCTCCCTACCTCCATTCTGCGGATGTCGATGGATAAAACGGTGGTGAAGAAGAACATCTGGAGGAAGAAGTCAGACACCAGCCCGACTACAGCGAAGAGACAGAACTCCTGGCAGAGGGAAGACACAGGGAGAGGATGAGGAACAATCACATCGCACAGGGGGCCTCATTCAGCAAGGAACGCACACAAGTGGACGATTGTTGCGTACTGCGTAGGCATCGCAGTGCGCGCTCACGAACCAGTCACCGCGGTCGGGACTGAGATCACAGTGACTACGCAGACCCGTCGCAGTGCCAGTGCGTTTCAACAGCGTTGCGGGGGAGTAAATAAATGAGTCACTGCTATACCATACGCAGCCTGAAGCCTCATAGCGTGCGCTGAAGTGAGCAATTCCTGAGTAAGGTCTGACCCTGCCTCAACTGTGAGTGAGGCTACGATGGTACTCCATGTTACCAATGTGTTTGCAGTCTTGCCAAATATTACAGATGTGCGTGTAGGTGAAGTGGCCGTCCTGATGTAGTGCTGTGGTGGCATTGCGATCGCTATGGATTAGCATACATTCGTAGTGAAACTGCGTTCCGTAGTGAATCAGGAACACAGACCTTCCCTAACCGTGCTTCAGGAAAATGGCTGCATACTACAGACACAGTGCCTTTATACAGCCCACACTCCTCACCCAGCTCCCCCTGGAGTATGGGACATCAAGCACAACTGACAACAAATGGCTGCTTTTGCTAATAGCATTCAAGATCTGGTGGGGAGGGGACCTACCGGAGGTCTTCTGTCTGACACGGTGACATAGGCCAACCATGTTACCTCATACACTACCAATTCTGACCACGAGGCTCGCCCCATATAGAGGTAACACAATAACTATATCTTTAAATTCAGGTGCGGACTATAACCAGAGCACATCGTTCAGAGTACAGCTGTACCCCTGCAGCTGAGGATTTTGGGTATGACCTAAAGTATTAATAATAAGCTGCACTTTTTAGTGTCCTTCACTGTGTGACCGGATACACCCTCAGGCCCTGCATAGCAGACCGAGGAGCCATCGGTAATTCCCAGCACACAGGACGCTCCGTGTACATGACCTTACAGTAATATATTAATGACGGCACTGATCACGGGTTCACGCAACAAAGCTGCAAAATAATCTTTTACATAACAGACAGGAAACGTCCAGATGGTCAGTGGCGCATTTATTTATGAGTGGGAATCTCCCCAAGTAATAATGTCTCACCTGAATCGCAGGAACCAGGGTGAAATAACCGATCAGGATAATCCCCAACTCCGTAGCCATGTTCTTCATAATGGACCAACTCTCGTTACTCAACCCTGTGGTGACAGGACAGAGAGACATGGAGTCACGGCCTAACCACGCTTCTAGCGACCCCACCACGCTACCCACAAGCTCATCCCACCTTGTGCTATGCGGAGCTTAACCTCAAGGTCAACTGGAGTGGACACAACAGATTTCGTTAGCACCAAAACGTTTTCCAAACCGATGACCACAACCAGGTAGGGGAAGATCTCTCTGCAGGACACAACAGGTAAGTGAGGGGCTTTGTGTGCTGATCTGACCACAGCGTGACACCCACATACTGAACGCTGGGTACATACCCGCCATTGAGGGTCGGCGTCAGTCCAAAGAGGGTGCATAGGCCCACTGACATGAGCAGCGAGCTCAGGACCGTCACCACGGCCGCCAGAGCCAATCCCCATTTCGACTTCACCAAGTCAATTTTCCCTGAAAAAAAAAAGCAAAGCTCAATGGTCAAAGTATTTTAGATTTCATATATAGAGGTTCAGTATATATGTAACATTGTATTTTTATTGTCTGTACAGAGAATCTCTGCCATTTACATCAGTCCCTGCCCCACGGGAGCTTACACTCTAAATTCCCCATCATGCCAGTACACACACATTAGGGTACATTTACAATCAGAAGCTAATTAACCTCCCAGCGCATTTCTTGTAAAGTTGAAGGAAACGGGAGCCACCTGCAGGAAAGCCAGATCCAGGGCATAGACAATCGTGAACCAGCAGCAAAAGCGCCCTGCAATGTATGAGGGTGAGGAAAGCCATCACTGGGCACCACTTACACCTGTGTCCCTGCTCTTCGGATGTAACACTCATCTACAGGAAGCTCATGGGTGTGTGATGGCACCACATGTACCATAGGAACCCTGCCTAAGGTGCCAGAGGTTCCACGATGGGAGCTGAGAGCTGCGATGACAGGAGACGTTGTGTGTTTGGGTTATCTTCTATAAATCACTCTGGGTTACTGTCATATAACACCCACTTCTTATTCCCCTCACTTTCTTCATTTACTCTACTACTGTAGTCATGATTTGCCCCAGCGTCATGTGACCACTGCTGCAGAGTCACATGACACAACGTAGGGGTCTATGGCTCTCATCTCAGCACGCTCCCCCCTACCCTACCCCTTCCTTCCCCTGATACACTGTGCTCGGAGGGACGGCATGTACTCAAGAACGGGGCCCCGTTTATCAGGAGCGGGTTCCAGCTGGGAGCAGCCAAATGCGTCTTCCCCACAGTAGTAGTAGGACGACATCCTGGAAACACTCTGTATAACATCAAATTAAAGTTAAACGAAAACTTGATAGTAAATATAACCCAAAATAAAACAAAAGGCAGATTTAAAGGGCTTACAGATGTGACCTTGGTGCGCCATATGGAGCGAGATTCCCATGCGGTGCACTTCTTCCTTAATTTTGCGTCATAGCTTGCATAAAGCGGACTAGGTACTTAGGGTTAGGTTGTTTTTATGCTGCAAAGTAATTATTATAAAGCTGCAGATAAAACATTACGGATGCATGGCGCGGGTCACTCGTGTCTTTTGCCGTTTTACTGTGGATTGCGTACTTTTTCCTGCGCTGTGCTAGCAGAGGGGCGGGGTCTAAGAGTGGACGTCGGAACTGGGCGGAGATTAGTTCTTATATTATTGTACGTGAGAATCTTTAACACTGTTCTGACTGCACTAGTGTGAAAAGTGTCTCAAACCGCTGGCACAAAAAAGGTTGAAGGTCCTGTATATAGGGCAGCCTTTCCGTATAACCCTGGTCTTCCGTGGCACTTACTAGTTTAGCTGCCCTCTCTCTCCAGTTCCAAAACATCCTAATGATGAAATGCTGCCAAAAATCGGAGGTGAGGTCTCACTGACGTCTTACAAAGGGTCAGAAGTATACTTCTCTCTCCTGTCAGCGCTATTAGGCTATATTATCAGCAGTACAGGGGCAGATATTACCCTCTTCCTCCAGGGGTTGTGATTGGTCCCCCTGCTCACACCCCCTTCACGCCATTTAAAGATGATTAACAATTAAAAGCATGGTTGGTGTAGCGATCGGCATTGCTGATTCACCATCCTAAGGTCATTAGTTCAACTCATGATCAAGTCACTATCTGAATGGAGTTTGTATGTACTCCTAGTGTTTCTCAGGTTTCCTCCGACACTCCAAAAACATGATTGTTGGTTAATTGGCTCCGGAGAAAAAACAAGAGATATGGTAAGAACTTACCTTTGTTATCTCTGTTTCTACGAAGTCCATAGGGTCCACGGGGTTGACCTTGGGGTATAAGCTGGATCTGGATCCATGGGCACCACGCAGTTAAAGCTCCCAGGATGCTCCCAGGATGCACTTGGGTCCGTCCTCCTCTATACCCCGCCCCCGGCCACAGCACCTCAGTTGGTAAGCAGCCAAGGCCGGAGGAGGAGACTAAACAGAGAGAAGGAAGACTGGAACACACAAGAAACCATACTCACAGAAATGGGAGACGGAAAACCGGTGACCAGCCACACAGCCCATTTGAAGCCAGGTGCGTCAGGGCGGGCGCCCTGTGGACCCTATGGACTTCGTAGAAACAGAGATAACAAAGGTAAGTTCTTACCATATCTCTTGTTTTCTACTTCAGGGTCCATAGGGGGTCCACAGGGTTGACCTTGGGGATGTCCCAAAGCAGTACAACTAAGGGCGGGGATGCTCCAGTGCTGAAAGGAGTACCCGGCGCCCAAAGGATGCATCCTGAGAGGCGAAGGTGTCAAACGCATAGAACCTCAAAAACGTTTGAATTGAAGACCAAGTGGTCGCCTTACACAGCTGAACAGCAGAAGCGCCACGTCTAGCAGCCCAAGAGGGACCCACAGAACGAGTGGAATGAGCCTTAACAGAGGCTGGCACAGGTAAGCCCTCCTGTGCATAAGCCTCACAAATAACGGAACGAAGCCAATGGGCTAACGTTTGTTTGTTAGCAGGCCAACCCCTCTTGTGAAAACCAAAGAGGATAAACAAGGAATCAGACTTCCTAACCGAAGCCGTCCGGTCTACATAAATTCTAAGCGCCCGGACCACATCTAAGGAAGTCTCACCAGCTGAAAGATCAAAAGCTGGCACAACAAGTTCCTGATTAATGTGGAACTTCGAGACCACTTTGGGCAAAAACTCAGGACGAGTGCGGAGCACCGCTCTGTCCTGGTGAAAAATCAGGAAAGGAGGGCGACAGGAAAGCGCCCCCAATTCAGACACCCTCCTGGCCGAAGCAATTGCCAGGAGAAAAACCGTCTCAAATGTCAGCCACTTGAGCTCCACCGCCTCAAGAGGCTCAAACGGAGGACCCTGCAGGACCCGTAGCACCACCGCCAAGTCCCAAGGAGCCACAGGAGGCACAAAGGGAGGCTGGATCCTGAGAACACCTTGGAAAAAGGTGTGAACGTCTGGTAGTATTGCAATCCGCCGTTGAAACCACACGGACAAGGCGGACACATGAACCTTCAGAGATGCAAGGCGTAAGCCGAGATCCAATCCTGACTGAAGAAATTCCAAGATCCTAGAAACTCGGAACACCTGAGGATCATAATGTCTGGACTCACACCACTGAAAGTAAGTGTGCCACACTCTGTGATAAATCCGTGCTGAAGCAGGCTTGCGTGCCCTGAGCATGGTACCAATAACCGAACTGGAGAAGCCCCGAGACCTCAAGACGGCTGTCTCAAGAGCCACGCCGTCAAAGACAGCCGACCCAGATCCGGGTAAAGGCAGGGCCCCTGAGACAACAGGTCCCGACGCTGAGGAAGAAGGTACGGAGCGTCGATGGAGAGGCTCCTGAGGTCGGAGTACCAAGGACGTCTGGGCCACGCCGGAGCTACCAGCACAAGCATGCCGCCGTCCTGCTTGAATTTCCGCAGAACCCGAGGAAGCAGGGATATCGGAGGAAACAGATACGCCAGGTGAAACGTCCATTTCACCGACAGCGCGTCCACCAGACTTGCGCCTGCGTCTCGTCCTTGACCCTTAAACGGGCAACTTGTGATTGTGACGGGAGGCCATCAAGTCCAGCTCCGGCAGTCCCCACCTGTCCACGAGTAGCTGAAACACCTCTGGGTGAAACGACCATTCCCCGGGATGCACGTCGTGACGGCTGAGGAAGTCCGCCTCCCAATTGAGGACTCCGGGGATGAAGACCGCCGAGATCGCTGGAATGTGACCCTCCGCCCAAGTCAGGATACGAGACACCTCCGACATCGCTGCCTGACTGCGAGTTCCGCCTTGGTGGTTGATATACGCCACCGTGGTGGCGTTGTCGGACTGCACCTGTACCGCCCTTCCGTGAAGAGCGGGGCCGGACGACTGCAGGGCCCTGTATACTGCCCGCAGTTCCAGGATGTTGATGGGGAGAAGTGCTTCTTCCGCTGACCAACGACCCTGAAGCGACAAAGAGCCGGTCACTGCCCCCCAACCCCGGAGACTGGCATCCGTCGTGAGCAGGACCCAATCCGGGATCCAAAATGGGCGCCCCTCGACCAGATGAGCTGTCTGAAGCCACCAAGCCAAAGATTGCCGAACGTCCGGAGACAACACCAGCACCTGAGAGCGGATCCGGTGAGGTAACCCGTTCCATTCTGATAGAATCAGCCCCTGCAGGGGCCGGGAATGGAACTGGGCAAATTCCACCATGTCGAATGTCGACACCATGGACCCCAGAACTCTCATAGCCGAATGGACCGACAGGCGGCAACGGCTCAGGCAACTGCGTATCCGCAGCTGTAGGGAGGCGACCTTCTCCGGAGTCAGGAAGATCCTTTGCTGACGCGAATCCAGCAGGGCTCCCAAATGAACCATCCGCTGTGATGGAATCAGGGAGGACTTTTTCCAATTTATCAACCACCCGTGTGCTTGCAGGCAAGCGACCGTCAGGTGGAGATGTTGAAGCAGTACCTCCGGGGAGCTCGCCAGCAACAGGAGGTCGTCCAGATACGGCAGCAGCCGTACATTCTGGTTCCGAAGATGTGCGGCCATGACCGCCATAATCTTCGTGAACACCCTCGGTGCCGTGGAGAGACCAAAGGGTAGCGCCCGGAACTGATAGTGGTGTTGAAGGATAGCGAACCTCAGATACCGCTGGTGTGAAGATGCTATCGGAACATGGAGGTAGGCGTCCTGGATGTCCAGGGACACCATGTAATCCCCCGGTTCCATCGCCAGAATGATGGAACGTAACGTTTCCATCCTGAACTTGGGAACTCTGAGGAATTTGTTCAGAGACTTCAAGTTGAGGATAGGGCGATGAGAACCATTGGGTTTCTGCACCAGAACCAGAGACGAATAATACCCCGTCCCTCGTTGTGATAGAGGAACGGGAACAATGACCCCTGCTTTCAGCAAGGACTCTATAGCCTCCTGAACCTGTAACGCCTTGGTCTTGTCCTGAGAAGGACTTGTGCAGAAAAACTGGTGGGGAGACCACTTCTCGAACCCAGGCATCCGTGGTGGTATTGTGCCAGCACTGGACAAATAGAAGAAGTCGGCCTCCCACTCTGAGGTCCCCCAGAGGGAGGCCCGTCCCATCAGGCCGCAGGTTTATCTTCCTGCTTGGAAGAAGGGCGCCGAGCACTCCAGGCTTGCTTCTTGGGTTTAGAGGCCGTCTTACTCGCAGACTGTCTCGGGAAGGACTGACCTTTCGCCTTACCCTGAACCCGAAAGGAACGAAAAGCCGAACTCCGAACCTTAGCAGGCAGTGCCGCCGAAGGGAGGAAGGCCGACTTGGATTTAGCCAGGGTGTCCACTATTTTGTCCAAGTCCGGACCAAATAGTAATTCCCCATTGAAAGGTAAGGCCTCCAGACCTTTCTTTGAATCAGAGTCCGCTCTCCAGGACCGCAACCATAAGGATCGGCGGGCAGACACCGCTGCAGCCGATACCCGTGAGGTCAGCAGACAAGCATCTAAAGAAGCTTCTCCAATGTAAGAAGCAGCATCCCTCATTTGTCCCAACAACGCCCGCTGGACATCCGGATCGTCGTCCGGGAAGGTATCTTCCAATGCACTGGCCCACCCCTCAATGGCCTTGGCCACCCAGGAGATGGCAATGGACGGTCGGGCCACCGCCCCGGAGAGGGAGTAAATAGACTTTAAGCAAGTCTCAACTTTCCTGTCCGTGGGATCCTTCAGCGAGGATATCGACGGTAATGGTAAGGTGGCGCCCCGAGTTAAACGGGTGACATGGGAATCCACCGCCGGTGGAGTTTCCCATTTTTTACAATGTGCCTCAGGGAAGGGGTAATTAGAAGCCAACCGCTTCTGAGGAAGGAATCTCTTACTGGGCGCCTGCCAAGCTACCGCCATATGATCCGTCAACTGATCCGACAGGGGAAACACCGCAGAAGCCATCCTAGTTTTTTTGAAACTAGGAAACTTCGACTTAGGAACCGGTGCCTCATCCTCTATAAGAAGAATAGCTCGCACCGCCCTAACTAGTGCTCGCACATTAATGGACGACTTGGTATCCATTTCCTGGACCGAGGCGTCCGAGTCAGTGTCATCAGGGACCTCCCCATCGTCTGAGGAACCCTCTGAGTCCGATACCTGAGCAGCCCGTGTCATGAATGGGCGTTTTGAAATCCTAGAAGGCATGTCAGTCTGCAACATTGACTGAAAAGCCGAGGAAGCGGCCGCCAAATTTTGCACAGAGTTGGAGAGCACATCCACCCATGGTGGAGGAGTCGCCATAGGGGCCTGAAAAGGTACCACAGGCTGCTGCGGCACAGGGGAAGCCTGTATATACATAGGCAACCCCGCATAGGGACCTACTGATTGAGACCCAGGAGGACTCCGCAATAACTGCGGGACACCCGGGGAATGGGGGATGGTCGGCTGGGGCAACGCCCTAGTAGGGAGAGCAGTCAGGACCGACAGACGGTCCGCAATAGACACCAGCACTTGAGAAAACATTGCCCACGGTGGTTCCTGCGCCAGAGAAGGTCTGGATGGGCCAGGAGCCACCTGGCATCGACTACACAGGCCATCCTGTGACAAATCCTCCCTATCTACTCCTGCAGAACAGCGTCCGCAGGAGGCCAACACCGGAGCCACTGAGCGCTCAACCTCCTCGTCTGACATGACAGAATATATTATATAGTCAAAAAATATATCTGGCAACAGGGCAGAAGAAAACGCACTCACCGGTGTGCTAAACAACAGCCCACAATACGGCACTGTGTAGCACACAACTGTATGTGACGGACCTCACAAATACGTGATTTATATAGGTGAGGTCTGCAGAAACGCCCCTCCCCCACACACCTGTAGGGCTTGTAGGAGAAGTAAAGGGATAGGTATAAGCTGACAGTAAGTGGAAAATAAGCACAGACAGGCAGCACTAGCAAAAGTCACATACCATGCAGGAAGATATACTCACTGCACCTTTCCACTACAATCAACCTGCCCAGATTCAGTGTCTGGGAGGGCTATAGTGCTGTGTACACTGTCCTTATATCGGGGGAGAGGTACACAGGGGGACCGGTCCGCGTGCTCCCTGAAGATCTGCGCTGCCACTTGTAGAAAATGGCCGCCAGAGACCTCAGAGGAGGAGTGGGCGTGTAACTGCAGCTCAGCGACGCCAGACTCCGTGCTGAAAGGCGCGCTGAGCTGAGGGGAGGAGCCGCTGACAGGGAAGGCTTCCTCCCCTGGCTAGCATATTAACCCCAGGGCTTGCCGGCATCCCACTTGCCATATATCCCGGGTGGTCTAGTGGTCCCACGGGTTATTCCTCCTCAGAGGGGGAGCCCGCCGCCACCGCTAGCGGCCCCCGGGGGCAAAGGACTGCATGTGCAGGCAATACCCGTGAGCCGCCGCTAATCGGCGATTCGCGGCTTACCTTGTCCCCGGCGACTCCGGCAGCAGTCCAGGGAGGGACCCAGAGTCCGGCTAGTACGGACTCTGGCCTCCCGCCGCGATCCCCAGTGCAGTACTGGCGTCGCGACGCCAGCGGGGAAGGAGAGCGGCAGCGTGGGCGTCTGCATAGACAGCCCGTCGCTGCCACACTAGAGCCTCTGTTTTAAAATAAAAATCTAACAGGCTCTTTTTTTTTTTTTTTTTTAAATAAAAATAGAAAGCTTTTGGGGGCTGCTCCTGCAGCCCCCCTGCGCAGGTGACCCGACTCCGGCCGGGCACCAACTCAAACTGAGGTGCTGTGGCCGGGGGCGGGGTATAGAGGAGGACGGACCCAAGTGCATCCTGGGAGCAGCTAAAGCTTTAACTGCGTGGTGCCCATGGATCCAGATCCAGCTTATACCCCAAGGTCAACCCTGTGGACCCCCTATGGACCCTGAAGTAGAAAGTTGCCCTAATGTGTGCGTTTATGAACATGTGACAGGGAATATAGATTGCAAGCTCCACTGGGACAGGGACGAGTGTGAATGAAACATTATCCGTGAAATAAAGTAAATTTGCCGGCTCTGTATTTATAACAAAAGGCGATAAGGCAGACCAGCAAAGCAAGGGATAATATTATAACACAACTTTTTTATGTTTCCCAATGACAGCAAAACAAAACCAGCAGCCGGTGAGTGAGACAGACAGGTAAGTCATTATAAATGGTAAAGCTGTATAAGAGGGACAACCTGTTTATTATACACGGGTCTCATACAAAAGACATTTCCTTTATTATTATTAGCATTTATTTATAAAGGTCCCTCGCTGTGCGCTGCACATATAACAATACACACTGCAGAGTGGGCAGATCCGCTGGTTTCCTGTGTCTGGGACAGCGGGTAAACAGTCCAGGAACCGCCGCGTCCTAACCAGGCCTGATACCAGATCCAATATATACAGGCAGCTGCTGCTCTTCTCTCTGATTGCGATAAAGGGCCTGATTTACTACTGTATGCAACTGCGAATGCAATAGCGATTACGCACGAAGTTCTGCTAATTCATTGCGATCTCAATGCCCTCGCAGCATAACATAAAGGATGCCCACTTAACTTACCACACATCTGTAATCCTTAAGGTGCCCACACACATACCAATGTTATCTCAATCACACGATGTGTACGATTTCCCCCTGAACTCTCCCCGGGAGCTACCCGGCAGTCCTGCACATGATTTGGCCTGAAAATGCTGCCAATTGGACACAATCTATTGTGCCTCCTAACTACTCCAGTGCATCCTGACTTAAGAGTGTCAGATCTGTCCTACAGCACGGCAGACGTGAAGATGCGATGTGCGACCTGCGGGGACTCGCATCGCGATCGTGAGTGGGGACTCATCGGCCAGATCGGGTAAAATATCGCTATGTGTGTGGGCACCATTAGCAAGACTGTGAAACCATCGGTAACATGGAGTACCATCACAGCCTCACACACACTAACACATGCTCTGACCTTACTCAGGAATTACTAACCTCATCACACACAGTGATTACACAAGACTGAGAGACCATCAGTAACATGGAGTACCATCACATCCTCACACACACTTACACAGGCTCTGACCTTACTCAGGAATTACTAACCTCATCACATGCAGTGACTACACAAGACTGAGAGACCATCAGTAACATGGAGTACCATCACATCCTCACACACACTTACACAGGCTCTGACCTTACTCAGGAATTACTAACCTCATCACACACAGTGATTACACAAGACTGAGAGACCATCAGTAACATGGAGTACCATCACATCCTCACACACACTTACACAGGCTCTGACCTTACTCAGGAATTACTAACCTCATCACACGCAGTGATTACACAAGACTGAGAGACCATCAGTAACATGGAGTACCATCACATCCTCACACACACTTACACAGGCTCTGACCTTACTCAGGAATTACTAACCTCATCACACGCAGTGATTACACAAGACTGAGAGACCATCAGTAACATGGAGTACCATCACATCCTCACACACACTTACACAGGCTCTGACCTTACTCAGGAATTACTAACCTCATCACACACAGTGATTACACAAGACTGAGAAACCATCAGTAACATGGAGTACCATCACATCCTCACACATACTTACACAGGCTCTGACCTTACTCAGGAATTACTAACCTCATCACACACAGTGATTACACAAGACTGAGAAACCATCAGTAACATGGAGTACCATCACATCCTCACACATACTTACACAGGCTCTGACCTTACTCAGGAATTACTAATCTCATCACACACAGTGATTACACAAGACTGAGAAACCATCAGTAACATGGAGTACTACCACATCCTCACACACTTACACAGGCTCTGACCTTACTCAGGAATTACTAACCTCATCACACACAGTGATTACATAAGACTGAGAGACCATCAGTAACATGGAGTACCATCACAGCCTCACACACACTTACACAGGCTCTGACATTACTCAGGAATTACTAACCTCATCACACACAGTGATTACACAAGACTGAGAGACCATCAGTAACATGGAGTACCATCACAGCCTCATACACACTTACACAGGCTCTGACCTTACTCAGGAATTACTAACCTCATCACACACAGTGATTACACTAGACTGAGACACCATCAGTAACATGGAGTACCATCACATCCTCACACACACTTACACAGGCTCTGACCTTACTCAGGAATTACTAACCTCATCACACACAGTGATTACACAAGACTGAGAAACCATCAGTAACATGGAGTACCATCACATCCTCACTCACACTTACACAGGCTCTGACCTTACTCAGGAATTACTAACCTCATCACACACAGTGATTACACAAGACTGAGAAACCATCAGTAACATGGAGTACCATCACATCCTCACACATACTTACACAGGCTCTGACCTTACTCAGGAATTACTAATCTCATCACACACAGTGATTACACAAGACTGAGAAACCATCAGTAACATGGAGTACCATCACAGCCTCACACACACTTACACAGGCTCTGACCTTACTCAGGAATTACTAACCTCATCACACACAGTGATTACACAAGACTGAGAAACCATCAGTAACATGGAGTACCATCACATCCTCACACATACTTACACAGGCTCTGACCTTACTCAGGAATTACTAATCTCATCACACACAGTGATTACACAAGACTGAGAAACCATCAGTAACATGGAGTACCATTACAGCCTCATACACTCACACAGGCTCTGACCTTACTCAGGAATTACTAACCTCATCACACACAGTGATTACATAAGACTGAGAGACCATCAGTAACATGGAGTACCATCACATCCTCACACACACTTACACAGGCTCTGACCTTACTCAGGAATTACTAACCTCATCACACACAGTGACTACACAAGACTGAGAGACCATCAGTAACATGGAGTACCATCACATCCTCACACACACTTACACAGGCTCTGACCTTACTCAGGAATTACTAACCTCATCACACACAGTGACTACACAAGACTGAGACACCATCAGTAACATGGAGTACCATTACAGCCTCATACACTCACACAGGCTCTGACCTTACTCAGGAATTACTAACCTCATCACACACAGTGATTACATAAGACTGAGAGACCATCAGTAACATGGAGTACCATCACATCCTCACACACACTTACACAGGCTCTGACCTTACTCAGGAATTACTAACCTCATCACACACAGTGACTACACAAGACTGAGAGACCATCAGTAACATGGAGTACCATCACATCCTCACACACTTACACAGGCTCTGACCTTACTCAGGAATTACTAACCTCATCACACACAGTGATTACACAAGACTGAGAAACCATCAGTAACATGGAGTACCATTACAGCCTCATACACTCACACAGGCTCTGACCTTACTCAGGAATTACTAACCTCATCACACACAGTGATTACACAAGACTGAGAAACCATCAGTAACATGGAGTACCATCACATCCTCACACATACTTACACAGGCTCTGACCTTACTCAGGAATTACTAATCTCATCACACACAGTGATTACACAAGGCTGAGACACCATCAGTAACATGGAGTACCATCACAGCCTCATACACTCACACAGGCTCTGACCTTACTCAGGAAATACTAACCTCATCACACACAGTGATTACACTAGACTGAGACACCATCAGTAACATGGAGTACCATCACATCCTCACACACACTTACACAGGCTCTGACCTTACTCAGGAATTACTAACCTCATCACACACAGTGATTACACAAGACTGAGAAACCATCAGTAACATGGAGTACCATCACATCCTCACACATACTTACACAGGCTCTGACCTTACTCAGGAATTACTAATCTCATCACACACAGTGATTACACAAGACTGAGAAACCATCAGTAACATGGAGTACCATCACATCCTCACTCACACTTACACAGGCTCTGACCTTACTCAGGAATTACTAACCTCATCACATGCAGTGATTACACAAGACTGAGAGACCATCAGTAACATGGAGTACCATCACATCCTCACACACTTACACAGGCTCTGACCTTACTCAGGAATTACTAACCTCATCACACACAGTGATTACACAAGACTGAGAAACCATCAGTAACATGGAGTACCATCGCATCCTCACACACACTTACACAGGCTCTGACCTTACTCAGGAATTACTAACATCATCACACACAGTGATTACACTAGACTGAGACACCATCAGTAACATGGAGTACCATCACATCCTCACACACACTTACACAGGCTCTGACCTTACTCAGGAATTACTAACCTCATCACACGCAGTGATTACACTAGACTGAGACACCATCAGTAACATGGAGTACCATCACATCCTCACACACACTTACACAGGCTCTGACCTTACTCAGGAATTACTAACCTCATCACACACAGTGATTACACAAGACTGAGAAACCATCAGTAACATGGAGTACCATTACAGCCTCATACACTCACACAGGCTCTGACCTTACTCAGGAATTACTAACCTCATCACACACAGTGATTACACAAGACTGAGAAACCATCAGTAACATGGAGTACCATCACATCCTCACACATACTTACACAGGCTCTGACCTTACTCAGGAATTACTAATCTCATCACACACAGTGATTACACAAGGCTGAGACACCATCAGTAACATGGAGTACCATCACAGCCTCATACACTCACACAGGCTCTGACCTTACTCAGGAAATACTAACCTCATCACACACAGTGATTACACTAGACTGAGACACCATCAGTAACATGGAGTACCATCACATCCTCACACACACTTACACAGGCTCTGACCTTACTCAGGAATTACTAACCTCATCACACACAGTGATTACACAAGACTGAGAAACCATCAGTAACATGGAGTACCATCACATCCTCACACATACTTACACAGGCTCTGACCTTACTCAGGAATTACTAATCTCATCACACACAGTGATTACACAAGACTGAGAAACCATCAGTAACATGGAGTACCATCACATCCTCACTCACACTTACACAGGCTCTGACCTTACTCAGGAATTACTAACCTCATCACATGCAGTGATTACACAAGACTGAGAGACCATCAGTAACATGGAGTACCATCACATCCTCACACACTTACACAGGCTCTGACCTTACTCAGGAATTACTAACCTCATCACACACAGTGATTACACAAGACTGAGAAACCATCAGTAACATGGAGTACCATTACAGCCTCATACACTCACACAGGCTCTGACCTTACTCAGGAAATACTAACCTCATCACACGCAGTGATTACACAAGACTGAGAAACCATCAGTAACATGGAGAACCATCACATCCTCACACACACTTACACAGGCTCTGACCTTACTCAGGAATTACTAACCTCATCACACACAGTGATTACACAAGACTGAGAAACCATCAGTAACATGGAGTACCATTACAGCCTCATACACTCACACAGGCTCTGACCTTACTCAGGAAATACTAACCTCATCACACGCAGTGATTACACAAGACTGAGAAACCATCAGTAACATGGAGTACCATCACAGCCTCACACACACTTACACAGGCTCTGACCTTACTCAGGAATTACTAACCTCATCACACACAGTAACTACACAAGACTGAGATACCATCAGTAACATGGAGTACCATCACAGCCTCACACACACTTACACAGGCTCTGACCTTACTCAGGAATTACTAACCTCATCACACACAGTGACTACACAAGACTGAGACACCATCAGTAACATGGAGTACCATCACAGCCTCACACACACTTACACAGGCTCTGACCTTACTCAGGAATTACTAACCTCATCACACACAGTGATTACACAAGACTGAGAGACCATCAGTAACATGGAGTACCATCACAGCCTCACACACACTTACACAGGCTCTGACCTTACTCAGGAATCACTAACCTCATCACACACAGTGATTACACAAGACTGAGAGACCATCAGTAACATGGACTACCATCACAGCCTCACACACTTACACAGGCTCTGACCTTACTCAGGAATTACTAACCTCATCACACGCAGTGACTACACAAGACTGAGAGACCATCAGTAACATGGAGTACCATCACATCCTCACACACACTTACACAGGCTCTGACCTTACTCAGGATTTACTAACCTCATCACACACAGTGATTACACAAGACTGAGATACCATCAGTAACATGGAGTACCATCACAGCCTCACACACACTTACACAGGCTCTGACCTTACTCAGGACTTACTAACCTCATCACACGCAGTGACTACACAAGACTGAGACACCATCAGTAACATGGAGTACCATCACAGCCTCACACACACTTACACAGGCTCTGACCTTACTCAGGAATTGCTAATTTCATTGCACGCTATGAGACCTCAGGCTGCGTAGGGCATCACAGTGGATAATTTATGCATGTCCCTGCAACGGCGTTGAAACGCACTGGTGCACGTGCGTTCGCAAGAACCCCCCCCCCCGTCACCACCTCCAAACAGCACTTCCTGTCAATCACTCTGCGAAGGGTCTGCGTAGTCACTGCGATCGCAGTCCCGATTGCAGTGGCTAGTTCCTGCACTGCGATGCATACACATGCGCAGTACGCAACAATCGGCCAATCGCAGTTGAGTACGTTAGTGAATCAGGCCCAAAGTGTTCTAACCTTATGCATAAAGGGCCTGGTTTAGAGTCGAGCGCTTAAGTCGTCCACAGATGGAGTGGCATTGTGTTGCTTGTTTGAGATAAATGCAAATGTTCACCTATATTCAGCGTTGGCCACATCTAAGCACCCGCACAATCCATCCGCCTGCGGACATAACGGCCATCGCCATCAGCGCTAATTTACACCAGCCCTATAACTGGTGCAAGAGTTCCCCAAATGAGACGGAAGTTCTGCGTAACGTACGTGCGACGCCGAATAACCCACAATTCCGCCTATACACCTGCGACTCGTCCTTGGAGCATTTATACAGTCCGGCCAACTTAGCTGGAGTTGCTGAGAGCTGCGAACGGTCGGCTACGGTGCTAAAAATCACCAGATCCGTCTGCAAAGAGGACTTTTGCGCAACGCTGAATCAGCCCCTGTATCATCTCCCCACATAACTATACGATATATAGTAATTAAGTCAACAATAACAATGTCGCCCATAGAAATTTAAGGGTTAGGCTAAAAATGTGGTTTCCATATTACGTACTTATCGACATTTGCAACATGTCGACATTGTGGTTTTTGCCATTCCGTACCCATCGACATTATGGTGTCTAGGAAATGAACGTCGACGACATACTGTACCCAACGATAACAAGATGGCTTATTGACGTTATATGTCCTGGAGGATCATGGTGCGTTTAGTACATACCCTCTGCTAGGTTTTACAGCAGGTTTGAAGGGGTCCAGATATTCATTTGATTCTTGTGATCCCCGACACGGGGGATCCTGCTGCTTCATTAGGATGAGCTATATTAGGGAATGGTTACACAGAACACGTCCATCGCACTCTCATATCCTGCAAATATTATGTGATCCATCTGCACCACATTCAGCCCGAGTTCCCCCCTCTATGCGGATTAGTGTTTAGAATGATCTCACTTCCCAGGACAACACGGACGCCTGATCAGCGACGTACTGCAGATGAGGGGGTTGCATTTGACGGGAAGTCGTCATGTTGTCAACAGTGAATATGCCGAAAGCATAATACCGACGCGGTTGTAATGTTACTTAAAGCATTTTACCTCATCTTGCTTTACGACACGGCATGTACCCCCACTTGACATGTATATGCACATGTGCGTGTACTTACAGAGCTAGTTACTGTAGTCCCCACGAGCAGTCAGAGTGCGGGAGGCGCACCAGCGAGACAAACGCGCCATAAAGAGCAAATGGTGAGATGAGCTGCATACTGACGCGTTTTGTCACACCGAGCAACATCACCAGATGACACAGACTACTGTAGAGGCCCATTACCTGGCTGTATTATCTGCAGGTCTATAGTGACCCCATGAGAGACCTATGAACAAAAAGCTGACACTGTCCTGAAACTATACTACATTTGTACTTACAGCAGGTGCTGGGGAAGGAAAGATGCCTAAATTGCAAGGTCTGCAAGTGCCTCTGTAAATGCATTTAGGGAGGACAATCTATTCTTATAACGGATGTCATCCATGATCTCTAATAATTATATAGGCGTCCTCTCTGCAGTCCCAGAAGACCCTTTGTATGGGTTACCCCCCAGGAGAGACCTGACCGCTGTGCTGGGCTCTGAGGAACACGATGGACATATACAGACATTGTGTACTTACTGGTGGAGAAGTAGATGTAAGCGAATAGTATGAAGTAGGTGGTGACAAGAGGAATCAGCTCGGCGATTCCGATCTCCTCCTTGAAATGGACGTGGACCATGTTTTGCCCTCGGGAGGTGCAGTTGGTGCTGGGGTGGAGCTGTCGGAGGCGAGTTCTCAGGTTGCTCAGGAATCTGTCAGACAGACGGAGAGATGCCCGACATGCGTTACCCAAGCAGACTGTCTAATCCCGAACGCGATGAGCGCACGTAGGACGGGGGGAAACGTGTAGCACAAGTCACATGTATAATAACCCAGCAGCTCTATATTACAGTACAAGTGGCCGATTCCATTTATCAGCAGGGTTATCTTCAGGCTGTACAGAACTTATCGCTATCTATATACATATAGCAGAACCAAGATAAGAGTATCTGCCATAGGCACTAAGGGACCAGCGTCTACTAGTGGGAAATCATCATGGAAAATGACACAACTGTAAGACAGCACCGGTCAGGCAGGAGGGTAAATAGCGGCTTTGTACCAAGTTCTGCTCAGAATCACAGGCGGAGAGGATGGAGGATGACAGTAACAGAGCTCCCCGCCCTCCTTACTTTGCGTCATGTGTGCGCAGGACCAGCGTGATGGTGTAAGACACGATCCGCTTGCGGTTGTACAGGCTGATCCCACTCTGCTTCCCTGGAACTCCGAAAAGTAAATCTGTGGGAGAGATGGAGGAAAGGGGGTGAAATAAGCCCTCTCAGAACAAAGCCGGCTACTGTATTCCCCCATCGTGAAACCGCACTGTAATAAAGGCTTCAGGGGGTCTGCGAAATGCCGGCTGTTACCATCTATTTCAGTGAGAAATGATCCAGTTTCAGCACAAGTAGCATGCTACAGAATGCGTGGGAAATTAAGATTAATATATACATATAAAGGAATAATGAGGGCAGATATTCCCCAACCTCTGAGCGTGGCCGAGGTCTGTAGGGTCTTGGGCTCATGTTGTTGAATGGTCCGAATAAGATCTGGGTCCTTGTTGAACTGCTCGCGGTTGTTCTGCCAGAAGTTAGCTGGGGACAGCAGGAGGCAGCCATGTTCTGGAAGTTTGTCCCGGAGCTTCTTCAGTCCTGGCAGGAGGTCGGTCACCTGCAGACACACATCCTCCAGGCTCTTCTCACTGGCTCTGGGGGGAGAACACAGCAGAAATCACAGCTATGGGCCCTACATTAGGTAAATGGACAGCCACAAATGTATTCAATTCTTTCCTATAATTCTGTCCCAAGCACAAAACAAGTTCAGGCCTAAGGTCCAAGTGACCAAAAAAAACAAACAAATTGCCACATACGACAGGAAAGACATACAACGTGGGCCTTTCATTCTGTGATCAGACATTTAGCTACATTAAAATGAAAGAGTGACATATTAAGAAGATCCGCGCTGAAGAAAACTGCGGTTACCTCTCTCTCAGAACGTGGTTCCTGATCTCCTCCACTAACGGGAACACTCGGGACAGCGGGGAGCGGAAAACATCAACAGCCAGGAAGTTCTTGTCCCAGGGAGACACGACCCCTTTAACCAAGACTTGCTGGATATAGGCTACTGGGAGGCCGAGATACTGTGGGGAAAGGCTTCCATATATTATCAGCTGTGGTATGAGAAGTTGACATCCAGAAGGTCGGCATTCAGAATGTTGACATGGACTTTAGGTTGACAACCAATATGTCGACATGCTCATAATGTCGAATTATTACATGTCGATGTCAGAATGTCCCCATGTGGTTTTTTGATTTTAACCTAACCCTAAACCTAACCCCTAAGCAAAAAAAACATATGCTGACTTTCTGGTGTCGACATGTTAAATGACAACATATTGGTTGTCCACCTAAAAATTTCGACATTCTGAATGTCAACCATTTGACCAGATACCATATTATCCATATACAGTACTAGAACAATTATTCCTGTACTGCACTGTAATGCCACTTTATTCCTGTACTGTAATGCCACATTATTGCTGTACTGTAATGCCACATTATTGCTGTACTGTAATGCCACATTATTGCTGTACTGTAATGCCACATTATTGCTGTACTGTAATGCCACATTATTGCTGTACTGTAATGCCACATTATTGCTGTACTGTAATGCCACATTATTGCTGTACTGTAATGCCACATTATTGCTGTACTGTAATGCCACATTATTGCTGTACTGTAATGCCACATTATTAATGTGCTGTACAGTAATGCCATATTATTCCTGTACTGCAATGCCATATTATTCCTGTACTGCAATGCCATATTATTCCTGTACTGCAATGCCATATTATTCCTGTACTGCAATGCCATATTATTCCTGTACTGCAATGCCATATTATTCCTGTACTGCAATGCCATATTATTCCTGTACTGCAATGCCATATTATTCCTGTACTGCAATGCCATATTATTCCTGTACTGCAATGCCATATTATTCCTGTACTGCAATGCCATATTATTCCTGTACTGCAATGCCATATTATTCCTGTACTGCAATGCCATATTATTCCTGTACTGCAATGCCATATTATTCCTGTACTGCAATGCCATATTATTCCTGTACTGCAATGCCATATTATTCCTGTACTGCAATGCCATATTATTCCTGTACTGCAATGCCATATTATTCCTGTACTGCAATGCCATATTATTCCTGTACTGCAATGCCATATTATTCCTGTACTGCAATGCCATATTATTCCTGTACTGCAATGCCACATTATTCCTGTACTGCAATGCCACATTCTTTCCTGTACTGCAATGCCACATTCTTTCCTGTACTGCAATGCCACATTC
The DNA here is from genome assembly GCA_031769625.1 of Taudactylus pleione. Classification (NCBI taxonomy): domain Eukaryota; kingdom Metazoa; phylum Chordata; class Amphibia; order Anura; family Myobatrachidae; genus Taudactylus; species Taudactylus pleione. The sequence continues at coordinate 203,762 of JAUIMM010001536.1, read as the reverse complement.
TTCCTGTACTGCAATGCCACATTCTTCCTGTACTGCAATGCCACATTCTTCCTGTACTGCAATGCCACATTCTTCCTGTACTGTAATGCCACATTCTTCCTGTACTGTAATGCCACATTCTTCCTGTACTGTAATGCCACATTCTTCCTGTACTGTAATGCCACATTCTTCCTGTACTGTAATGCCACATTCTTCCTGTACTGTAATGCCACATTCTTCCTGTACTGTAATGCCACATTCTTGCTGTACTGTAATGCCACATTATTGCTGTACTGTAATGCCACATTATTGCTGTACTGTAATGCCACATTATTGCTGTACTGTAATGCCACATTATTGCTGTACTGTAATGCCACATTATTACTGTAATGCCACATTATTGCTGTACTGTAATGCCACATTATTGCTGAACTGTACTTCTATATTATTAATGTGCTGTACAGTAATGCCATATTATTGCTGTACTGTAATGCCACATTATTGCTGTACTGTAATGCCACATTATTGCTGAACTGTACTTCTATATTATTAATGTGCTGTACAGTAATGCCATATTATTGCTGTACAGTAATTATGCCATATTATTGCTGTACTGTACAGTTATGCGATATTATTGCTGTACCCCGAACCTCTTGTGGATATCGTTGTCGCATCGGGATTCCGTCTGCCGGCATATCAAATGTATACCGTCCCATTTGATTCCTGTACTGTACAGTTATGCCATATTCTTGCTGTACTGTAATGCCATATTCCTATACTGCACTGTAACGCCATATTATTCCTGTACTGTAACGCCATATTATTCCTGTACTGTACACCATATTATTGCTATACTGTACGCCATATTATTCCTGTACTGTACTGCCATATTATTCCTGTACTGTAATGCCATATTATTCCTGTACTGTAATGCCATATTCTTGCTGTACTGTAATGCCATATTCTTGCTGTACTGTAATGCCATATATTTGCTGTACTGTAATGCCATATATTTGCTGTACTGCAATGCCACATTATTGCTGTACTGTAATGCCACATTATTGCTGTACTGTAATGCCACATTATTGCTGTACTGTAATGCCACATTATTGCTGAACTGTACTTCTATATTATTAATGTGCTGTACAGTAATGCCATATTATTGCTGTACTGTAATGCCACATTATTGCTGTACTGTAATGCCACATTATTGCTGAACTGTACTTCTATATTATTAATGTGCTGTACAGTAATGCCATATTATTGCTGTACAGTAATTATGCCATATTATTGCTGTACTGTACAGTTATGCGATATTATTGCTGTACTGTACCCCGAACCTCTTGTGGATATCGTTGTCGCATCGGGATTCCGTCTGCCGGCATATCAAATGTATACCGTCCCATTTGATTCCTGTACTGTACAGTTATGCCATATTCTTGCTGTACTGTAATGCCATATTCCTATACTGCACTGTAATGCCATATTATTCCTGTACTGTAATGCCATATTATTCTTGTACTGTAACGCCATATTATTCCTGTACTGTACACCATATTATTGCTATACTGTACGCCATATTATTCCTGTACTGTAATGCCATATTATTCCTGTACTGTAATGCCATATTATTCCTGTACTGTAATGCCATATTCTTGCTGTACTGTAATGCCATATTCTTGCTGTACTGTAATGCCATATTCTTGCTGTACTGTAATGCCATATTCTTGCTGTACTGTAATGCCATATATTTGCTGTACTGTAATGCCATATATTTGCTGTACTGTAATGCCATATAATTGCTATACTGTACTGTTATTATTCCTGTACTGTCATATTATTGCTATACTGTACTGTTGTCATTATTCCTATACGGTCATATTATTGTTGTACTGTAGTCATTATTCCTGTACTGTCATATTATTGCTGTACTGTACTGCCATGCCATATTGTTCCTGTACTGTACTGTTGTGACATTATTGATGTAATGTACTGTAATGCCATATTATTTCTGTACTGTAATGCCCTATTATTGCTATACTGTACTGTTGTCATTATTCCTGTACTATCATATTATTGCTATACTGTACTGTTGTCATTATTCCTGTACTGTCATATTATTGCTGTACTGTTGTCATTATTCCTGTACTGTCATATTATTGCTGTACTGTACTGTTGTCATTATTCCTGTACTGTCATATTATTGCTGTACTGTACTGCCATGCCATATTGTTCCTGTACTGTACTGTTGTGACATTATTGCTGTAATGTACTGTAATGCCCTATTATTGCTATACTGTACTGTTGTCATTATTCCTGTACTGTCATATTATTGCTATACTGTACTGTACTGTTGTCATTATTCCTGTACTGTCATATTATTGCTGTACTGTACTGCCATGCCATATTGTTCCTGTACTGTACTGTTATGACATTATTGCTGTAATGTACTGTAATGCTATATTTTTGCTTGCAGAGCCATAAAGACAGAATGGTTTTTGTAATAGAGAAGAGCTGCTCTATGGTGTCTGAGCTGGTGACACACAGGCACTGTACGGGCGCTCCGCTTCAGCACTGGGCAACAGGACCGCTTCCCAAAATCAACCAGATGTGTGGGTGATAGCAAATAGTGCAATGCCACACTGCACACTCACTCATTATAAGCAACATTATCAGCACGATAGTGCAATGCCACACTGCACAATCACTCATTATAAGCAGCATTATCAGCACGATAGTGCAATGCCACACTGCACACTCATTATAAGCAGCATTATCAGCATGATAGTGCAATGCTACACTGCACACTCACTCATTATAAGCAACATTATCAGCACGATAGTGATAGTTATTGCATGGCTAGAAAGCTGCTAGTAATGAGGTATTAGCAGTGTGTCGGATGTATCTGTGTATTACATGGTACCAAGGTCGGTAATCAGATCCTTCCCCTGTAGATGACATGACATGTGGACAGATAAGACATGCACCAGCCAAGGACACATACAGGAATTATCTGGTGTTTTGTGATGTCCTCACACAGGGCAGCGACGCCTCTGCTATGCCCCACACAGATGTGCTTCCTATATGTGCTGTGTACATGCCGTGCCATGTAAGGGACATGTCAGGTCTTAACAAACACTACCGTTTATTATCGACAAATGGCGTTTCAACATTATCTCAGAGAGATTTGTAACACTGCTCACCCAATCCGGGCGCTCACTGCGGGTGTCAGGAGTCACGTCAGCTGGAGGGGGAGAGTAATCCTTCACGGGGGTAATGTACTCAACTGGGCCTGTCCCCGGCAGAGGGAGCTTTAACAGAGGGTAACTGAGAGAAGGGGAGAGGAGAGAGGAAGGAGAGAGAAGGGGAGAGGAGAGAGGAAGGAGAGAGAAGGGGAGAGGAGAGAGGAAGGAGAGAGAAGGGGAGAGGAGAGAGGAAGGAGAGAGAAGGGGAGAGGAGAGAGGAAGGAGAGAGAAGGGGAGAGGAGAGAGGAAGGAGAGAGAAGGGGAGAGGAGAGAGGAAGGAGAGAGAAGGGGAGAGGAGAGAGGAAGGAGAGAGAAGGGGAGAGGAGAGAGGAAGGAGAGAGAAGGGGAGAGGAGAGAGGAAGGAGAGAGAAGGGGAGAGGAGAGAGGAAGGAGAGAGAAGGGGAGAGGAGAGAGGAAGGAGAGAGAAGGGGAGAGGAGAGAGGAAGGAGAGAGAAGGGGAGAGGAGAGAGGAAGGAGAGAGAAGGGGAGAGGAGAGAGGAAGGAGAGAGAAGGGGAGAGGAGAGAGGAAGGAGAGAGAAGGGGAGAGGAGAGAGGAAGGAGAGAGAAGGGGAGAGGAGAGAGGAAGGAGAGAAGGGGAGAGGAGAGAGGAAGGAGAGAGAAGGGGAGAGGAGAGAGGAAGGAGAGAGAAGGGGAGAGGAGAGAGGAAGTAGAGAGAAGGGGAGAAATGAGAGGAAGGAGAGAGGAGAGAGGAAGAGGAAAGAAGGGGAGAGGGGAGAGGAGAGAGGAAGGAAAGAGAAGGGGAGAGGAGAGAGAAGGGGAGAGGAGAGAGGAAGGAGAGAGAAGGGGAGAGGAGAGAGGAGAGAGGAAGGAGAGAGAAGGGGAGAGGAGGAAGGAGAGAAATGAGAGGAAGGAGAGAGAAGGATACATATTACTTTACATAAAAATAGGAGGTGCATAATACAGAGATGTAACAGCAACATAGCTCTAGGCACAAGATAACATCCACAGCTCTGTGAAGACATATTTATCAATGATACTATGATCAGATAAATCAATTAACATTATGCAATAGAATACACCACAGGTAACACACACACACATATACATATTGTAGACACACACATACATATTGTAGACACACATACATATTGTAGACACACACACACATACATATTGTAGACACACACATACATATTGTAGACACACACACATATACATATTGTAGACACACACACACACATACATATTGTAGACACACACACACATACATACATATTGTACAGACAGATACAGAGATTCTCTCTGTACAAAGTGCTAAAGAGTGAGCCAATCAGGGATGAAGGTAATTGTCCTGTGTATAAGAGAGTATTGAGACCCTGCTAAATGCAGTGAGTGGTGGTGCGGGGGCGGGGGGTTTTGGTCACGGGGGCAATATAGGAAAAGGAAGAGATTCTCTAGAAATGTTTTTGTAGTGGTGTAATAAGATGTGATCCACCAGGCAGTCACCGATGTCACTGATCCACCGATAGAGTAGAAGCTGGTTACTCGTCCCTGTGTAACCTATGTGGGCTTACTACACCACTACGAGGGATTCCCTCTCACCATCAGTAACTGCCTGGTACTGACTCCTCCCTCTGCGCAGTGGGCAGGTATTTCGCTGCCACCACCAGCCTCCTACATCGACACATGGAATCGCTTCTCCCGAGCTCCTATACAGGCACCTGCGTTCCTCTGAGCTACAGTGGGCAGAATGGATAGCACTGTTGCAGTAACTGGCTTCTGACTATAAAGGCACCTGCGTTCCCCTGAGCTACAGTGGGCAGAATGGATAGCACTGTTGCAGTAACTGGCTTCTGACTATACAGGCACCTGCGTTCCCCTGAGCTACAGTAGGTACAATGGATAGCACTGTTGCAGTAACTGGCTTCTGACTATACAGGCACCTGTGTTCCCCTGAGCTACAATAGGTAGAATGGATAGCACTGTTGCAGTAACTGGCTTCTGACTATACAGGCACCTGCGTTCCCCTGAGCTACAGTGGGCAGAATGGATAGCACTGTTGCAGTAACTGGCGTCAATGTTCCTGGATGTGTCTGAATTAGTGCCGTACTATACACCATCGCAGAATATGTTGAGGCCATATAAGAGAACAATAAACAACGTGTTCATCCCACCAGTTGTCTGTTGCCTAATTAAACCTGATAAATGTCCTGGGCCGTACACTGTGAGGGACATGAATGCAGGGAGAGCACAGCTATCTGTGAAGCTGTTGGTCCGGTATGACCAGTGTGTAACCTGAGCGAGTACTGTATGAAAGGTGAGCAGTCTCTCACCCTGGTTACCATGTCTCAGAGTGACACCAGGAATTCCCCACCGGGTAATGAGACACACGTGCCCTCCCTGTATCCATTATTCACACTACAATCACATCAGGGCCCCTCACCTACTGGCACAGGTCCCCCTCACCTACTGGCACAGCGGCACAGGCCCCCGCCCACCTACTGGCACAGGCCCCCCTCACCTACTGGCACAGCGGCACAGGCCCCCCTCACCTACTGGCACAGCGGCACAGGCCCCCCTCACCTACTGGCACAGCGGCACAGGCCCCCCTCACCTACTGGCACAGCGGCACAGGCCCCCCTCACCTACTGGCACAGCGGCACAGGCCCCCCTCACCTACTGGCACAGCGGCACAGGCCCCCCTCACCTACTGGCACAGCGGCACAGGCCCCCCTCACCTACTGGCACAGCGGCACAGGCCCCCCTCACCTACTGGCACAGCGGCACAGGCCCCCTCACCTACTGGCACAGCGGCACAGGCCCCCCTCACCTACTGGCACAGTGGCACAGGTCCCCCTCACCTACTGGCACAGTGGCACAGGTCCCCCTCACCTACTGGCACTAAACACACAGAGGCTGAATGTGAGATTAGCGGGGTGTGGCAGGACTGCTGTACACATTGATCTTATACTGTATATGAGGTGCACACAGTGGGTGGGGGAAGCAGTGTTAATTCTGACAAGTTTTAGTCACTAATTTAAAATTGTAGATACCACAACAAGACAATGGGGACGCGCTAATAAACAGATAAATAATATACTATGTAATTCCCAAAAATGGCAGAAAAAAATTCTCAAGATACCACCTATATAATATTAATACTCTTTATAAAAATGGAATATGTCAGTACATATAATCACATTTATCCAATATAGAAAGACTCAAATACACTCCTGAGAATTGAAATATATAAAATATACTGCCTCTAATAGAGATGAATCACTGGATCTTTGATGCCTGGAGCAGTGTCTTGTCAAATTAATGACATGTGGAAAATTATATATATATATATATATATATATATATATATATATATATATATATATATATATATATATATATATATATCTCTGTCTGTATGATATAAGTGCGCACACTGTTATACCAGTCACTCACCACATAGATCCCTAGTTGCAGAGTCCCATGAACAATCCCCTGAGTTTGGAAGGACACCTCCTATGAAGCACGCCCACGGTGGCACTCCTGGTAAGTAGTGGGGGTCTGGTCGGTGTTTCACGTGTGCAGCTGATAAACAAGGGAGTTTCCAATGCACAGTCCCAAGCAATGTGAGCTGTTCTGCGTCACAGGTGGGGGGGGGGGGGTTTCGGGTGTGTGTGTGTGGAGGGAGATAAAATTGGAGATAAATAGCACCAACCAATCAGCTCCTGTCATTTTTCAAACACAGCCTGTAAAGTGACAGTTAGGAGCTGATTGGTTGGTGCTATTTATCTCCAATTTTATCGCTCTCCGAGCTTTATTAAATCTCCCTCTCAGTCTATTAGGCTTCCACAGCACAAGATCCCGGTTTCATTAGTGTGGCAGCAAAGCTCCTGTAATATATAATCACTGGCAGGTAAATCTCTGACCGGTTTCACTCCAATATGGGGGCTTTATCAAAGTGACAGTACGAGCCGTTTCTGGGTGGTGACTGGGATGGTCGATGGAAACGGGGGAGTGGTGGTGCGAAGGCAGGCGTGTCTGAGCGTCTTAACGCCGTTTTAGAGGCGTGCATAATTAAGACGCGGCGTCATAGTACACGTCACATGGCTGAATTACACACAGCAGCGCTCGCAGTGCTTGTGGTAGGGAATGGTCAGCCACAAGTGCTGCGTATGGATCCGATGTTACCGATTGTTGCATACACTTCCTGGAGATGACGTGTATCACTAAGGGAAAGTGGGCGTCTAAATACACCCCGAGCTCGCACAGCAAGACATAGCGGGCGTGCTAATGCCCTGCCGTGCGATCGCGGGATTTGCATATTTTGGCTGCGGGCGAACGCATCTAGCGAGCGAGTCTGAATCAGGCCCTTATATCATACAGAAAGAGCTTTATATAGTTATTATTGGACTTTCCACGTGTCATTAATATGACAAGAGAGACTGCTCCAGTGATTCTATTAGAGGCAGTATATTTTATATATTTCAATTCTCAGGAGTGTATTTGATCCTGTATTGGTTATATTGGTTATATGTGATTATATGTACTGACATATTACAATTTTTCTAAAGATTATTAATATTATATAGGTGGTGTCTTGAGAATTTTTTCTGCCATTTCGGGAACTACATAGTATATTATTTATCTGTTTATTAGCGCATCCCCACTGTGGTATCTCTATATTAGTAGTGGGCAGACACAAGCCCATTGGGTGAATTTGCTGCTATTAATTATAATATTCTATTCATTGATTAGCGCCCAGTCTTTTTGTATCTCTGTTTAATTTGAAATTGTAGTTGGTTTAAGTCACATTTTAGTCTCTCTTTTTGCTTTGTTTTAGACAAGATTTAGTCAGTGGATCTCAGTTTTCATTTTAGTCTAATTTCAGATAATGTTTTAAGTCAGAAGTTTTTGAAAATCGTTAAATGATGCTGTAAAAAAAAAATTAATATTTTCGTTACAGTTTACAATTTAGTCGCCAAAATGAACACGGCCGGCAGTATTTCATACCGATTCCCCCTGAATGTGCTGGGTTTTTTGGCTAAAGAAACAATGTTCTTTAAGCTGCTGGTCTGACAGTTGCTCGGGATCAGCAGAGATATCTGTGCAGGCAGCAGAGTTTGTCTTTTCCTGGCTACTTCTACTCGGTGCCAGACTATAGATAGACAGCAAAAAGGTCGACAATGTCTATATAGACGCCAGATGTCAGACAGTCACAGGGGCAAACGCAGGATTCTCAGGGAGGGGTTTCCAATATATATGTACACACACACAATATATATATATATATATATATATATATATATACACACATATATATATACACATATACATACACACACATACATATATATACATAGTTGCGCGCGACAGAGGCCCCCAGTAGTAGTTCTCCCTATGTAGTGCCCCTTATATAGTGCCCCCGGTAGTAGTCCTGTCCCTATGCAGTGCCCCTTATATACTGCCACCAGTAGTCCTCCCCCTATGCAGTGCCCCTTATGTATTGGCCCCAGTAGTAGTCCTCCCTATGTAGTGCCACTTATATAATGCCCCGAGTAGTAGACCCACCTATGCAGTGCCTTATGTGATGGTACCCCCTATGCAGTGCCCCCAGTAGTGCCCCTTATATAGTGCCCCAGTAATGCCCCCCCCAGCAGTGCCAGAGCCCCCAGTAGTAGTCCCCCCTATTTAGTGCCCCCAGTAGTGCCCTTTAGATAGTGCCTCCCCCCAGTGCCAGTGCCCCCAGTAGTGCCTCCCCCCACCAGTGCCAGTGCCCCCAGAAGTGCCTCCCCCCAGCAGTGACCCCCAGCAGTGACAGTGCCTCCACTAGTGGTCCCCCCTTGAAGTGTCCCCAATATAGTGCCCTCCAGTAGTGCCTCTCCCAGCAGTGCCCCATACATATACAACACAAAAAAAACCAAAACAATTACCTGTATCCCCGCTCCTGTGCCCGCCTCAGTCCGTGAGCCGGAAGGTGCAGCCCGGCTCCGGCAATGCTTCCCTCTGTCTAGCTCCCTCTGGGCGGGTTGTGTGCATGGCGCACAGCCCGTCCACTGCCAATTCAGCTGCCAGCACTTCCGCGTCAGGTGGTATGAAAGCCATCTGACGTGGAAGCGCTGACATTAGAACTGGCAGGGGCCTGGCCGGACAGCGCCGCGCAGGCGATCATGGGTGGCCCGGGGATGGTGCAGAGATGGAGACAAGGCTGTCTCCATCTCTGAATAAAAAAAAATATTGGTTGGTCAGGGGGGGCGGGGGTTTCTGGGTACTTAGAAACCCCCCCTCCGTGTGCTAGTGAGTCAATAGGTCGACTGGGACAAAAGGTCAACAGGGTGAAAAGGTCAACACAAAAATGTACGACAAGATCTTTTCATTTGTTTTTAGGGTTAGGCACTTATCGAAGGGTTAGGCACTTACGACGGTTAGGGTTAGGCACCAGGAGGGAAAGTTAGGCACTTACCAGAGGGTTAGACACTAGAAGGGAAGGTTAGGTTCAGGCACCTGCCCCGATGGTTAGGTTTAGGCACCAGGATGGAGGGTTAGGGGTAAGATTAGGGCTAGAAAAAAAATTAAAATAAAATCACATGTCGACCTTCTTATATGTTGACCTTTATTGTGTTGACTTTCGTACATGTCGACCTGTAGTGTATCAACCTTTTGTCCCGTCGACCTTCTCACATGTCGACCTTTTGTCCCAGTCGACCTATTGTCTGTCTAACACCTGGTGTCTATCTAGCCCCTTGTACGAGCACTCCTGGCTCAGCACTCACCAGCAGGCTAGGATGCACAGCGCTGTAAAGAGGATGATGGGGATCGGGTAGGATGCACACAGCAGACCATGCCTGTAGAAGGCCTGTGATATCCTGTCACGTAGCTTATCAGTCAGGGGCATCCTCAGCTGCTGTCACCTTCGATCCATCACGTAATGTGCCCCCCAGGCTACTCCACCGCTGGTTCTCTACTTACTGGGAACATGGTGAAACCTGCGTGAGACAGAAGAGAACGGAGCACGGTCAGGTCAGTATGATCAGACATGAACACGGAATGGAACATACATTGTGCAGCGTTACCCTGATATTCTACTGTAGCGCCATTAAAAAAAAAATCATAATATATAGGCAGCAGAGGCCCTTCCCGTATTGTAGATAGCTGAGGCTACAGTCATCTGAGCTGCTGTGACATAACTGACCCTGCCCCCTGTGCATGAACTGACCAATCTAAAGCCATGCAAGTCTGCCAAGCTGTCAGTCACATCCTGCCTATACATTTAAAGAAGCCCCTCTCTTCCATCATGGCCACCTGCACCAGAGGAAGCGCATGATGATCGCACTAACTATACAGCCTCCGCTTACATCACAACCGTGGCCGGAGCCCGACCACATGTGATTAAAATGGCTGCCACGGGACAAACCCTCATGCCACGGCACCATTTTTAAAAGGACCTAGGCGCAGTGCGCCACGTACTGCGAATGTATATGTAATGTGTTTGAACAGGTTATATTCAATGTGCTGTGCGCAGATGTGGAAATGTACTTTTTAATGTACAGCCTACGCACTTATAAGGAATGTATAAGTTATTCTGTGTTAGACGGCTGTAATATTAAAGTCACATGGTTATGAGACCTTCTCACCTCCTAGTGACATGTAATTATCCTGACGTAGTGACCAAACCTTCGTTTACAGCACTTTCATTGTAATGTAATGCAGAGGTCTCCTGTGTGTCTATGTACAATACCCAGCACGTGTGGGGAAAGCAATGTGTTTGTGTCTATGTACAATACCCAGCACGTGTGGGGAAAGCAATGTGTTTGTGTCTATGTACAATACCCAGCACGTGTGGGGAAAGCAATGTGTTTGTGTCTATGTACAATACCCAGCACGTGTGGGGAAAGCAATGTGTTTGTGTCTATGTACAATACCCAGCACGTGTGGGGAAAGCAATGTGTTTGTGTCTATGTACAATACCCAGCACGTGTGGGGAAAGCAATGTGTTTGTGTCTATGTACAATACCCAGCACGTGTGGGGAAAGCAATGTGTTTGTGTCTATGTACAATACTCAGCACGTGTGGGGAAAGCAATGTGTTTGTGTCTATGTACAATACCAAGCACGTGTGGGGAAAGCAATGTGTTTGTGTCTATGTACAATACCCAGCACGTGTGGGGAAAGCAATGTGTTTGTGTCTATGTACAATACCCAGCACGTGTGGGGAAAGCAATGTGTTTGTGTCTATGTACAATACTCAGCACGTGTGGGGAAAGCAATGTGTTTGTGTCTATGTACAATACCCAGCACGTGTGGGGAAAGCAATGTGTTTGTGTCTATGTACAATACTCAGCACGTGTGGGGAAAGCAATGTGTTTGTGTCTATGTACAATACCAAGCACGTGTGGGGAAAGCAATGTGTTTGTGTCTATGTACAATACCCAGCACGTGTGGGGAAAGCAATGTGTTTGTGTCTATGTACAATACCCAGCACGTGTGGGGAAAGCAATGTGTTTGTGTCTATGTACAATACTCAGCACGTGTGGGGAAAGCAATGTGTTTGTGTCTATGTACAATACCCAGCACGTGTGGGGAAAGCAATGTGTTTGTGTCTATGTACAATACCCAGCACGTGTGGGGAAAGCAATGTGTTTGTGTCTATGTACAATACCCAGCACGTGTGGGGAAAGCAATGTGTTTGTGTCTATGTACAATACCCAGCACGTGTGGGGAAAGCAATGTGTTTGTGTCTATGTACAATACTCAGCACGTGTGGGGAAAGCAATGTGTTTGTGTCTATGTACAATACCCAGCACGTGTGGGGAAAGCAATGTGTTTGTGTCTATGTACAATACCCAGCACGTGTGGGGAAAGCTATTTTGTGTAAGAACTTAGAAGGTGCCGAGACTCAGAAAGCCAATGGTGGTTTAGTCATAGACATGTGAGAGGACGAATGTAATAGGAATTTGCATTATATTTACCTTGCAGAAACAGTATATGGCAACTCCGTATGTGCTTTAGGCAAAGCAGCTGTGTTTTGGGTGGTGAAGAGGAAATTATGTTATTAGCTTTAAAATGTAAGATGTGTATATTTATATTTTGTGAGCTAGCCTGATTGGCTAAAAGGAACACAGGGCGCATTTACCCCCTGTGGTAATGTGTATTGGAGTGACATACAGTATATACCAGGCCTGCGAGCCTGTGGTAATGTGTATTGGAGTGACATACAGTATATACCAGGCCTGCGAGCCTGTGGTAATGTGTATTGGAGTGACATACAGTATATACCAGGTCTGCGAGCCTGTGGTAATGTGTATTGGAGTGACATACAGTATATACCAGGTCCGCGAGCCTGTGGTAATGTGTATTGGAGTGACATACAGTATATACCAGGTCTGCGAGCCTGTGGTAATGTGTATTGCAGTGACATACAGTATATACCAGGTCTGCGAGCCTGTGGTAATGTGTATTGCAGTGACATACAGTATAATATGAAATATGGTAAGAACTTACCCTTGTTATCTCTATTTCTACGAAGTCCATAGGGTTCCACAGGATACCTTGGGGGTATAGGTGTGACGTCAGTCGCTGGGCACCATAGAGTTAAGCTTTTCAGCCTCCCAGGATGCACTAGGGTCCCTCTCCTATACCCCGCCCCCGAGCCATGGCACCTCAGTTAGTTATCAAGCCATAGGCCGGAGGAGGAGAAGGAGGAGAGAGAAAAAAGATCTGGACACATACAAGAATCACATTCTCACCAGAGGGAGACGGAAAACCGGTGACCAGAGCAAAGCCCATCTGCAGCACAGGTGCGACAGGGCGGGAGTCCTGTGGAACCCTATGGACTTCGTAGAATTAGAGATAACAAGGGTAAGTTCTTACCATATCTCATATTTTCTACTTCAGGGTCCATAGGGTATCCACAGGATACCTTGGGGATGTCCCAAAGCAGTATCCTTTAAGGGTGGGGACGCTCCTGTGCAGAAAGGAGAATCCGCCGCCCGAAGGAAGCATCCTGAGAGGCGAAGGTGTCAAACCTGTAATACCTCACGAAGGTATGGACAGAGGACCACGTAGCAGCCTTGCAGATCTGAACTGCAGAGGCACCACGTCGAGCTGCCCACGAAGGACCCACAGACCTAGTGGAATGAGCCTTCAGAGAAGGAGGGACCGGTAGGCCTTCATGAAGATAAGCTTCAGAAATAGCCATACGGATCCAGGCTGCCAAAGTTTGCTTTGAAGCAGGCCAACCCTTTTTACGGAAGCCATAGAGGACAAACAAAGCATCCGACTTCCTAAACGAAGAAGTGCGGTCAACATAAGTCCTTAAGGCCCGCACAACATCCAAAGAGGCCTCACCCACGGAAAGACCCGGTGAGTTAAAGGCCGGAACAACTATTTCCTCGTTAACATGAAACTGGGAAACAACTTTGGGAAGAAACTCGGGCCGAGTGCGGAGCACTGCCCTGTTCCCATGAAAAACCAAGAAAGGGGGTCTACAAGAAAGAGCCCCTAACTCAGAAACACGTCTGGCCGAAGCAATGGCCAGAAGGAAAACAGTCTTAGCTGTTAGCCATTTAAGATCCACTGAGCCCAGTGGTTCAAACGGCGGCCCTTGGAGAGCCCTCAGGACCACAGCCAAATCCCAAGGCGCCACAGGTGGAACAAAGGGCGGCTGAATGCGGAGAACACCCTGCATAAAGGTGCGCACATCCGGGATTGTAGCAATCCTACGGTGAAACCAGACAGATAGGGCCGAAACCTGTACCTTCAAAGAAGCAAGGCGAAGCCCATGATCTAGTCCCGCTTGCAGGAAGGCGAGAATCCGAGACAGACGAAACTCCCGCGGTGCATAACCTCTCGGTCGACACCACTGGAAGAACGTATGCCACACGCGATGGTATATCCTCGCGGAAGACGGTTTCCGAGCTCGTAACATGGTACGCACCACAGAGCTGGAAAACCCCCGGGACCTCAGCATGGCCGTCACAACAGCCACGCCGTCAAAGACAGCCGAGTCAGGTCCGGGTGAAGGCAAGGACCCTGAGACAGAAGGTCCGGTCGTAGCGGCAACCGCAGAGGACTGTCCACGGACAGACCCTGAAGGTCTGAGAACCAGTGCCGTCTGGGCCACGCGGGAGCTATCAACAGGAGCGACCCTCCTTCCTGTTTGAATTTCCGGATTACCCGTGGAAGGGAGACCGGAGGGAACAGGTATGCAAACCGGAACGTCCACCGGACGGACAGAGCATCCACCAGAGCCGCCCCTTCGTCTCTTGTGCGAAACACGTACACCGGCAACTTGTTGTTGTGCCGGGACGCCATGAGGTCGATTTCTGGAAGACCCCACCTGTCCACCAGTAGTTGAAAAACGTCCGGGTGCAGGGACCATTCCCCCGGATGAACGTCCTGGCGACTTAGAAAGTCCGCCTCCCAATTTAGCACTCCCGGGATGAAGACCGCTGATATGGCCGGAAGATTGCGCTCCGCCCAAACCAGGATCCGAGAGACCTCTACGAGAGCCGCCCGACTGCGAGTTCCTCCTTGCCTGTTTATGTAGGCCACGGTGGTAGCGTTGTCCAACTGGACCTGCACCGGGTGACCCTGGAGAAACCGCTGTGCCTGCTGGAGAGCATTGAAGACCGCACGGAGTTCCAAGATATTTATTGGAAGCTCCGCTTTTGTCGGCGTCCACCTGCCCTGGAACAAGTGTGGACCCGAAACAGCTCCCCAGCCCCGAAGACTGGCGTCCGTTGTCAACAGGACCCAATTTGGAACCCAGAACGGACGTCCCTTGTTGAGGTGGGTCGTCTGTAACCACCACGCAAGGGACAGGCGAACCTCCGGGGTGAGCACAATCGTCCGGGACTTCAGAGACTGAGGCAGCCCGTTCCACTTGGACAGGATCAGGTGCTGCAGAGGTCTGGAGTGAAAATGGGTGTATTCCACCATGTCGAATACCGACACCATGGAGCCCAGTAACCTCATCGCCGAGTGTAAGGACACCCGGCGGCTGTGCAGACAACTGCGCACCCTTGACTGTAAAGCAGAGATCTTGTCCTCCGTCACGAAGATCCTTTGCTGTCCCGAGTCCAATAAGGCTCCAAGATGCAGAATCCTCCGAGACGGGATGAGAGTGGACTTCTGCCAGTTGATTAGCCAGCCGTGCCGTTGCAGCAGTGCAATGGTCAGGTCCAAGTGGCGTAACAGGAGCTCTGGAGATCCTGCCACCAATAACAGGTCGTCCAAATACGGCAACATGCGGACTCCCTGCAGCCGCAGAGAAGCCGCCATGACCGCCATCACCTTGGTGAAAACACGTGGTGCTGTTGCCAGGCCAAAAGGTAACGCCCGAAACTGGAAGTGGTCGCTGCGGATTGCAAACCTGAGGAACTGTTGATGGCGCAAAAGAATAGGGACATGCAGGTAAGCGTCCTGTATGTCCAATGACACCATGTAGTCCCCAGGTTCCAGCGCTAGAATGATGGACCGTAGGGTCTCCATCCGAAACTTCGGGACCCGCAAAGACTTGTTGAGTGCTTTGAGGTTGAGAATCGGACGATATGACCCATTGGGTTTCTGTACCAAAAATAGATTTGAATAGAAACCCTGGCCCCTCTGGGAGAATGGAACAGGCACTATAACTCCAGCCTGGAGCATAGTGTGCAATACCTTCCGCAGCTCCGTAGCCTTGTTCCGGTCTGATGGTAGACCCGTGTGAAGAATCGAGCCGGGGGTCTGTGCCGGAAGGAGAGGGCGTATCCGTGGGAAACCACCTCCAGAACCCAAGTGTCTGTCGTAGTGGTCGACCAACACTGGGCGAACTGTAGCAGGCGGCCTCCCACCCTGGGATCCCCCAAAGGGAGGCCCGGACCGTCAGGCCGCAGGCTTGTCATCTGGCTTGGGGGCCGGACGTCTGGTACTCCATGCCTGCTTCCGGGGCTTGACCGATTTCTTAGGGCCAGCCTGTCGAGGAAACAACTGTGGTTTGGGCCTGCCCTGGGCCCTAGATGACCGAAAAGACGATGGTCCAGAACCAGAAGGAGCAGCGGCCGACGGGAGACAAGCAGATTTGGCTGCTGCCAGCGTGGCCACAATCTTATCCAGATCCGGACCGAAGAGAACTTCTCCGGTAAACGGCAACGCTTCCAGACCTTTCTTGGAATCTGCGTCCGCCTTCCAGGATCGCAGCCACAAGGTGCGACGAGCAGCTACCGCTGCTGAAGAAATTCTTGACACCAGAGTACTAATGTCTAGAGCCACCTCGTTGATGTAGGTGGCCGAATCATGGAGATTGCCAATCAACTCCGCCTGTTCGGCCGGACAGTCGGATTCAAAAGAAGCCTCTAATGAATCCGCCCAGCGCTCCATCGCTCTGGCAACCCAGCAAATGGCCATAGCCGGCCGTGCTGCCCCCCTGCAAGGGAATAAGCGGACTTCAGGCAGATTTCTACCTTGCGGTCCGTAGCATCCTTAAGGGAGGACATGGATGGCATCGGCAATGTGGCACTACGGACAAGACGGGTCACGTGAGAATCCACCTGTGGAGGGGATTCCCACTTAGCAAAATAATTATCCGCGAACGGATAAGCCACCGCCAGGCGTCTCTGCGGCTGGTATCTTTTGCCAGGTTGTTTCCACGCCTCCTCTAAATGGTCCACCAACTGACCCGAAAGAGGAAAGACTGTGGCATCGCCCTTCACATCTTTGAAAAAGGCATACTTAGATTTAGCCGCTGGGGGAACTTCGTCCTCAATCACCAAGGCTGTGCGGACCGCCCGAATAAGTCCAGGAATATATACTTTGGACTTAGCATCAGCGTCCTTAGTATGGAGAGGTTCCTGATCGTAAGGATCCAGAATCTCCCCATCATCAGACGTCCCTTCGTCATCCTCATAAGGAGCGGACAGAGACGCCACCGGCCTTGTATGAGGCCGCATCACAGACTCCCCTTGCAACACATCCGACAAGTGCTGTACAGAACTCGTCAGGGAGTTAACCCACGCTGGCTCCTGAGAACCCGGGAGCGGGGAAATAGGGAGACTGTGGGGTACCACCAATTGTCGTGGGAACCCCTGCATGGGTGACGACACCACAGACTGCTGGGACAAACCCATCGGAGTAAACGCGGGCTGCGGAGCTAACTGGCCCACTAAAGCTGTTAACGCCTGAGCGAAACAAGCCCAGGGCGGCTCCTGTACCGGTGCTGTAACCGTAATAGGCCGCGCCATGGACAAACACTGCCGGCAAAGGCCCTCCGCGCTACCCTCCCCCTCCGCTAACGGTACTTTGCACGTGGTACACTGTAGCCGGAGGGGAAAATCACTTTCAGACATGATGGCACCACGTATGTGACCTCTCTCACCAATTAAGTATTAAATAGGCGAGAGACCACCCTGCAGCACCGCACCGCAAGGGCTTTAGCAGAAAGAACAGGGACAGTAATAAAGCTGACAGTTTAGAGAAGAAAAGCTACAGGCAGCGCTAGCACAGTCACATACAATGCAGAGAAATAACAATTCCTGCACTAACAGCGCTGATCACTCAACTACACAGACACAGGGCCTGGTAGGACACAGCGCTGCATACACAGACCTGAGCCACAGCGGAGGAGAGGTATGCGGGGGGACCCAGACCACGATGCTTCCGTCCAGCGCTTCCAGCAGCGTTCACCATGCGTTCTGGAGAAGATGGCCGCCGAGGAGCAGAGAGGAGGCTGGCCTGGGGGAGGAGCGCTGCCACAGGACCAGTCGGCAGCATGCAGAGAGGGCTGTGTGCAGCGGGGGAGGCGCTGGCTGTGAGACAGGGAAGGCGCGCTCCCCTGGCATGCATTTAACCCCTGGGACGCCGCAGCGCTACCGCTCTGCTGCGGTCCGCTGTCCCAGGGGGTAGTGGAAAGCGCAGGTTGGTCGCCGGGCTCCACGCTGCAGCCAGTCCCCAGGGAGCCCCCTGCCTGGGGACTTAGGACCATGTGACCAGCGGGGACCCACCGCGGGACCCCGCTGCTTACCTTTGTCCCCCTTGGATCCGGCCATGGTCCGGAACATCTGGGGTCACCGCTAGCTGTGACCCCAGATGCTCACCAGCATACCCGGATCGGTACCGGCGTTCTGGTACCGGCGGGGGTGTAGGGAAGACAGCATGGACGTCAGGACTGACTGTCCATGCTGTACATCCAGATGTACAGCCACAGCTGCACTGAAGAAAGCTTCAGGGGCTCTTCTAGCCCCACTCCGACAGGTGCACCCGACGCCGGCCGGGCACCAAACTAAACTGAGGTGCCTTGGCTCGGGGGCGGGGTATAGGAGAGGGACCCTAGTGCATCCTGGGAGGCTGAAAAGCTTAACTCTATGGTGCCCAGCGACTGACGTCACACCAATACCCCCAAGGTATCCTGTGGATAACCTATGGACCCTGAAGTAGAAATACCAGGTCTGCGAGCCTGGGGTAATGTGTATTGGAGTGACATACAGTATATACCAGGTCTGCGAGCCTGTGGTAATGTGTATTGGAGTGACATACAGTATATACCAGGTCTGCGAGCCTGTGGTAATGTGTATTGGAGTGACATACAGTATATACCAGGTCTGCGAGCCTGTGGTAATGTGTATTGTAGTGATATATATATATATATATATACCAGGTCTGCGAGCCTGTGGTAATGTGTATAGCAGTGACATACAGTATATACCAGGTCTGTGAGCCTGTGGTAATGTGTATTGAAGTGACATACAGTATATACCAGGTCTGCGAGCCTGTGGTAATGTGTATTGCAGTGACATACAGTATATACCAGGTCTGCGGGCCTGTGGTAATGTGTATTGCAGTGACATACAGTATATACCAGGTCTGCGGACCTGTGGTAATGTGTATTGGAGTGACATACAGTATATACCAGGTCTGCGAGCCTGTGGTAATGTGTATTGCAGTGACATACAGTATATACCAGGCCTGCGAGCCTGGGTTGGGTACATCCTTGTGTATCTTTTGAACATTAAGACTACTGAACATCTCTGTATGCTATACCCCCTTGAAGCTAAGGGGAAGGGTCTTTTTCAAGACCATCGAGCAACAAACATCTTTGCCTGACTACGACTGCATCTGTATCCTGTGACCAACAAAATTGCGCAAAACGCTATTCCATTCTCCTGCTGTTCTGGATTGAGTCAAGCGTCTCCAAAGCGCAAGCCCTCTGCCAGCTACCGCGCAGAGCCTGGTCTATTGCGAGGGATCAGGAGGAAGCAGCCGACACGAATCTGGAGGTGTGGCCGCAGCTAGTCGACGCATACGCAGCAGCAGCGGTTCCAGGTGCCGAGAGAGGAGCCTGATTGTACGTAAGAAGCGGTTCCACACACCGATGGCAGAGTTTGGTGGTGGCAGCATCGTTACACGCCCACAGCGCAGTGGGCGGAGTCAGTGACAGGCGGTCAATGACAGTAAGAGGGAATCCCTGATACCCCAAGACCCAGTCAAATCCAATCTGTGATCGGGAGTGGAGGCTAAGGCCATCCGGTCATTTATTACAGTACAGCTGGTAACAGACTTGTGTCATCTCATCATGCGGCATAAGCTGGGACAGAAATTATACATATCTCTACTAAAAGAAAAAAGCCATATACGTGAGACAGCTTCGGGATGCACAAAATTATTTACTATTCGGCATCTTTTAAGAAGCTGGGGCAGATGAGCAGGGAGTCACCTGAATACTCGCGAAGGTCAGGCGCTAGCTGTAACGTCTGCATTGCCTACCCGGCTGCTCCAATCAATGCAACACTCACCAGTGGTCACACAGTGGCTGGAAGGTCAGATTAAGGGGCTTCCCCAGGGATCTAGGCTAATGATGTCTTATTGGTTTATAAATGAACTGAGTCATTAGTGCCCTGCGATCAGAGGAGGCATTTCCCATAACAGAAAGTACTGTGACTAGCGGGTGACAAATATGCGACAAGCCAAAACTGCAATGCAGCATCTATAGAAGCGGCCCGGCAGGCTTACTGCGTTCATTACGGGACCAAGGACCTCATTCAGACCCGGACGGTATCTGCAGTCCGTTCGCAATTGCCGATGGTTGCTACACAGTGCGATCACAGATCCCTCGCTCGCCCAGCAAAGCCAGCCCAGAGTGAGTGACAGGAGAGGCCGTTTGTGGGTGGTGACAGGGGCAGTCCAGTAAAAACAGCGGGTTGGAGAGGCGAACGCAGGCGTGCCCGAGTGTTTCAACGCCGTTTTAGAGGCGTGCATAATTAACAGGCAGCGTTCATAGTACACGTCACCAGCCATTTTTTTCCTCTATTTTCCTCGCAATGCTTGCGGTAAAAAAAAAAAAAAAAAAGCTACCACAAGCACTGCGTTCACATCCGATAGTGGTCGATGTACCAAAGTTTTCATACACTTCCAGGAGATGACGTGGGGGTAGTGGGCGCCTCTGCATTCGCTAAGGGGAGTCTGCGAATGAACGCTCGTACAGGTACGATGGACGTGCTTATGCCTTGGCGAGCGATCGCTCCCCGCCGCGTCACTTTCAAATATTTGCATACGCATCATGTGAGCGTACGCTCATAGCAACCGGGTCTGAATAGGGCCCAGAGTCTACTCCTCGGTTAGCCGCCATTACTCAGGGAAAGGTGTGTGCAGGGTGTGGTATGATAGGTTGACAGTTCTCATATCGGCATAAGGCATGTCTACACATGACAGCACGTCGACCTCATTTCCCTGGAGGCCCAGCAATTACTTCCCTGGTCCAGGTGGCAGCATCATCTTCAGTGTCTGCCCAGCAGTGACGTGACTGCCAGTTCCAGCAGAGGGAGATGATGCACCGGAGTTTCGGTAAGTATACATGTCCTATCCTGAACCCCTACCCCTCCCTCTAGTAGGGCCTAACCCTAACCTCCCTGTTGAACTGTGTCGACATTGTGGTGTTGACAAGGTAGATGTCGACCATGTGACTGGACATAGAGACTCCCCCCCATAGAGGATAACAGTGTGTAGGTCACCAGGGTGGAATATATACATGGTTGATGCTAGATCCAAGTTGGCAAAAGGACCTCTGATGTCACAACCACGTGACCAGCGATAGCAAGGGGAGGGGCTACCAGTTTTACTATCCACTTGGACATAGAGGGGAAATATAAACCTGCGGCGAGCGAAGTAAGCCACTGCGCCAGAAGCGGGACGAGTGAAGCGAGCCTGCGAGGGCACACTTTTGGCCCCCCATTGTGACCTTCGCTCCTCCCCGTTGTCGCGGGTCACATGGTTGCGCTGTCAGAGGTCATGTATAGCTAACCATATATACATATGCCGTGTGCTGTTCCTCTCACATAGGGGATTAGAAAGATAGAGATAATTGTACACATTTTGTTGTATTGTGAGGACAGACCTCGCAATGCTCATTACAATGCTTCCTGTATCAGGATCAATACAACTGATTCCGTATTCAGATTATCCGAGCCAAGGAACCAATATAACCTGAAGCCGGTCACCCTAAAATATCCCAATGCTGAAACGGTTCTTTTCATCTGAATGAGCCCTAACTCCCCATAACCCTTGTCAGACCAGGAATCAATCTGGGCCCCCAAACACAGAGAGATATTTACAGCAAGCCAACATTCTACATACAGTGCATCCCGAAAGTATTCACAGCGCTTCACTTTTTCCACATTTTGTTATGTTACAGCCTTATTCCAAAATGGAATAAATTAATTTTGTCCTCAAAATTCTACACACAATACCCCATAATGACAACGTGTAAAAAGTTTTTTTTTTTTTTTAGATTTTTGCAAAATGAATAAAAAAAACAAAAACTAAGAAATGACATGTACATAAGTATTTCACAGCCTTTGCCATGAAGCTCAAAATTGAGCTCAGGTGCATCCTGTTTCCACTGATCATCCTTGAGATGTTCCTACAGCTTAATTGAAGTCTACCTGTGGTAAGTTCAGTTGTTTGGACATGATTTTGAAAGGCATACACCAGCCTATATAAGGTCCCACACTTGACAGTGCATGTCAGCGCACAAACCAAGGATGAAGTCCAAGGAATTGACTGTAGACCTCCGAGACAGGATTGTCTCGAGGCACAAATCTGGGGAAGGTTACAGAAAAATATCTGCTGCTTTGAAGGTCCCAATGAGCACAGTGGCCTCCATCATCTGTAAATGGAAGAAGTTCGGAACCACCAGGACTCTTCCTAGAGTTGGCCAGCTGTCTAAACTGAGCGATCAGGGGAGAAGGGCCCTAGTCAGGGAGGTGACCAAGAACCCGATGGTCACTCTGGTCAGAGCTACAGCATTCCTATGTGGAGAGAGGAGAACCTTCCAGAAGGACAATCATCTCTGCAGCAATCCACCAATCAGGCCTGTATGGTAGAGCGGCTATACGGAAGCACATGGCAGCCCACCCGGAGTTTGCCAAAATGCACCTGAAGGACTAGCAGACCACGAGAAACAAAATTCTCTGGTCAGATGAGACAAAGATTGAACTCTTTGGCATCAATGCCAGGCGTTATGTTTGGAAGCACCGCTCATCACCAGGCCAATACCATCCCTACAGTGAAGCGTGGTGGTGGCAGCATGTGGGAATGTTTTTCAGCGGCAGGAACTTGGAGACTAGTCAGGATAGAGGGATAGATGAATGCAGCAATGTACAGAGACATCCTGGATGAAAACCTGCTCCAGAGCGCTCTTGACCTCAGACTGGGACGACAGTTCATCTCTCAGCAGGACAACGACCCTAAGCACGCAGCCAAGATATCAAAAGGAGTGGCTTCAGGACAACTCTGTGAATGTCCTTGAGTGGCCCAGCCAGAGCCCAGACTTGAATCCGATTGAACATCTCTGGAGATGTGAAAATGGCTGTGAACCGACGCTTCCCATCCAACCTGATGGAGCTTGAGAGGTGCTGCAAACAGGAATGGGCGAAACTGCCCAAAGATAGGTGTGCCAAGCGTGTGGCATCATATTCAAAAAGACTTGAGGCTGTAATTGCTGCCAAAGGTGCATCAGCAAAGGCCGTGAATACTTATGTACATGTGATTTCTTAGTTAAATTTGCAAAAAAATAATAAAAAAAAAACTTTACAAGTATTCACATTGCTTCACTTTTTCCACAGTTTTGTTAGGTTACAGCTTTATTCCAAAATGGAATAAATTCTACACACAATACCCCATAATGACCACGTGTAAAAAGTTTGAGATTTTTGAAAATTTTATAAAAAAAAAACAAGACATCACATGTATTCACAGCCTGGTCACAATTAACACTGATATGTACAGTATATGCGTGTGTACATATGCCTGTCAGCAATATGCGTGTACATATGCCTGTCGGCAACAACAGCACATGCCATAATGTAGGAAAAATTAAGATAAACAACTGTTTGCATCTCAAATGATTTGTCCTCAACTGGATTTAAAGACCGATATTAATTATAAACTCAACACCGATAGCTAATGCGGCATCCATGGGAAGCGCATGTTGAGGGCCTTTACACCAAGGAGCTGATATTGAGAATGCTGGGCCCTCATATAAATATGAAGATGTTGAGCTAAACTCATTATTCATAAGAGGTGAAATGTCCGGTGACTTGTAGATGATGAAAATTATGGCACGGGGACAAAACATTTTCGAGGTCTGTTTTCAGAAAATTAGAAAACGATACGATGTCTGGGTAAGCGGCGAAATCTGAATACACGTGATAAAATGGGATTTTGGTACCTACCGGTAAAATCCTTTTCTCTGATTCCACAGGGGACACTGGAGGTTGCTTACGCTGGGGTATAGAGGCGTGGATAACTGGAGCCAGCACTTTAAATAATTTAGAAGTGTGAAGCTCCTCCCCCCTCTATGCCCCATCAGCCCCCAGTTTAGAAAATGGAGACCGAGAGGAGATGGAGAAC
Organism: Taudactylus pleione; assembly: GCA_031769625.1. Classification (NCBI taxonomy): domain Eukaryota; kingdom Metazoa; phylum Chordata; class Amphibia; order Anura; family Myobatrachidae; genus Taudactylus; species Taudactylus pleione. Next base: position 179,701 of record JAUIMM010001536.1, on the reverse strand, counting down.
AAGCGGAGTAAAAGGGAGAGAACACACAAAACATACAACATATGTAACAAACCAAAGAGGCAGGCTAAGAGCGCAGAGGTGGGCGTCCAGTGTCCCCTGTGGAATCAGAGAAAAGGATTTACCGGTAGGTACCAAAATCCCATTTTCTCTTTCATCCACTAGGGGACACTGGAGGTGCTTATGCTGGGGACGTCCCAAAGTTCTCCCCACGGAAGGGAGCGCTCTGCGGCACCTGTAGAACAAGACGGCCAAAACGGGATGCAAACGAAGTAGCAAACGTATCAAATTTATAAAACTTGACAAACGTGTGAACTGAAGACCAAGTGGCCGCACGGCACAATTGTGACGTGGAGGCTCCTCTACCGGCCGCCCATGACGCATCCACTGAACGTGTGGAATGAGCCGAAATGGACGAAGGAGGCCGGCGGTCGGCACCAACATAAGCCTGATGAATAGTCAGCCGAATCCAACGTGCCAGAGTCTGCTTAGACGCTGGCCAACCCCTCTGAACCGCATCACAGAGGACAAAAAGCAACTCAGACTTACTGAGGGAAGCAGTCCTGTCAACATAGATGCGGAGAGCTCTAACCACATCCAAGGTAGAAGAACCACCAGAGTCTTCCACCAAAGACGGTACCGCAATAGGCTGATTAATATGAAAAGCCGACACTACCTTGGGAAGGAAGGCGGCTACCGTCCGGAGTTCCGCCCTATCAGCATGAAAAACAAGGTAAGGTGGCTTATAGGACAGAGCCGAAGCTAGAGCCAGGAGTAGGACCGTTTTCCAAGACAAGTACTGAATATCAACCTCTTCAAAAGGTTCAAACATGGACGACTGAAGAAACAAAAGCACTAAGTTCAAGTCCCAGGGAGCTATCGGAGGTACAAAAGGAGGCTGCATACGCAAGACCCCCTGAAGAAACGTCAGCAACTCAGGAATGAGAGCCAATTTGCGTTGAAAGAAAATGGATAGGGCAGAAACCTGCACCTTTAAAGTTCCAAGACGAAGGCCAGAATCCAGACCAGTCTGAAGAAAAAGCAGAAACCGGGACAACCGAAAAGTCCTAGATGGAAGATCCCGACTGGAACACCACGAGATATAAGAAAGCCAGTTACGATGATAATGCGCAGCCGAAACTGGTTTCCTGGGATTATGTTCACTCCCGATGACCGAAGGAGAGCAATCATGACATGAGTTTGGTGAAGATGCGGGGAGCCGAGGATAACCCGAACGGCAATGCCCGAAACTGATAATGATCCTTCAATATGGCGAAACGCAGAAAGGCTTGGTGTGGTTCCCAGATGGGAACATGGAGATAGGCATCCTTGATATCCAGGGATAATAGGAACTCTCCTGGTTCCAACCTCGCAATAACGGACTGCAGAGACTCCATTTTGAATCGATACATCTTCAAATACAGGTTCAATGACTTGAGGTTCAAGATGGGCCTGACCGATCCATCCGGTTTGGGTACTACAAACAGGTTTGAGTAGAACCCCATACCTCGTTGATGTTCTGGAACCGGAACGAGCACAGATGATACTACTAGAGACTGGATAGCCTCCTGTAGAACTCTGGCCTTGTCTGCAGGTATTGGCAGACTTGTAGTGAAGAACCGAGGCGGAGGGGGGGCCTCGAAGTCTATTCGGTACCCCAGGGAAATTAGTCTGCGGATCCACGGTTCCGGAGATGTCTGGTTCCAAACATGTTGAAATCCTTGCAGCCGGGCACCCACTGTAGGTGGTCCCAGGTGGGACGGAAGACCGTCTTGCCACCTGTTTTTCAGCTGGCTTAGGCTCCTGTCTGCGTGCAACCGTGTGTGGGCGGCCTTTACCTCTGCCGCCTCATGTTTGGGAGGGAGCCCCTCTGGCTCTACCACGAAAGGAATGTGGCGCATGAAAGGAATGAAACGAAGGTCCTGTGTAAGCTTTTCTGGGAGCCGGTGTAGTTGACGGGAGGAAGGAAGACTTACCCCCCGTGGCCTGGGATATCCATTTGTCTAATTCCGGGCCAAACAGCATATCGCCATTTAATGGTAAACCCTCCACAGCACGCTTGGATTCTGCGTCCGCTTGCCAAGCGCGCAGCCAGAGGGCTCTGCGGCCCGAAATCGCCGAAGCAGATATGCGAGCACTAATCTGACTGATATCTTTAGAAGCTTCTCCCATGTAAACTGCAGCCTCACGGATGTGTTCTGCTAGTAGACGTAACTCTGCTCTGGAATTACCTGAGTCCAAACCTGTAACCAACTGGTCAGCCCAGCAAACCACAGCCTTGTTAACCCAAGCGGTAACAAGGGTGGGTCTAAGTTGAGCACCCGCTGCAGTATAAATAGATCTTAGCGTTGTCTCCAACTTACGATCCGAAGGATCTTTTAGTACTGTAGCGCCTGGTACGGGGAGTGCTGTTTTCTTTGAGAGACGGGAGACAGACGCATCTACTGGAGGTGGTGTTTCCCACTTCTCCATCATGGATGATGGAAAAGGGTAGCTAGACGAAAACCGCCGCGGAATCTGGAACCGCTTATCCGGCTGTTTCCAGGCCACCGAGAGCTGTTGCTGAAGTTGCTGTGAGAACGGAAAAACCGCAGAGCTCTTAGGTTGTCCTTGAATTATTTCAAGCTCCTGTGGTGCAGGAATTATAACCTCAGGTAAATTCAGGGTCCTTCTGACCGCCAAAATTAGAGACTCCACCCCGGGAGAGGTGGACTCTAACTCCTGAGGGGTATCGTCCTGTAAAGCTTCCTCCAATTCCCCTTCTTCAGTATCCTCCATAGCGAAAAATTCTTCGTCCGACTCCTCTGACTGGAGAACAGTCGTCAGAGGACGCTTTTGTGTCGGTCTCTGGCAGGAAGTGGAGGGTGCAGATGCCGCTGTACCCATAACCTGTACCAAGGTGTCTAGAGACTTGGTTAGCCCCGCCACCCAGGGAGGTTGAGACTTACATGCCTCAGCTAACTCTGACGCTAAGTCTGACATAACTCCTACCATGTCAGCGGCCCGTGTAGGCGCAGGTGAGGCAGAAATAGCCATAGATGGATCCATTGCTATACGAGCATCACATAACGTGGACCCAGCGGCATGCGGCTTGGTTAGTTTGTTGTTACACTTTGAACACAAACATTTTCTGAGAAGCTTTAGCTCTGTTTGACATGGATACACACAGTCACCACACACAGAGGGACAGAGTATAGACAGAATAACAGAAGGCTGGTTTGGGACACAGAGGAGGAGTACACCCCACTCCCTTCCCACAGATCAGAATCCCTGCCTACACCCCAGTGATACTCTCAGCCTCTGTACCAGGGATGTGGTCAGGTCAGCCTTCCGTGTAATCCTTTGCCAAGGATCCTGTTAAAAACCTGCGCACTTCCTGGCTGAAGGAGAGATGCAGCATTAGTAATAACAAACGGCAGCCACGCTGTTTTACACAGCCGCTTGCAGGAGAGAGAGCCCGTGCTGCCTAAGCAACCCACCATTTTCTGCCTCGAGGGCTTCAAAGATGGCTGCTCATAATATCCACCCGTCTCAGCGCGTGTTGTCAGTGGGGAGAGGGAGAAGCAGGAAGCCGCGCTGTAGCGCTTTCTTCCTAACCCAGCGCAGGCACTTCTTACAAAGTGCAGAGATAGCGCTGGGTAGCGGGGGATGTGCAGCGCTGATACTCACTGCGTGTCCCCGCTGAGGTCTCTCTCTGCAATCGGCTTCAGCACTTCTTCCTGTGCTGTGGCAATAAGGAGCTGTCAGTGCTTTTAATGTAAGCACTGTGCGCTCCTTCCTGCTTCTAATAAGACAGGGTGCCAGGTACCCGGACCCCACCTTTGAAGAGGTGACGAAGGGTACCTACAGTATGTAAAAGATGTATAAAATAATAAAAAAAATAAAATTAAAAAAACCCTATAAAAAATAATAAAATGTGCTGCTGGATCACAGCATAATGTGACCAGCTCCTAGAGGCTCATTTTCTAAACTGGGGGCTGATGGGGAATAGAGGGGGAGAAGCTTCACACTTCTAAACTATTTAAAGTGCCGGCTCCAGTTATCCACGCCTCTATACCACAGTGTAAGCACCTCCAGTGTCCCCTAGTGGATGAAAGAGAAAACAGGTTTAGCATCCAAAGCGACCTAAACACACATGTACAGATTGGATACAGACAGCCACAACCAGCCACTATATGGGAGCGCAGTGACAGAGGGATTATGTAACAAGCTATAGAGACTGTCTGCAGTGAGGCTCCCCTCACCGGAGCTGGTCTAACGCTGCTCGGGCACCGCAGGGGCAATATAATGGAGCTGGGATGCTGTCAGTGGGCGACAGGAAAATGCTGCTAATGGAATGGAGAACAATGTAATAAACACACACCCTGCATATATAACATAGAGGTGCAATAACAGCGGCGTCTCTGAAGAACTGCGCAGGCGCCGAGATCGATACCGCACACAGACGCAGATTGAAATTGCATGGATAGCCAGTCGCGGAGCCTTACACAGTTGCATTGACACAGGCGGACATTCTGCGCTTACTATAACCTGGTGCTATGTCCGATGGTGCTCCAATGATGCGTCTTTGTATGCACATCGGTAGAATCGCGCCTCTGTCAGTGGGCCCATCGGCCGTCCCATTACCATACTGATGCAGTAACAGCTGTGCTACTGCATCCATCTCCGAATCACCCCCAAAGACTGAGAAATGATGATTTAGTATACATACTATACAAACGCCATCAATGACAGGACCAACTAATCACTCAGAGGCTCAGGCCGGACATCGGACCATCTGCAACAGGTCTGAGGCCATTTAGAGCTTCCCATATTTACCGTGATGGTTTTGATGCGTTAGATGAGCAGACGGGTGAAGAAACAGTACTAGTTATGGGGCGGCTGGAGAAGACCTGGATGTAGAGCTCCGTACTGGGGGCTGTAGGAGAGAGATCACACATAAATTTCCCTCCACTCCCGAAGGGTCCAGCAACAGGATCATTATTCAGTCTGGGCATAGAACGCTGCTCACCACTCGGAACCAGCGGCCGGATGGCTTCTGCCTTCAATGCGGCCCGTTACTGAGGACATTACGTGTCTTCTTCCGCTGTGCTACATAATGATCCTATCCATTTCATAACCAGGCATAGCAGCTGCTTGGGGCCACACACACACTGCCATAAAACCAGCGTTACCTTGCACACATTGCTACAGGGGACTCTTCCTCACTCTGACAGCCTGGGAGCGTAGCGGTGTAGTGTTGTATCATGCAGCGCAGTCACCACACGCGGCCTCTTGTTGGATGTATGGCCTCTTCCTGGCAACAATCCCATCTGATTAGTGAAACTTAGTTAAAGGATTAGATCAAAGGCTGAGTGTGCCAGGGACCCAGCGTAATCGAACATGGACTTTGCTTGCCAATATATACACAAGAACGCCGATATTGCCGTGTCCACCGCGGACTCTGTACCGTAAAATAATGACCCTATATAATGTAAGGAGAAGACAGCAGCAGCTGAGGGATAGATGTGGAGTGTGGAATAGTGTCACAGTATAGATAATGGTGATCGGCATGTGCACATGGAATTACTATGCAGAGTACAAGGACTAGAAACAGGTGGAGGGGGGACAAAGTATAGACTGTCAGTGACAGAGTGCCATATTTGATATATTACCAATTTCTATTATTTTATTCATCCAACAATGTCTAATACTTTGTAACAGAGCTATGCTGCGAGTAGGAGCAGCCATGATGTCAGTGTCGCAAATGATGATGATCAGTTTCTGCGATACAAACAAACTACAACAGATCAGGTGACTGGCCACATGCAGGCTGCACACGTGGAAATCCAGGGTTACCTGCCTATCAGACAAGGATGCCCTGACATGCCAGGTTTATCGTGTTGGCGATCACTAGGAAGCATGTCTGACCAGCTGCGAAGCTGGGGAGACTACTCGGTACATTTGCACAACTAATACCGGCGTACGGCAGCACTACACACAGCATAAACATTACAGCCCACACCGCACCTTGTATATACAGAGCTCATATACAGGGGAAATCACGGCTGCAGGTTGGACGCTGGCCAGGACAGTGTAGTAATGTACATTACATAATCCAGGTTTACATAGACGCCCAGTGATTACACAATGCAGCTTGTAAATCATTCACTCCAGATAACTGGATCTAAACAACTGCACAAAAAACACCGGGCTTAGTCGTACGTATAACAGATACGTAGGGATAGAAATAGAACAACTTAAACCCAGGTAACTATGAATTACAGAAGCAGCAGAGACGCTTACTGTATACACTATACATAGGATGTAGGAGCCAGCAGCGCCTTTATAGGAAACAGGCAGTATATACATCCATTCACAATAGCGGCACCTCCTAAAACGTTTGGTGTGAGCATTTTATTTAGGGCGACTGTAGCAATAACCAGAGGAAGAGGAGAGAAGGTAAGTAACATGCAGACGGAACGCAATGGATGCCGATGACCAGCATGGATCCAAAGGCCCCAAATCTGGCGGCTGGCAGTAGCTCTCCCACCATCTACCAATACACCATAACACAGAAGAGCCAGACACGAGCGCCCCCAGAGACCACCAGCATGCTCCAGAGTGACCCGGCCATCAGACGGCCTTTCAGTGGGCGCTGGGCAGGAAGACAGGATTCGTACAGCTGTCCTACTGTTACACAAAAAGGGTCCGAGTTTACCCTCCAGCTGTTCCTATGCGACGCATTCCGCAAACCTGGAACAGCTCAAGCGACCTTTGTCAGCCTGAGCACGCACTAACCTGCTACACACAGTATCAGGACAAAATGGAGGCAGCCGGGTGGCAGGATCCATCCGTGTCTGCTACCAGTGAGCACAATATGACAAGCAGGAGGTCTGTGGGTCTATGGCAGATCCATTTCCTGCAGCCTATGAGCGTGAGGGGAGGATAAAGTCTTATAAGTAGCCGCTGGCTGATAGAAATTATTTTATGGAGCAGGATTTCTACGCTATTAGCCCGTGGCTAATACATGGGACATATACTGCGATTACTGACTTACAGAATAGTTCACGATATGAATATATACCAAAGAGTCCTGTGCTGTTATCAGGTTTATTTACTTCATCAGGTTGGTAACTTTGGACAGACATTCAGTGAAATATGGCAGCAAGTAGTGAGCGCCTTGGACAAGACAGTGGAAACACGTTCACTCTATTCGTGGCTCAATCTTTAACACAAGAAACAAAGACGATGTCATCAAACGCAACTTTTAGGTTAAGACTGGAAGAATGAGGTGTAGAAATAAAAATAATTGCCAATAGAAAAATCACTGCAAAAAAAGTGCGAGAACCCTCCGGCAGTTATGGAAAGTTCCTCCGTGTAAATCTAGACTCCGCTATAGAGAAAAGACAAAACAAGAGCTTCTACAGTGAAATACAGACACATTCCCTGGAACCTTTAGGAAGATCCCCAGCGTAAAACGCGTAGACAGCTGACCTATCCAGGATCCCTTCAACACATAGGGCTGAGACCAGGCTATGACGCTTGTGACTTTGGATCGGTTCCTACGAATGGTCCAGTTTATGAACACGAAAATGTTCTCATTTTTCTTACGCCTTATATCTTATATGTAACGCAAATTATGATGATGTTTTCCTTTCTTGCTGATGTGTAAGACACTATATAAATACAAAGCAGAGAGCGGACATGATCTTCACATAGACATGACTTGGCAAGTTCCCATAATGCATTTCTATTGGCTTTAGGGCCCGATTCAGACCCGGTCGCAAGCGCTGAGCGCTCGCAACCGGGTCGATGGTGGCGCACAGCGCATGCGCACAACGGAGCCGGCTCCGTTGTGCGCATGCGCGAGACCCGGCTAGCGACGGGCAATCCGTCGCTCCGGGTCTCGCAGCAAAGGGGGCGAGCTGTCGATGTTGAGTGACAGCTCGCCCCCTTTGGTGGGCGGGCCAGGGGGGTGGCTGCCCAAACGTAGGGGTTCCCATGAGAACGCCTGTCGTTTGGGGGCGGCCCCACTGATGTCAGTGGAGAGCTTCCGGCTCTGTTAGAGCCAAAAGCTCTCTGGGGCTTGCGGCAACGAGACCCTACCACAAGGGTCTCGTTGCAAGCCCGATGGTTCGCGATGGTCTTGACCATCGCGACCATCATCATGGCCGCTCGCTATAAAAAAAGAAGAAGCCTGGCCCTGATTCAGAGCGAGCGGCATTGTCAGAGCGAGCGGCATTGTCAGAGCGAGCGGCTCTGAATCAGGCCCTTAATGTCTTAGAAAGTGCTGCAGAGAAGCTCCATAACCTCAGCGCCACCAGATGTGACTGCGACGTCTGTGTGACTGCAAAGCTCTAGCGGGAATACGGGTCTATAGATCCTAGTGACGGACTGATAGAAGTGCAGCTGGAAGCATCAGTCCTGTCTAGAATATCTGTAAAACGCACAGTATAAATGTACCTAGAACAGTTGCACACAGAGTCCCACACGTGGCACTGTAACAAACCACATCTCATTTTATTACGCTCTTTCTTTTCAACTGCAAAGCGCTATGGAATATGATGGTAATAGGTAACTAAATAATAATAGGGACAGTCCCACGTGGTGCTGGAGCACAGGACACAGCAGACTGAGGGCTGGATGGAAAACGTACCCCAGCGTATATCATGTGACCATAGAGGACAGGGGTCCCCTTGTATCAGCAATAGGCCAGCAACTCAGCGTACGTTCCCATGGGAATCAGAGGCAGGTCAGGAAGGGTCCCCGCACAGAATGTACACCAGCACCTCTCTGACAATGCTAAACGTAGAACAGATGCCCAGAGGGTGAGGGTGTCCTTTCGCCCAGGCCGTTACTCAGTCACACCCCACTGCCACCTGAATACGCCTTCCTCCAACATTATGGCTGCCCTAGCCTGTCTGTACAGCATAGTATAACTACATTCTGGTCTCTGTAATAGGGCTGTAACCAGTGACAACTCGTACACAGAAAACATGCCCAGCATTAGAACATCTGTCCAGTGCATGTAATTGATCTGTGTGACCGAGCCCTAAACATAGGAACAGATTCTGAATTGGGAACAAAGCAAAAAAAAAATTAAGTAACTTTGCACCTGGAACAAACCGTGCTGCACTGCAAGGGAGCAAATACATGTATTATTTAGCATGCATGGTAAATACTGGCTGCTCAAAGACCAACAACCAGCGGGAGCGCACATTGGTCGTTACCGTTCATCGTTTTGGGGCAGAAAATGAATATTTTCAACGAGTGGACGATAACGATATAGTTATCGTCCAAAATATTGCTGCGTGCGTACGCAGCTTAAATCTCCGCACATTTTATATCTGTCCCCCCTTGCAGTGACGCATGGTTTTACGAAGTTGCAAAGTTACTACCATGGGGCAAAGGTACTCGCTTTTGTTTTGCTTTGCACCCAAATCTCAATCAGGCCGATAATCTCGATCACACTGGCTGGACACAATATGGCTGTAGCAGCTGTGTGAGCAGGAATTACAATTCTATCCGGCACGGCTTCCAAGTATTCGAGAATACGGCCTAAACATATAGATTGTAGCTACCATGTTCCTTTAGTAACATAATGGAAACGATTATGTGATAAGATATTGTATATTTCCATGTGTGAAGCTTTACATGACCATGGTTTGTGTTACATCTAGGCGCTGACCGTGCTTGCCTGGGTGAGAAAAGAGGCTGGGGCTAGCAGGCAGCCAGTGAGAGCTGTGAGGGGTGAGAGTTGTCAGGGTTGGGAGGGTCCGGGGCTTCCCTGCAGCGCTATAACGTGCAACTGTGAGATATATATTAGGATGCTCAATATAATAGATCACACTGAATACTTTGATAGCCCAACCACGGAAAATTAAGTTTAATTCATCTGTACACAAACTTTTATTAAATACAACAAAATCCCGACAACGGCAGGAGAGACGTTCAAGATTCGTTATTAGAGAATATTTTCCATGCATCAGAAAAATTAGGGAATGATATCAAAAGCGCTCACGCTGTTATAATCGCAATGTCCACTCTCCACAGGGCGTCCTACACATTACATACATAGGTCAATATTTCCACTAAGAGGTCATTTACATTACCCTACCCACAATCCTTAGGGACAGCTTGGGTAATGGGGTCACCATGAGATGACTCCCTTTAATAGCCTATGCAGGCGTCATCTCACCACACAGGATGTGTCTTAAATCTGCTTCCCCCAAAAAAAGGTTTAATTCAGCAGAAACCATCGGAAAACAAAATACCCTATGGACCGAAACCCTGACGCTCTAATGCTGGAGCCTGCAATACTACGCAGCACATAGGACATCACTGGCAGCATCAGCGTAAATACACAGCAAGGAAAAGACCCCACTACCAATAGGCTCTGGTCATACAGTATGTGGATGATGGGTCAATATAAATATATTAAAAGGAAATATAAAAATAGCTTTGGGCATCAGAAGGAGGTCCATATGGCAGAGATAGGTCCATATTAATAAGTAACTATCTGTAGCTGTATTTCCAACAAGCAACTATATATCCAGGAAAAGAGTGCGATTCTATCGCGCTGTCCTCGCTCGCCTGGTCAATGCCAGCTCGCCAAGGTTGGGCGCTGATCCAGCAGCTCTTGTCGCCAAGGTTATAACAGCAGCAGCTGGGATCCTGTTAATCAGCCTCCATCTCCCAGACTCCAGGAGGTCGGGAATCTCGCCAATACGCTACACCAGTTCTTTCACAACTTATATATATAAAGCTACAAGCTGCCTCCTATGTCCTACAGACAGGAATTTCACACAGGGGCGACGTGAATGGAGCTAATCACCGGTACAGGTCGTATCGCGTTACCGGCCTCCTACAGGGTGTAATCCACCCAGGATCGGAGGAAAGAGTACGGAATAACAATGCACGCCATGACGGCGCCCGAGATTAAAGCAAGCAGCGGGTTATTTCCCTATCTTCTCTAACATGGCGTCTATGCAGATAGATCTAAAAATGCATAATATGCGGTTTCAATCATTTAACACGAAAAAAAGATAAACCCGTAAAAACAAAAAAAGTCTTAGAAAAACTTACAAAAAATAAAAACGCAGAACTTCTTCCAGGATGCTGTGCTCAGTGCAGCGAGAGCTGGACGCAACCAGACAGTAAAGAGAAGAATATTAATTCCCTTTCTTTCCTTCCAAAACAGAAGCGAAATGTGAGCCAAGCCCAGCGAGGCGCAGGACAGACCCGTAAATCACCAGGCAGAGCTCTGCCCCACAGCTACAGTGTAAGGGGATCAATTATTTATATGTCATAGAACCATCCTATAGACGGAGGCCTGGATCAGTAATTTACTAGGACCAAGTGACAAAACCGAGGCACTAAGTGCCTCAATGCTGGAACGAGGAATGGAGGCACCCGGAAAACACAGCATGCTATAAGTGCGGTACTGGTTAGCGCGCACACACAATGCTTCTCCGTCACCACCTTATTCTGCTACTGTAAAAACACCCGCAAGTGCTAGTTTCTATTTATTGTATGGATAAAGGAACATTAAAAAGTTAGCAGTACACGTGTTCGAGGTGCCGGAAACCCCACCTTATCCCTCTGCTTATAGCGAGGTGCGTTTTACACGTCCGCGGATAAACGCGTTTTTAGGAATAGTAGCACAGGGCCTGATTCAGACCCGCTCGCAAGCGGGTCAATGGTGGCCCAGTGCGCGAGCCCCGGAGCAAGCGCAAAAAGCACTCGCTCTGTGGCTCACTACAAAAGGGGCAGCTGTCGATGTTGATCGACAGCTCGCCACATTTTGTAGGCCTGGCGGGGGGTGGCTTCACAAAGGGAGGCGTTCCCATGCGAATGCCTGCCGTTTATGGGCGGGCCCACTGACGTCACCAGTGATGTCAGTGAGAGAGCTTCCGGCTCTATTAGAGCCAGAAGCTCTCTGGGGCTTGCGGCCACGAGACCCTACCACAAGGGTCTTGTCGCAAAACTAAAGCTAAAACAAGCACTATGCTCTCAGACTGATGGACAAGAGAGGTGGTTCTAGATGCCTGAAATTTGGCATGGCCCTCCAAACACACCACATGGACATCAGGCGATTGGGCTGGTCTGACCCTCGATGACGTCATTCACAGTGTAGGTAAACGCTGCAATGTGAGAAAACGGCTAAGGAGAGACAGCTCGCTCTATACACGGTGCGCCTGATTTAGAGGTGTATGATTGCCGATGACGGCCGCAGTGGAGCGATTTTTTGCTACTGCGCGCGCATCTAAGTCGCACCGTGCATCCTTCTCCATTGTGTCCACGCAGAGTCGCAGTTCTCACTTGGGTGGTGACAGGTGGCTTAGTGTATGCGCGGAGATGGTCTGTCTTAGGGGCGTGTCACGGAAGTCACAGTGAAAGTGCGTACACAGATGATTGGCCGCTCACATAGGAGGCCATACTCGCATAGACATTAGGGCTGGTGCGAGTTTCAATGGTGAGAACCATGGTTGCGTCTTAGGACGCACCAATCGGTATTACAGCGTGTACGGACGCTGACAGTGGGCGTCTTAGTTTGTAGCGGTATTTGAATAAAGTTGCAGACAGACGACCGCCATTAGACGCAGCTGCTGGTGCTTCTGCGTCCTCCTCTGAACCTGCCCCAGTACATGCCGGGACAACGTGCAGCTCTTTATTCACTCACCAAAAGGTTTGGAACCTAAATAAGATGCTCCGGTACTCTTATCCCGCCTCCTACTTTATGTTGGGGCATTACAAGTACGTTTTCCGTGACCATTTCCGATTTGCACATGGTGGTACCACCCATATTTACATAGCCAATCATTCCATAAAATTTATAGAACAAAGGGCCTGATTCAGATTTGAACGCAATGGCGATTACGTATGCAAGTTTAACGATGGTTTGTCATTGCACATGCGCAAAACCGCACTGCACGTGTGCAGCGATCACGGATGCACAGAAAAATACATCGCAAAGCGAGTGACAGGCTGTCAGTGTTTGGGGGGGTGGAGAAAACGGGGAGTGTTCATAAAAACGCAGGCGCGTCTGACTGCCGTTACACGGGCATGCATAAATTTGCCCTTGCGATCTCCTACGCAGCTCTGCGCTTCAGGAGAGCTGCCAAATCTGCAGCAGGTGAGACCTTCCGCAAGGGCAAGATGGCCGCTCGATGTTACCGATATTTACGCAGGTAAGCGTCGTCGTATGCATGCGAGAGGGCAGCAGTGGGCGTCCTTATGCTCGGGTGCTCTTTGGAAACGTTAGCATATTTTCTCAGCTGCATGCCGTGCGGAATCGCTGCGGCGATCGCATTAGCTTCCATCTCTCAATCAGGCCCAAAAGTCGGATGCATTCAGTAAACGTGAAAGATTTAGAGGTAACCATATATACGGAATCCGAAGCTTTGCATTTCCCAATGTACAGAAGAAGAACAGACTAGGCAGCATATCTACAAAACATAAGGTTTGGGAGGGGGCAAGGGGTGCTGATCACTGACAGCTACAGGAGAGCTGATACGGAGAGATTCGCTAGATGGTAGAGTTAGGTGAGGTTACTGTACAGGAGAGCGGATACGGAGAGGTTCACTAGATGGTAGAGTTAGGTGAGGTTACTGTACAGGAGAGCGGATACGGAGAGATTCACTAGATGGTAGAGTTAGGTGAGGTTACTGTACAGGAGAGCGGATACGGAGAGGTTCACTAGATGGTAGAGTTAGGTGAGGTTACTGTACAGGAGAGTGGATACGGAGAGATTCGCTAGATGGTAGAGTTAGGTGAGGTTACTGTACAGGAGAGTGGATACGGAGAGATTCGCTAGATGGTAGAGTTAGGTGAGGTTACTGTACAGGAGAGCGGATACGGAGAGATTCACTAGATGGTAGAGTTAGGTGAGGTTACTGTACAGGAGAGCGGATACGGAGAGGTTCACTAGATGGTAGAGTTAGGTGAGGTTACGGTACAGGAGAGTGGATACGGAGAGATTCGCTAGATGGTAGAGTTAGGTGAGGTTACTGTACAGGAGAGCGGATACGGAGAGATTCGCTAGATGGTAGAGTTAGGTGAGGTTACTGTACAGGAGAGCGGATACGGAGAGATTCACTAGATGGTAGAGTTAGGTGAGGTTACTGTACAGGAGAGCGGATACGGAGAGATTCGCTAGATGGTAGAGTTAGGTGAGGTTACTGTACAGGAGAGCGGATACGGAGAGGTTCACTAGATGGTAGAGTTAGGTGAGGTTACTGTACAGGAGAGCGGATACGGAGAGATTCACTAGATGGTAGAGTTAGGTGAGGTTACTGTACAGGAGAGCGGATACGGAGAGATTCCCTAGATGGTAGAGTTAGGTGAGGTTACAGTACAGGAGAGCGGATACGGAGAGATTCGCTAGATGGTAGAGTTAGGTGAGGTTACTGTACAAGAGAGTGGATACGGAGATATTCGCTAGATGGTAGAGTTAGGTGAGGTTACTGTACAGGAGAGTGGATACGGAGAGATTCGCTAGATGGTAGAGTTAGGTGAGGTTACTGTACAGGAGAGCGGATACGGAGAGATTCGCTAGATGGTAGAGTTAGGTGAGGTTACTGTACAGGAGAGCGGATACGGAGAGATTCACTAGATGGTAGAGTTAGGTGAGGTTACTGTACAGGAGAGCGGATACGGAGATATTCGCTAGATGGTAGAGTTAGGTGAGGTTACTGTACATTCAAAAACTCTAGAAATTGGAAAAAACGTTGGTTGGGGGAAAATGGAAAATTCAAAGACTTTCTTTGATAAAATAGCCCTGGGACCCAGACCTGGTGGAATGTTTATCACAGAGATGGAGCGTGATTTGTGGCCTATTTTTAAAGCCTGACAATATTTTACTACCAACTGCAATTCAGCAAGAGAGGAAGAATCGTGGCGCGTGTATCGCTCCTTACGCAGCCTAATTACAGCCACAATTGCCATGATGCAGGTGTGCGGGGGGTTTGCACCACTATCACTGTGTGCATTTATTTCCTGATTTTGAATGAATGATGCACAGACAGCGGCCCTGGGGACCACCATGGCTGCCCCGGTCACATGACATGGTGCAGTAAGTAGCGATGGTTTGGAATATCCCTCCTTGCACAATCCCATCCTCCCCTTCCATTGTCATCATATACAAGGAGGGACAATGTGTATCAGGCATCAATGTTTCATTGAAGTTGATGTCACTGTGGGGAGTTGTGGGCTCATTCCCCCCATAGATTGCGGCAATGCCGGCGTCCATACACATGCTAAGCAGCAAAGTGTCCCTGGAAATGAATGTGGGCAAGTAGGAGCCTGTTGTGAGTGTGCAGAGTACTGTACACATTCCTCACGCACCTTTCTGTACATCCAATAAGAACATTTATTTCTCCCAAGGAGGAGATGACCCCTAAGGGTCTACTCTATGAGCAGGAACTTCAGCCCCTCTGTACTCGGGGTCTGATTCAGTAAGGATCGCTATTGTGATCGCAGCTCCATAATCGCACGCAGGTCTGCTGCGAAAATATGGTAATGAATGCAATCGCACTGCCGGCATAGAGACACCCACTCACTACCTCACATCCATAATACCTAGCAAACCTCCAAAAACATCGGTAACATCGAGTACCATCAGCTCCTCACGTAGAACTACGACAGCCCTGACCTTACGTAGAAATTGCTAACCTCGTTGCACGCAGCGAGTACTCAGGCGGAGTATGCAATCGCACTGGCTAATTTACGCACGCCCATGCAACGGCGTTTAAACGGACAGACACGCCTGCGTTTCTTCGACGCACCACTCTATTGGTGCCGGGACTGTTGTGTATGAGCACATATTCTATGAGAAGTGCTGCATAATGTGTGTAAGGATGCATGGCATGACAGGACATGGAACAGGAAAGCACTTCTTTTAAAACTGGATGCAAGACGTATGTAAATCAGAGAAGTGAGAAATGGCTTCTACCAGGTCTACAGCTTATGCTGCCTGAGAGGGAGGTACGGCGCTCCTCGCCGCGACAGCACCGAGCTCCTCGCCGCGACAGGAACACTGTACTGTGCTATATATCCACACATGATACTCACACATATATACACAGGGATTTTAGTCAGACGCCAATTAGCCTGCCAGTATGTTTTGGTGTGGGAGGAAACTGGAGAACCCATAGGAACCCACATAAACATTGGACAACATACAAACTCCACACAGAGAGGGCTCAGTCAGAGATAAAACACACAACTGCAGCAATGCTAACCACTGATAACTTATATACATGAAGGTACAGTCAGAGGGTCAGTGTAAGGGGGGAGGTATAATACTAACATCTATATATGCCGGGAGAGGACAGTGTCCCAGCCCTAATGGTGACTGACCTGTACACTGTGGGTGTGTGGGTGTATACCTCCTCCCTTCTCAGCCCAACACAGAGAGGAGACCCAGCACCGCACAGGCCGCCCCATTCCCCTAATGTCTCTGTACACCAGGCCTATGACATCCCCCCCCCCCATGGTGCCCGGTACTACACAGGGAGGAGACCCAGCACCGCACAGGCCGCCCCATTCCCCTAATGTCTCTGTACACCAGGCCTATGACATCCCCCCCATGGTGCCCGGTACTACACAGGGCAGAGATACGGAACACGCCTCTTACCGATCTCCTGCAGGCTGCTCCCCACGCTCTGTGTTCCGGGCGCAGCGCCCGGCAGGAAGTCTCTGGTGCCCGGCACTTAGCATTCCCCCCCCCCCCTACGCCCCCGGGCAACTGCGCTCAACGTCCCCTGACCTCTGCCGCCCGGATATGACGCCGACGCTGGTGCCGCCCGGATGTGATACCAACGGACTCCGAGGTGCCAGTCGGGATGCTGCTGCGGCAGGTGCCGGACACTGGACGCTGCTTAGGAAGGGGAGCAGGTGCCGGACAAGGGGAGCGTCTTACAGACTGTTTCCACTTCAGATATTGTACCTGGAAGTGACGTACACTAAGGGCGGAAGTGACGTACACTAAGGGCGGAAGTGACGTACACTAAGGGCGGAAGTGACGTACACTAAGGGCGGAAGTGCAGTTTCCTGCCCACACATCAGTCAAAGAAAAGAAAGTTAACCACTCGCGGGCTCGCTTCTCTCGCCACATTGTTATATTCCCCCTTGAAGGGTTGATGCTAGATCCTAAGTGGCTAAAGGACCTCTGTGACATATCATCCACGTGCCCGCAGCAGGAGCCTAGACCGCTCCTGTGTTACCATCCACTAGGGCATAGAGGGGGAATAAATATTCGTAGCGAGCCCGCCAAGGAAGACTTTTGGTCCCCCATTCTCATACTTGCCCCTCCCACTTTCAGCGCCAGTCACGTAGATGTGATGTCACAGTTCCCCTGCAGTCCCCTATTCTAGTCATAACCGTGCGTTTATGCAACGGGGGAGGTGTCGGGTGGATGACCGTGCTGGGCAGGGGAGGTGTCAGACAGCAGCGGAGAGATCCCTCCCCCTGTATAAAATCACAGGCACACAGTTCAGGCGGGAACAGTTACCTCAGCTGATTACAGAGAGTAGACCTGTGTCCCCTCTCTCTGTGTTGGAGCTCAAAATAATCTGTGGGGACTGTATTTAGTGGCCAGTATATTCTGTGCCAGAGCCGTAACTAGACTTTTTGGTGCCCTGTGCCAGAATGAGCATTGGCGCCCCCCTCATTTTTCAAAAGGACATAATACACCCAAAAAAGGCCATGGCTTCATGGGAAGGGCCAGGGAAGAGATAGGGGAGGCCAGGAGATGCTGGGGATAAATAGGGACATAATATAGTGCATCTGAGAGAGGGCCATGGCCTCATGGGGAATGGCCAGGGAAGAGATAGGAGAGGCCAGGAGATGCTTGGGATGAAATAAGAGGACGCTACAAGCAAAAATGATAATGAACATAAATTGGACAGGCCCAAACAGTACCCCCTGCCCTGCGGTGCGCTATGCGTTGGCACCGGCCACACTACCCTAGCTATGGCCCCATTCTGTGATACCAGCAAGTCATTTGGGACAGTATTTGTGGAGCTGCAGCTGTATAAAAAAAACTACATTCTAAATAGCCTGCATTAGGGGCCAGTATTTGAGGGCCGTTTAAAAAGAAATTCATTTGTGGCAGCAAGTCACCTGTATTTGAGGGTGGTATAAAAAGAAATTCATTTGTTCCAATAATCGCATGAAGATGATGTTAAAATCATCCATTTGTTCCATGTTGAGGAAGTAATCGACTGCCCTCAGGCCCTTTTCATGATTTATTCTGGTGACTCAACCCTGACTAATAATGAACTTGATCTAAGACTAACTTCAGAGATAGATAAAACACAGGTGACCTTTTTGGACCTTTAGATTTCATCTACAAATGATATATAAGGACGGACGGGATGCAATCGGGAAACAGACTGTCTTAATCCCGACAGCCGGCTTCCCGACTGCTTTATCCCAGCGAGGGTTAAATGACAGGCGTCTATATCTAGACGCCTGTCATTTTCCCGATGCTGGGAGACCTGCATCCGGCATGCCTGGCGCTGCGAGTGGGCAGCTGCGGGGGGGGGGATGGTTAGGTTTAGGGCCCCCGGGGGGGAATTAGGGTTAGGCACCCCCCCGGGAGGGTTAGGCATTCCCGGGTGGGACTTAGGCAGCGGGGAAGGGGGGGGGGGGGGAAATCAGGTTTAGGCACTTGGGGGGGAGGTAAGGATTAGGCACCCCTAAAGAGGGTTAGGTTAGTTTTTACTTACCTACAGATGATCAGGATTTCCAGCGCTGTCAGGCTTCCGCTGCCGGGATCTCTGCTTCTGTCGGCCAGCCGCTGCCTGGATTCGAACTGCCGGTGGTATTTCATGCTGATTCCGGACGGAGATGTATAGGAAGAAAACGGCAACAAAGAGCCTTCTGCATTCAACAAGCGCACATTTTCCTCCAACTTTGAGAGGTGTACCTAAAGGAGAGATGTTAAGAACAAGAAGGAACTGTTCGGATGAAATTACATTCGAACAACGAGCAATGGAGCTGAAAACAAGATTAAAAGCAAGAGGCTATAGCCAAAAAAACGATCAAAAATGCATACAAGGTAGCTAAAAACAGTGATCGAAAAAAACGTATTGACCTCACAAAAAAACGAACAAAAAAACAAGAAACCTCAAATGACAAAATTAGATTCATTACAACCTTCAACTCCTAATGGAAAGAGATCAACATGATAATTCAAAAACATCACATATTATAATCAGATGATATTAGGAAATTCGTAGGTCCAAGAATTGAATTAAATTGGAGAAGATCACATAATTTGAAGGACCATCTTGTGCAAAGCCACCATACACGAAAAGGCAGCAAGCAAAATAACTTGAGAATAGAAGGAAGTTATGCCTGTGGTACATGCAAAGCATGTCAATACATCATCCGAACAAAAACCTTCAAAAACAGATACCAACAAGAAATGAAGATCAAATATATCAATAGCAATACAACTGGCATAATATATTGTCTATCACGTAGCTGTAACAAACTATACATAGGTATGACGAGCATAAAGTTCAAGCAAAGGCTATTAAAACAATGTTGGCAACATTAAAAATGCTCATAATGATATAAAAAATGTAAACCCTTAACGCGAGACACTTTCTCAAGGAACATCAGGGAGATCCCAGAAAGTTAAGAGCCTTTGGAATGGAAAAAATCCATTTCGGAATAAGAGGTGGAGAATTAAATAGAGAACTTCAGAAAAAAGAAGCCAGAATGATTTTCCAAATGAACAGCATAACGCCTCATGGCTTTAATGAAAATAATGACTATACTGTATTTTTATAATTAGAAACAACCAACTACAGTATGAGAGATTTAGTTTCAATCTGATGAGTTTTTCTGTATTCTAATACATTCCTAATTATCTTAAATATAAAAAAACAAATATGTATTCTTCCAAATTATCTTAAATATAAAAAAGATATGGAACTATAAATAACAAATAATCCTACAGTATAATTTTTGTTGTAAAATCATTGAATAAAGAATAATAATATATTTAAGTATCTATAACGGTTATGTACACACTTAAAAATTATCACAGTTATACACAACACTAATGTAAAATTTCACTATTTGTGACACTAATTTTATTTTATTTTTTTTCATCACTTAATTTTATTCAAGACCATATATATTAATTGGAGTAGAAGTTAAATATACATTAATTGATTTATGACAATACATACACTTAGAATTCACACACTGGAGCACAGCAATCAATAATAGTTGAATATATACTTAGTTTTGTAATTTGTCACAAAGTGGGATTAAAAATTAATATTCACAAGAATGATTAATTATATCACTTTATGATAAATATAGTGATAATACAACAAACTATTCACTTTATTAAATATTTATGATGCAGGCGTTTAAGGGTATTGTAGTATGAATACCCCTAAATTGCTAGAGAACTAATCGCTGTCCAGACAATAATTGTGGTTCAAAAGCACAAAAATTCTTATTGCATTCAAAAAGAAAGGTACACGCTTTGATCTAGCACAATTAGCGCAAAGACAATTAAATACAGAAAATAAGATACAGCCCAATACATACGCGTGCGCACTGGTCCCAGCATAGTCATCAGTCCGGAAGCCTGTGGTCATCCAAGGAGAATGGCTGTATATTGGGATGAGCAAGCAGGCTATGTACTTTACAGATCACAGATAACAACAATGTAGACAGACAAACATAATTCCATTGGTTCTTGGTCTTTGTAGTACGCTGTAGTTCATATATGTAGTTCATATATTGTCACTAGGGGTATGTCCCAATTCTCCAACAATGTCTTGAGATTACATTGCCTTTCTTTAACTGGTTTAAGACACTACATACAGAGTGTACATTCTAACCAATAATTTCCTATGATCCATAACCATCGAATGCAAGATGCGACTGCCTCGCTGATAGACTCGAATATCTGGAAAAAAAAAGGGTGTCAGTATAGTACCAAACATGACATGTCTACCATGTTGTATACCTTAAATATCATATATGCACATTTTATACCATAATGAGTGTCTAACAAAACCTTTTCTTAATGCTAGGGAACCTTTTCTATATGTGCTTGCATAAGTAATAGTGAGATATTTACAGGAATTCAGCAGTGCGTGTTGTGCGTCTGAATGCAACGCAAACGCTGTGCGCATGTGTCGTGTATAATGTATTCGTTAATGTGTGTCTGAATATGTGTCATGGATATCTATATATATATATATATATATATATACATATATATATATATATATATATATATATATAGCTTTATCCAGTAACTGTTTTTTTTATATTATATCCGTCTGAAGATAATTACAAAAGGTCATATAAAATGAAGTTTGCCCTGCTCACAGGTGGAGCAAGGCTTGGCAAGTCGTCTGATAATTTTAACAAAGGCTTTCCTATGCTTATTTAGAATACAATTTTTAGTTCTTCTTAACCACATCAGCATTGGACACAAGGCAAACAATTACTAACGTTATTCAAACCCTACATTCAGAACACTTCAATTGTGCATATCAGTGTCTGTGTTATATTTCAATTGCCACAGACATACTGTATCTGTATGCAAAACACTCACAGTATCTTTGTGTATTTTTAATTACTTTTCTCAGACATACTCCTGCTTCTCACACACTTGGCTAAACCTTGAATGAGATATATATATATACATATATATATATATATATATATATATATCTCCAAAGTAGAATCCGGCACTCAATAAAACAAAAAAACCAACACACATACCGAGCAGAACTGGCGGCACTCAGGGATTTTTAAAGAAAGACAGCAAACATCGATCATTCAGTCAAGTCGACGTTTCAATACATGAGTATTTTCATCAGGACACAATGTAATACAAAAAGACACTGACCATTAAATAATGCGTTTCAAGACGGTAGAACAACCCTTATACGCTATCTGCGGATCTATAGGGATCATTGGTGGGATCTCATCAAACCTATAAAGGAAGTTTGGGGGGATTGAGACTACATTATCTAGGATGTTTGAAAATAACTTTAATACATTCATGCATGACCACGTGATTTTATATTTCATCATCTGATAGTACACTCTAATTCAGGGTTGTAATACAGTTCTTCCTTGACCTTGGTATCCATAATATCATTGCTTACCACCATCATCTGTTTGCCCTTGTACATTTTCCACACTTCAAGACATTAGGAACACACCTGACACATAAGCCAATTACTAGGATGACAATAAGTATGAGGATCAGGAGCTTGCCTACGCTCGCAACCATTTCCTGTACCCACTCTCCTAGACCGGAGAACCATTTCACTGGGTTCAACCAACAGAACCACTCTTCTACGTTTTCCTCTACACTTGACACCAAATAGGGTGGCTAAAGTCACACAGTACCCTCCAGTGACAGCTGATAAATAATATAACACTAGCCTATGTTGCACAAGTTCTTTCTTGTAGGCCTGTAACTCCTTACCTGTGTACCTAAACATATCATCATACATCTCGGTGATATTATCTACAGATTTGGCAAAATCTTGTATATATCTAAAATTTAAAGTACCCCGAGCGATCCTGGTGGGATCCAATGCTACCAAAACTTGAAAGCCAGTTGTTTCACTAATCAACTGTGTGGCTTTATGCACGTCACCAGGTATCATATTTCTTTTGTGGTGTATTCTTATGGATACCAAGCATTTCACCATGTGTAAGGGTCATAACCTCTGGAAGTACCCTTCCCAGGTAGCATAAACCTTCTGAACTCGGAAAGAGCCACTTATACGCTTTCCTTCCACATATAAAATACACATCATCGGGGAGAAGGTAAGGAATAGAATGCATCATAATCATCAAACACATTTCCCTAGCAAATGATCCTATCTCAGGTTCTCCCATCTGACTATCACACGTTTCTGGTTGTATAACCCTGGCACAGTACCCTTCTGCTACCCTACCAACCATTTCTTTGGTGTCACTACCTGTATACAGATACTGGAAGTGTCTCCCACTTAATCTAATTGTGCGTAAAAGGTCACTGTGTGGTTATTCCCAGTCACCTCCCAACTTCCTGGTTTGTTGAAGATGGTGATGTTCAAACACAAAAGTGATCTATCTACCTGGTACTGGTGGAGTTTAAAATGAGGTGGTTTGGACATAAGAAATTTTCCATCCAGCGTCTTCCCTTTTTGCAATTATAAAACCTCAGAGACATTTAATGGAAATGGCACTAACCCTACATTATGCTGTCCCTGAGGCACGTGAGAGCACACCCAACAGTCAGTCTGGTTTAAAACTTTGCCCACCATGGTATGATAATCCTCTAAAGGGTAGGCTGGCACCGTTAGATGCATCTCTCATCGACTAGGGACCCACAAAACTCACAAATACAATATTCCTCAAACGATAAACCTTCACACTGTCTCCGAGTTTCCAGGCTAACAGATCTCTTAGCAATTACTGTACTGAGTTTGGTCAGATACCGCCCTTGTGAATATATGGCTCCTTCTCCCAACTACACTCCATCGATCTCACCATCGACCTCTCCCTCCATCATCTGCCCACCGTTACAGAAACAGGACATCCCGAACCAAACAAGGATGATGAGAATTCTGGAAGAAAACAAAAACGCAAACCCAGCCTGCCATACCATTGCTGGAATAATGGACTGCAAATTTCTCTAGCTCAGGTATCTCACTGCAGTCTTTAACTCTCCCGGAACAAGCTCGCAATTGACAGGTCTACGCTATCTGCCTCGACTCCGCCTTGTATCTCCACTGGTTGATTGACTTTTCTGCAGTGAGTGGAATGGACCTAGGTATCTCTCTCTGCCACTTTCAAGGATGTTATACTTGTCAGCAACACTTGATACGGACCTTCCCACTGATCTGTCAGATAACCTGAATGTAAGAAATTTCTGATCATAACAAATTCTCCAGGTTCAACATCATGACAGTTTGTTTCTGGCATATCAGGTGACAACAATTTCAATTTCTGCTGCTGCTGTTTCAACTGTTTACTCTTTGTTATAAGATACTTTACAGTAACTTCGTTGTTACTCTTCAAGTCTTCCCGTGGACTTACAATCAGATGAGGTTGTCTCCCGAACAGTATCTCAAAGGGGGACAAATTAAGAGGGGGTCTAGGAGTTGTCCTGATGCTATGAAGGACTAGCGGTAAGGCTTCTGGCCAACCTAATCCAGTTTCAGCCATGATCTTACTCAGTTTGTTCTTAATAGTACCATTCATCCTCTCCACCTTGGCACTGGCTTGCGGTCAATAGAGGGTGTGAAGTCTACTATTAATAACCATCAACTTACACATATTCTGGAAGACATCACCAGTGAAATGAGTACCCCTATCACTTTCTATGATTCTAGGGATACCATACCTGCATACAAATTCCTGAACAATCTTTTTAGCAGTAAATGCAGCAGTATTAATGGCAGCTGGATATGCCTCTACCCAATTAGAAAACACATCGGTACAAACTAATACATACTTGAGATTCCTGCAGGGTGGTAATTGGATGAAATCAATTTGTATTACCTGAAAAGGTCCGTCTGTCGGAGGGATGTGAGATGGCTCGGTTGGTATTGTTTTTCCAACATTTTTCCTCAAGCAGGTCAGACAGGACATTGCCCTCTTTTCCGCTTGAGAAGAAAAACCCGGTGCACACCAGTATGCCCTCACCAACTTGCACATACCTTGTTTACCCAGATGATTCAGGCCATGCGCTTCCTCAGCCAAGCTTGGGTAGTATGTCTTGGGAGCCACCGGCTTACCTTGTCCATCTCTCCAGAGTCGACAGGACTCTTGCCCACATCCCTTGGATCTCCAGACTGACTTTTCCTGAATGGAACACAAATTTTGCATCTCAATTAATTTCTGCATATCAATAGTTTGAAACATCATTTGATCAATTTGTGTATTCATTCTTAACTCTGCTGCCCATTTGGCAGCTTCATCTGCTCTATTATTGCCCAGTGACACCGGATCATCCTCACATGTATGGGCTTTACACTTAATGATGGCCACTGCCTTTGGCATTTGAATCGCTGTCAGTAGTCCTTTTATATGTTTTGAGTGTGCTACTGGTGTGCCTGCTGCTGTCATAAAATTTCTAAGACGCCATAGAGCTCCGAAATCATGTATAACCCCAAAGGCGTACCTAGTCAGTGTATATGTTAGCAGATTTGCCTTCTGCCAACTCACACGCTCTTCTCAGTGCCACTAGATCCGCCACTTGGGCAGAGTGAGGTGGACCAAGGGGTTCGGCTTCTATAATGTCCTCGTCATATACAACAGCATAACCTCTACATAACTCTCCAGTGTCAGTTTGTCTATGACAACTCCCATCCGTGTAAAACGTCAACTCTGCATTTTCTAATGGTACGTCACGTGTCAGGCCTAGCTGTAAAGTTTTGATTCAAATAATCCATACAGTCATGTAAAGTATTGCACCGCTTTATGGTGATGTTTGCAGGTGCTATCAGGGCTAGTTCCCATTTTGTGAACCTAGCTGAGGAGACATGTCTGGTTTGGGCTGAATTTAACAAAGCAGATACTGCATGGGGTGTATAGACAGTCGTATCATGTCCTAACACTACGTCCTCCCTCTTATTTACCAGAAGAGCTGTTGCAGCAACACTTCTTAAACACGTTGGGAGTGATCTTGCCACAGCATCCAATTGGGCACTGTAGTATGCTACTGGTCTACTGGCATCACCATGTTTTTGTGTGAGGACACCTGCTGGGAACCATCAGCTTCCGTACAATATAACTCAAAAGGTTTTTTGTAATTAGGTATTCCCAGTGCAGGTGCTCTTGTCAGACTATCCTTAAGGTTAAGGAAAACCTGCTCTGTTTTCTCAGCGTGTATGACACGATCTGGTTTTGAGGAAGAAACTAAGTCCTGCAATGGTAAAGCCAAAATAGAAAAACCTGGGATCCACATTCTGCAGTATCCACACATTCCCAAGAAGATATGGATTTGCTGTTGATTTTGCGGCAGTGTCATGGTCTGTATGGCCTGGATTCGGTCAGTAGTCAGATGTCGTAGCCCCTGGGTTAGGCAGTGTCCCAAGTATTTAACCCTGGTCTGGCATGGCTGTAATTTGTCCTTTGCAACCTTGTGCCCTGTTTGCGAGAGATGAAGCAACAAAATTGTAGTATCATTTAAACATGACAAACGAATCAGAGCACAACAACAAATAGTCTACATATTGTATTAGAACAGATCCATTGGCAGGTTGAAAAGATTGTAAACAGTCATGTAAGGCCTGGGAGAAGAAACTGGGGCTGTCTATGAAGCCCTGGGGCAACAGTGTCCATGTGTATTGTACCCCCTTGTATGTGAAGGCGAATAAATACTGACAGTCAGGATGAAGAGGGACAGAGGATGCAGAACAGAGGTCAATAACAGTAAAATGGGTTGCATTTGGTGGGATCTGCATGAGAATGACAGCTGGATTTGGCACTACAGGGAATTGGCTCTCAACTACCTTATTAACCCCTCCCACCACTCTTCTTCACAGGAAAGATGGGACTGTTGGCTACACTAGCTGTACGGACTAAAATCCCCTGCTGGAGCAATCTCTCAATTATGGGATCCACCTCTAGATCCACCTCTGGTTTTAAAGGGTACTGAGGGATTTTTGGAGCCTGTCTTCCCACCTTTAAGTTGATCATTACAGGAGCTACATTTGCCATTAATCCAGTGTCCTGTCCATCTTTGGTCCAAAGGGAACCCGGTATTTGAGATAACATTTCCTTTACCTATGATGGACTTTGCTCTAGGATGGTAGATTGAAGCAATAACCTTTGTGGAGTGTCCAATATATCCCTTACCTTGTGCGCAACTCTCTCTGGGATATCTAAAAATATACCATCAACGGTACAATAAATGACACATCCCATTTTACACAACAAATCCCTTCCCAGTACGTTAGTAGGAGCCTCCGCTGCCAGGAGAAAGGAATGCCTGGTATGCAATGGCCCAATAGTAACCTCTGCAGATTTGGTTATAGGATAATGCTGCACTTTACCCGTTACACCCATTGCTGGTACTGTCTTGCAGGTCACCTGTAAATTGGATGGAGATTTTAACATTGATCTGGTCGCCCCTGTGCCTACAAGAAAAGTATGTTTAGTACCAGCTACATCAACCATTACAGGTTCTTCCCTAGTACTCCCAGTTAACCTGACTGGCTGTAGACTACAGGTGTGACCTGACCCCTAGAGCTGACTGTCCTGCTCCAATACAGCATTTACTGCCACTATGCGATTAGGCATTTGCTGGAAGTTTCCTGCATTCTGGGGATGTTTTGGAGTTCCCTGGTTAGGTGGTCCCTGTTTCCTTGCTTTACAGTTCCTAATTAGGTGTCCCTTCTGGTTGCAGATATAACACCTTCATGGTGGGTATGGTTTGAAAAATTGTTGTGTGGGTTGGGGAGTGTGGAAAGATAATAGCTGAGGATGTGGATATGGGGGTTGTGGCTGTGTGTGGAATGTGTTCTGAGGCAAGGTATGTTGATATGTTTTGTTGCCGAGTGTGATGTGTGGAAGGGCTGTGTAATTTGTGACTGCGCAGGATAATATGTATTGAGAACTTGTAGCTGCGCAGGTGAGTAGGTGTCTGGTGGCTTTGGATGCATTGTTTCAAGAGCTTGAATGCTAACAGCCATTAGCTTCTCACTCTGTATTTCACACTTCCTGAGGATGTTTTTGTCATGTTCAATAGCAGTTTCCCTGAGGGTGTCTACCGTAATTCCCCTCAACCCAGGTAGTGAGGTCTGAACCCTGGTCTTTAGATTGTCTTTAAGACCATCCATAAGTACCGTGATGACCATTTCCCTGTGGTGCGTGCTATCTTTTATGTCCTCTATCCCAGTGGACTGGGTAATAGTCTGCAGCGCTCTGGTTCTTTCCTGTGTTATGGTGCCTTTCCACCCTTTGTTGAGAGACCTAGGACCGTGCTATCTAGCGAATTCTCGGTAGCGTGACCTCCAATTAATATGAGCCCCCAACTATGAATACCCCTAAATTGCTAGAGAGAAATAATCGCTGTCCAGACAATTTTGGTTCCAAAGCACAAAAATTCTTATTGCATTCAAAAAGAAAGGTACACGCTTTGATCTAGCACAATTAGCGCAAAGACAATTAAATACAGAAAATAATATACAGCCCAATACATACGCATGCGCACTGGTCCCAGCATAGTCATCAGTCCGGAAGCCTGTGGTCATCCAAGGAGAATGGCTGTATGTTGGGATCAGCAAGCAGGTTATATACTTTACAGATCACAGATAACAGCAATGTAGACAGACAAACATAATTCCATTGGTTCTTGCTCTTGGTCTTTGTAGTACGCTGTAGTTCATAGGACAGTTCATATGTTGTCACTAGGGGTATGTCCCAATTCTCCAACAATGTCTTGAGATTACATTGTCTTTCTTTAACTGGTTTAAGACACTACATACAGAGTGTACATTCTAACCAATAATTTCCTATGATCCATAACCATCGAATGCAAGATGCGACTGCCTCGCTGATAGACTTGAATATCTGGAAATAAACAGGGTGTCAGTATAGTACCAAACATGCCATGATATTTAAGGTATATGATACCTTAAATATCATATATGCACATTTTATACCATAATGATTGTCTAACAAAACCTTTTCTTAATGCTCTGGGAACTTTTTCTATATGTGCTTGCATAAGTAATAGTGAGATATTTAGAGGAATTCAGCAGTGCGTGTTGTGCGTCTGAACGCTGCGCTGCGTGCATGTGTCATGTATCATGCTAACATGTGCTGTATTTATTTTATTCGTTAATGTGTGTCTGAAAATGTGTCATGGATTATTGTATTATATATATATATATATATATATATATATATATCTTTATCCAGTAACTGTTTTTTCTATTATATCCATCTGAATATAATTACAAAAGGTCATAAAATGAAGTTTGCCCTGCTCACAGGTGGAGCAAGGCTTGGCAAGAAGTCTGATAATTTTAACAAAGGCTTTCCTATGCTTATTTAGAATACAATTGTTAGTTCTTCTTAACCACATCAGCATTGGACACAAGGCAAACAATTACTACCGATATTCAAACTTCTGACAAGTTTCTAACCCTACATTCAGAACACTACAATTGTGCATATCAGTGTCTGTGTTATATTTCAATTGCCACAGACATACTGTATGTGTATGCGGAGCTTCTCAATTTATATGCAAAACACTCACAGTATATTTGTGTATTTTTAATTACTTTTCTCAGACATACTCCTGCTTCTCACACACTTGGCTAAACCTTGAATGATATATATATATATATATATATATATATACACACACACGCATTTGTGCGCATCGGCTTGCTTCCAACGCAGAGTAGCGTCCGATTTTACTCTTTATCAGCCCATAAATGACTAGATCGTCAGATAATAATTACAAACGATCATAACCAATTATTTTACTTTGACAGTAGGCATATATGTGAGTATGTGTGCATACATATGTATACATGTATATATAGTCATGTGTATGTCTGTGTATATGTGTATGTATATACGTGCATATCAAGATACACATTGGATCCATAATTGTGAATATTAAAAACTCTAATTATCCATATTATAATAAATCAATTATATTCGTAATTTAAAAAAAAAAAAAAAATCTCTTTTTAACTTAGATATTAGTATTTTTATTTATTTTGCTAAACTAATCTCATAAATGGTATTAAAGATATTAATGTAATATGGACAACACAAAAACATCAGGCTTCTAAATCAATTAAATATATGCATTCTTATTTGGAGAGGGGAAGCAATAATATCCTAAACATCCATTCATTCCCTGAAGGGGTTAAACAATTGAGTTAGTGGAAGTCCATTACTCCACCATATTCATATGATTGGCTGAAGGAGGTTTAAAAAACCCCAGTCTTTTTGGCAATCTCTTTGCCTTGATAAAGCACAAAAGTGAAACGTACGTCGGCAAGAGTGCCTCTGTACCTGGTTAAAGCTTTAAAAATATAAAATGAGATGGATTTAAAAATATACACCTGCATCAGTTCATCGGGCTGACCGTGATACCTGTAATGATCATTATTCAAAAATGAACCGCATGTCAAGCGAACTGTGGGAAACATATGTATTGTTGAAGTAGCGTGCATATTAGAATAACCATTAGATCAGCAAGTTGAAAAATTGCAATACTTGCAGTGATCACGGTTTATGAATGTGCCGCATGTCAGCGGACTGGGGAGAAAGTGCAATGTGTTAAATAGCATATACTATAACAACCTAGATTATGCAGCTGACTGTATTACCTGCAGAGATCTATATCCATGTATATACCGCATTTTAGCAACTGGTGAAATAAGTGCACGGTGCTAGAAAACATTTGTCCCATAACAATGAAATAGCTGACCGTGATATGCAGTGGCGTAACTAGGGTATTTGGAGCCCAGGGCAAATGTAAAAATGGAACACCCCCCCCCCCAAGGCAAATATGGGTGTGGCCACTTAAAAATGGGGTGTGTCAACATGACACACCCCTTTATCGTCACTGAACATTCCTTTCCATATACACCTTAACCCCAGCAGTGTCCCTTATACAGTACCCCCAGTGTGCAATGTCATCAAGTTGTGGTCCCCCTTATGCAGCCCCCAATTAGTGCCCCTTATACAGTACCCCCAGTAGTGGTCCCCCTTATGCAGCCCCCAATTAGTGCCCCTTATACAGTACCCCCAGTAGTGGTCCCCCTTATGCAGCCCCCAATTAGTTCCCCTTATACAGTACCCCCAGTAGTGGTCCCCCCTTATGCAGCCCCTCATTAGTTCCCCTTATTCAGTACCCCAGTAGTGGTCTCCCTTATGCAGTGCCCCCCCCCCGTATGAAGTGCCCCCAGTAGTAATTCCCCCCTGTAATGGTGCCCCCCCGATGTGCAGACACACAGCATAAGAAAAAAAAAAACACACTTACCTGAATCCACGCTCCGGCTCCAGCCACTGCTCCCGGCGCCGCACGTCAGTCCTCCCGGGCTGGCGCGTTCTGCACTAAGGGAGGGAGCCGGCTCTTGCAGTGGGAGCTCAACAGTCAATGAGAGTCTGTCTGACTCTCATTGGCTGCTGGTTAGCACACACATCTCTGCCGCACTGGCGGCGATGTGTGTGTTACTGCACAGCCTGAGACCGCCCACCTCCCACCCTCCTCCTGGTGCTATTGGGTAAGCGCTCAAGGGGAGGGAAGGTCTCGGTTGTGCAGCAAAGGACCGGCGCTGGGTGCAGGGGAGCCTAGCGTGCAGGAGGGGCACCGCCAGTCCTACGGTGCCCAGGGCACACGCCCTGCTAGACCCCCCTTAAGTTACGCCATTGATAATATGTGTGGTGACCACACTCTACAAATACACTGCATGCAAACGGATTAGGGGAATAAGTAAACTTTGCACAATATTATGTATTAGCCGACACCAATCAGGGGGTGTGGCCGCAGCTAGTCAAACGCATACGCAGCAGAAGCGGTTCCAAGTGCCGAGGGAGGAGCCTGATTGTACGCAAAAAGCGGTTCCAAGCGCAGCTGAAAGGAGCTTGGTGGTGGCAGCTTCAGTAAACGCCCACAGCGCAGTGGGCAGTCAGTGACAGGCAGTCACTGACGGTGAGTGGGAGTCCAAAAGCGCTAAGCCGTGACCAGGGCCGGCCTAGACGAAAGGCGTCCGGTCACACATAAATATATATACACACACACACACACACACACACAGGGGGAGTTACATATCCCCCAACCCTATTATATACGTACATACAGGGGGACAATAGAAAAAACTTACACTGCGCTGCGCAGTGATAGCCTAAATCTATATCAGAATATACAGATATACCGTGAGGCTGCAACCAATAAATTCACTTTATAAAAAGATAAACACAGTAAGTTACATTAATGCATAAATGGTAAGAAAGATACATAGTAACAGTATAAAATCACATTGTTATAATTTGATATGGAGCTTTTTAAAAAGCGGTTGCTCAAGGATCAGAGGCTTTAGTCCATACACAAGTCCCTTTAATATGCGTGTCCTCATTAACACGCTGGGTAGTTGCTCCGTACACAATGCACGTGGGTGGGTGGCGGACTGAAAGTGATCAAGGTGCTCTGCTACCAAAGGAAATACAGATGTCTGTAGCGCCAACGCGTTTCGTCTCTGCAATACGGAGACTTTTTCAAGACTGACAGCAAGTATATAGGGTCGCTGTATTTATCCTAAATTAGGGACCGCCTCTGGTAATTATCTCAATTTAGAACCTGTGTTTATCCATAATGGCAACTAATGTTTATACTGCACGCTTGCAAATTAATGCATCAAATAACAAAAAGTAAAAACATCAAATAACATTAATATAAACAATATATAGATACAAAGAATAAAAATGGTTAGCCTCTTATATTAATTTAGATTCTAATATATAGGTATTATTTTGGTTATTATATATCCTGGGTTAGGGATCGCCTCTGGTTTTGAACCTGTGTTCATCTATAATGGCAGCTAATATCTATACGACACGCTTGCAAATGCCATTTACAGAAGCATCTAGTAACAAAAAAAACGTCAAATAGCACAAATAAAAACAATATAAATGTAAATAAATAAGTAAATGAAAAGGTTCACCTTCTCATATTAGTCATTATCTATATTCTGATATATAGGTATTATTTTGGTTTTATTAATTTGGAAGAAATATCTTGTATATCATCGACTAACCCAGACAAAAATTAACCTCTGGCACTTTCTCTTCATTTGATCTCACAAACGAAGATGAAGTATCTTCCCTCTTCTCATCCTCCTACTCTATTACCTCTCCTCTAGATCCTATACCCTCACAAATCAGTAAAGATCTGTCTCCTGTGCTTATCCCAACCCTAACTAAAATCTGTAATCTCTCTCTCAACTGGCAACTTTCCATCACTGTTCAAGCATGCAGTGATTACTCCTATTCTGAAAAAACAAAACTCTGACCCAAACATTCTCTCAAATTACCGTCCTATCTCCCAGCTCCCATGCCCCTCCAAGCTACTTGAGAGACTTGCCTACACTCGCCTCATACACTTCCTTAACTCACACAACTTATTGGACCCACTTCAGTCTGGCTTTTGTTCCCAACACTCCACAGAGACAGCACTGACTAAGGTAGTAAATGATCTGGTCACTGCCAAGGCTAAAGGCCATTATTCACTTCTAATTCTTCTAGATCTCTCTGCTGCTTTTGACTGTTGACCATTCTCTACTCATACAAACACTACAATCCCTAGGTCTTAAGGACACAGCCCTTTCTTGGTTCTCTTCCTACCTATCTGATCGCTCTTTTACTGTTTGTCTGATTCTGCCTCCTCTTCGCTACCTCTATCAGTTGGAGTACCGCAAGGCTCTGTCTTAGGGCCTCTGTTATTCTCAATCTATACCTCCTCTCTTGGCAAACTAATCAGCTATTTTGGATTTCAGTACCATCTGTATGTGGATGATACTCAAATCTACCTACAGTATCCTCCCCAGATTTATCACCATCTGTATTGGTCCGTGTCACTGAATGTCTTTCTGCCATTTCATCTTGGATGTCATCTCGCCACCTGAAACTTAATATTTCTAAAACAGAATTAATTATATTTCCACCAGCCAATAATAGTTACCAACCTGATCTCTCTATCACTGTTGAGAACTCGACCATCCACCCAGTTCCACAAGCTCGCTGCCTCGGTGTCATCCTTGACTCTGAACCGTCCTTTTTTCCCCACATTCAATCAGTCTCAAAATCATGTTACATACATCTAAAAAACATATCCAAAATTCGACCATATCTCACACAAGACACTGCAAAAACTCTAATCCATGCACTTATTTCCGCATTGACTATTGCAATAGCCTCCTTACTGGTCTTCCCAAAAACAGGCTATCGCCATTACAATCCATTATGAATGCAGCTGCAAGGCTTATCTTCCTTGCCAAACGTTCATCGTCTGCTGCCCCGCCCTGTCAGTCCCTCCATTGGTTGCCAGTTTTCTACCGTATTCAATACAAAATACTCTTACACATAAGGCTATTAACCAAACCACACCAACATACATCTCTTCACTCATTTCAAAATATCTCCCTACCCAACCTCTACGCACAAGATCTGCGTCTCTCATCCCCATGCATTACTTGCTCCCACTCACTTTTACAGAACTTTCTTCAGGCTGCACCCACTCTAAGGAATGCATTACCACGCACAATAAGACTTTCCTCTAGTCTCCAATCCCTGAAAACTCACCTCTTCAGGCAAGCTTATCAGATCCCAGAACCGCCCACATAACCTTCATAGCTTCCATATCTAATTACATCCCCTTTCACAGTCCACACACAACCTCACACATTGTCTTTCTCTCACATCCTCATGAAATTTGGCCGACATTCCGGTGTGACTGGATCATGCAGCCAACCAAGAAACTCTGCATTCTGGCTGGACCA
The DNA here is from genome assembly GCA_031769625.1 of Taudactylus pleione. NCBI lineage: Eukaryota > Metazoa > Chordata > Amphibia > Anura > Myobatrachidae > Taudactylus > Taudactylus pleione. The sequence goes on along the minus strand of JAUIMM010001536.1, from coordinate 145,202 downwards.
AATGCAATATATACCACCTATCCTTGTGTATCAATGCCTATTTCCCTATAGCTTGTAAGCTTGCGAGCAGGGCCTTCCTACCTATATATCTGTCTGTTATTACCCAGTTTTGTTTTATTAATGTTTATAATTGAAAAGCACAACGGAATATGCTGCGCTATATAAGAAACCGTTAATAAACAAAATAAATACATAAAACCTGTTCTAAAGAGCTGGTAACATAATTGTATCGGGCTAAATGCACAGAAAAACATAAATGACATAAGGCTAATCGCCATAGTAATAAGAAAGACCATGTCACATTTAAGACAGTGTCCCCAATGGACAAGTACAGCCAAAAGATCTAATTATATACCCTCTACCCTTCATTATAGGTACATTTATCAGGGGGTTATACAGCCTTTTACCCTCCTATACAGATACACCATCCTATATATGTTCACAAGGGCATTTATATACCCCCTACTCTCCTATATAGGTACATACATATGGGGGGGTTATATAGCCTGTGGCCAGAGACCAGGCCCACATGGTGAAGATGGTGGCCACGCACTGAGGGGGGGGCTTAATCCCTTGTGCTGTCGCACATTAAGGATACTTACAGGTATTGAGGCCGATGTTCAGGGTGAGGGTTTGAGGATCAATATCTGGCTGGAGAAGTCTTCTCTTTTCTGTTGCTCACCCCCGCTCTTCACATTTTCAATGGTCGGATTACAGTATAGAAAATGTGAGAACGTGACCCCATCACGGCAGGAACATTAAACATTTGCATTTATTAAAGAGTAGGAAAGAAACACCCTATGTCCAATGCACGTGCAGCATTACCATCGCCCCCTGTGCACCAGGCGTCTTCGTGTTACACAACTCCCAGACACTAGCGAAAGCAGCGGTAATACGGGACAATGATGTTATGCAGGTCACAGATCGTGGCTAAGCCGCAGCAGTTTCTGTACTATAAATACATTATATATACACTAGCACCTACTCCTGGGGGAGGCAAACTAAACATGTAGACACATATTATAAACGCGATTGATGAAACCAGTGTGAATAGAATTCGTGGGACATAAATATTATATACAAGTTGATCCAGATTTAAAAAAAAAAAAAAAAACAGACATAATGGTGCATTCACAAATATGCATGAAGTTATAACATTAACGTGTGTCTACTTCACTTGTTATTCTACAAACTCCTCCAAAGACGCACAGGAAGTCTGACCTGCATAGAAAATGTCGTCCTCCCACATCATGAAAATCTATTTTACAAAGAGATTTTTATTGTATTTTTCATGGGTACAGAAGATCAAACACATTGAGAAAATTATCAAATAATCCAGGTAATTTGGCAAAATACAGCCATGAAACAAGTGTAAAACAACAATTAGAACATATGCGTTTCATTTACAGAGAACAAAACAGACCCGTATTATTTTAGAATATATAGAAATGCTAAGGTAAGAAAAAATAGAACTGAAAGAGAAATTCTATGAGGGGGGGAAGCAGGGGAGTGTTAGTAAGGAACATTGGGGGAGATGTATGAAGCCCAGAAGCGGTATCAGCGCACGTTATGTGCGCTGATACCGCTTCTCCCCGATGTATGAACGGGGGTCTGAGCGGTAAATGACAGGGGCGCTATGCGCCCGTCATTATCGGCGCTGCTATCTACAAGATAGCAGCGCCGATTGCCTGGGCTATGTACGAACGGTCAGATCGTCTGACCGTTCGGCCGGCTGTAGCTGTCATTATCGACAGCTACAGCCTGGCGCTAGCCTATCCCCACAGCAGGGACAGCGCTGTCCCTGCTGCGGCGGCTGCCGGCTCCAGGGCTCCACGCGGGGATCTCGCGATACTTGAGAGATCCCGCGCATGCTCAGGGGAGCCGGCCGGGAGAGAGAGACAGCGCATCAGCACTAGGCTGATGCGCTGCTGTCTCTAGCGGGTAGCACCGGAGGGGGGAGTTAACACTCCCCCTCTCCGGCCGATGAGGCGAAGCGGGAAGCGTTATAGCGGCACGGTAAGTGCAGCTATAATACATCTACCCCAATGGACGAGGAAAGAGGAAGGGGAAAGAGAGTTGGCACAGTAAGCATCTATAAGGGATCTAAACTGAACCAGGTTTGGCATCACGGTAAGCTATCCAAGGAGCCCATGTCTCAGAAAACTTATGGGCCTCCTCACGGAGTTCACTAGTAATAAATTCAAGATTATATGTGTGCCAAATTGAACTCTGAACAGCCGTCATAGATGGGGGGTCTATCTTTTTCCATGAAGAAGCTATAGCACAGTTAGCAGCATTAAGAATATGTCTGATAAGGGATTGAGCAGCTTCTCATAGGACGCGGAAGGAGGGAGAATGATAAGCAAGGGGAAGGGAGACATTGGTGACGAGAGATATTAAATCGATGGACTTTCTCCCAAAAACTCTCAATCAGGGCAGTGCCACCAAATGTGGGCCAGGGTCCCCCTCTCCTCCACAACTCCTCCAGCATCTATCCGAGGCCTGAGGGTAAATAGCTCGAATGCGAGTAGGCACAAGGTACCATCTGTACATACTCATAAGCATTCTCCTTGATTGTAACACATATTGAAGATTTCACAGTCAGCTCGCGAATCTTAGACCACTCTTTAGGATCCAGAGAGACTTCCAATGTCTTTCTCCCAAGCCAGCTCATGCGGCTCTTTTAGAGGGCCATTATGAGCAATTAATAAATTATATAGAGAGGAGATAAGTCCCTTGGATCCAGAGTGGAGAAGACAAAGATTCCAGAAGGGAGTATGTCGGGTGGGATTTGGAACCAATTACTGTAGTAAAAAGGTGACGTAATTGAAGATATTGATGGAAACACCGTATCGGAATGCCAAGTCTGTCTTGAAAGTTAGAAAACTCAGGGAACGGGCATACGGGGGCGATATCCCTCAGGAATTTGATGTTACCGGAAAGCCAGGGAGCAAAGGGCTTAGGGTCCAGACCAGGAACAAAACCCTTATTATTCCATAATGGAGTCATGGAGGTGCGATTTGGAATCAAGGCAAAGGTTCTATCGCAATAGTTCCATATAGACAGGGCGAAGAGAAGGAGGAATGGTAGAAGGAGGTGGCCTATACTTGTGTTCCATCCAAAAGAGAGAGTAAGGGGAGTGAAAGGCGAGTATGTGGGCTTCCAGGTCTACCCATCCCCTAGTATGAGCCACTGCATGTGCTAGGATCGCCTGGGTTAGGTGTACAGCTAAATAATATTTATTAAAGTTGGGTAAACCCAAGCCTCCCTCTTTCCCACGTTGACATAGAATGCGGAAACGAACTCTTGGTTTACGACCTGCCCAGACAAATCTGGAGACCAGCCGTTGCAAAGTAGCAAAGAAAATGAGGGGACCCTCACAGGGAGTGTTTGGAAAAAAATATAAGAATCTTGGAAGTACATTCAGTTTAACTGCATTTACACACCCTATCCAGGAAATATATAATGGGCTCCCAAGGCATTTAGGTCACGACTAATTTTTTCTAATAGAGGCGGAAAATTTGCATCAAATAACTTATCATAAGTATTAGTGAGATGAACTCCTAAATATTTTATTGATTGAGGGCCCCATCGAAAAGTATAAGAGGCACGTAAATGGGAAATCGTGGAGGGGTCCAAGTGTATAGGTAAGACCTCAGTTTTATCTTCATTTATTTTAAAGTTTGACAGACGACCATATGTATAAATTTCCTCTAAGACTGCTGGGAGAGCAGAGGAAGGATGGGTTAGGGTGAGAAGGACATCGTCCGCATAAAGGGCCACTTTATGATGAGATTGCCCCACTTTAATGCCAGTAACGGCAGGGTTATTGCGAATATTAGCGGCGAGAGGCTCCATAATGAGGGCAAAAAGAAGCGGTGATAAGGGGCAGCCCTGCCGGGTACCATTGAATATACCAAAAGAAGAGGAATCAAAGCCTTTGGCCAAGACTAGAGCAGAGGGGTTGAAATACAAAGAGGCCACTCCGTTCAAGAAGTTTCCATGGAAGCCAAAAGCATGAAGGGTAGATCTCAGAAAGGACCAATCTACCCTATCAAAGGCCTTCTTAGCGTCCAAAGCCACCACCAGGGCCGGGAGTGATTTAGAATTAGCAAAATTAATAAGATCAATGATCTTGCGAGTATTGTCAGAGGCCTGACGACCGGGGACAAACCCCACTTGATTATGATGAACCAGTGAAGGGATTACAAGAGCAAGACGAGAGTCAAGAAGCTTAGCAAAGATTTTTAAATCAACATTCAGAAGGGATATCGGTCTGTAACTGGCGCATAGACTTGGATCTCTACACTCTTTATGTATCACCACTAATTCTGCCCTGGTTTTGGCTTCAACAAACTTCTGGCCACCTAAAATAGAGTTGAAAAGATTCAACAAAAGAGGGGAAAGAGATGGTAAAAACCTCGTATAAAAAGCCGCAGGAAAACCATCCGGATCGGGGGCAGAAGAGGATTTCATAGACTTCACAACTTGTTCTAGCTCTTCAGGTAAGATCTCTTTATTAAGAGCAGACACTTGTGACGGTGATAGATGAGGTAAGTTACAGGAGGAAAGATAGGTACGAGTGGCGTCTAAGAGAGAGGAAGGGGAAAGGTCCCTATTCTAAAAAGTAAAGTGAGGAATAAAAATCCCTAAAATTGTTAGCGATAGATTTCGGATCGTAATGGAAACGACCAGCTGAGTCTTGGATTTTTAGGATTCTATTTTTGGTACGTTTAGCTTGCAGTTTACGGGCCAAAATTTAATCAGCTTTATCCCCGCGTTCATAAAAACAAGAGATATGGTAAGAACTTACCTTTGTTATCTCTGTTTCTACGAAGTCCATAGGGTCCACAGGGTTGACCTTGGGGTATAGGTTGGGAACCAAATCCGGGCACCACGCAGTTAAAGCTTTTAGCTCCCAGGATGCACTTGGGTCCACTCTCCCTATAACCCCGCCCCCAAGCCAGAGGCACCTCAGTTTGTAAGTAGCCAAAGGCCGGAGGAGGAGAAAAAAAGGAGAGAAAACTGGAACACTCTAGAACCATACTCACAGAAAAGGAGACGGGAAACCGGTGACCAGTAACACAGCCCATATGAAGCCAGGTGCGTCAGGGCGGGCGCCCTGTGGACCCTATGGACTTCGTAGAAAGAGATAACAAAGGTAAGTTCTTACCATATCTCTTGTTTTCTACTTCAGGGTCCATAGGGTTGACCTTGGGGATGTCCCAAAGCAGTTCAACCAAGGGTGGGGATGCTCCTGTGCTGAGAGGAGAATCCGTCGCCAAAAAGGAAGCATCCTGAGAGGCAAAGGAAACCAATGCCTAGAACCTTAAAAAGGTATGGACAGAAGACCACGTGGACACCTAGTAAGGCAAAACAGCCGAGGCACCACGACGAGCCGCCCACGAGGGTTACATGGCCCGAGCATCAACAACAGAGCCACATGAGAACGCTCCCAATTCAGACACTCTCCTGGTTGATATAAACACCCTGAGAGAGAGAGAGAGCTTAAACAATAGACCATGTAATGGCTATCACAACCAGCGGTTCCATTGACTGTCCCCGGAGGGAACAAAGAACCACTACTAACTCCCCAGGAGTCCCTAGGGAGGACAAGTGGAGGCATAATCCAGAAAACACTCCAAAGGATGAACTGGATACCAGAGCGGAGCAATTCCATATCTTAACCATACCGACAGTGTAGAGATCCGCACTGTCAGGAAGGCCAGGCCAAGGGTGAAACCCAAGCCAGCCGGAAGGAATGCCAGAATATCTGGAAATCCTGGACACCGGAGGATCGTATCGACAGGTACGATACCATAAGAATTATGTATGCCACAGTCCGTGGCAGATCCCAGCAAAGTCTGGCCTATCTGCTCTAAACATCTCAATGAAGACAGAGCCAGGGAAGCCCGAGGACCACAGTAGGGGCGCAGTTAAAGACAAGCGATCCAGATCCAGGGAAAAACAAGGACCCTGAGACAACAGGTCCAGATAGTGAAGCAGTAGGAACGGAGCATCGATGAGGAGACTCCGAAAATCTTAGTATCAGTGATGTCTGGGATGACCTGGAGCCCCCAGAAGGAAAGCCCTTCCGTCTCGAATTAAACTTCCGAAGACCTTGAGGAAGAAGGGAGACCGGAGGACACAGGTACACAAAGAGGAAGGACCACTTCACTGACAAAGAGTCACTGAAGGTAGCTTCAGTACTCCTAGAGCTGGACTGTAACACCGGTAATGTGTGATCGAGTCAGAAGGCCATGGGGATCAATCCCCTCAGGGAGGCCCCCTCTGCTCACCAGGAGTTGAAACCTCTCTTGGAGAAGAGACTAGTCCCCGGGATGCACGCCGTGACGGCTGAGGAAGCCCGCTTCCCAATGGCGAGCTCCGGGAATAAACACCGCAGAGTTGGCCAGGAGAAGACCCTTGGAATATGTCAGAATGGGTGACATTCCTGACATTGCCACCCAACTACCAGTGTTGCCTAGATGGAAGCCACTGTTGTGACACTGTCGGACTGAACCTATTCAGGTTTACCGTGACATATGGGTTAGGCCAGAGTGAAAGTCCAAGACAGCCTAAAGTATCAACAAGTTAAGTGGCAGGGCAGAAGCGACAGACGTCCAACTGCCCCGAAACGAATGCGGATAAGACACTGTCTTTAGCAAAGAACACCCTGGACGAGATGGCCATAGCCACCCGGACAGAGACCAACTCGCCTCCGGAGAAAGTATCATCGTTCGAACAGCAATCCGATGGAAAAAACTCGATCCATCTGGAGGGGAGTCAATTATGGCAAGGCCTGGAATGGAACTGAGCACATTCCACCCTACCAAAAGGTAGACACTCTGGTAGACCGCGCATCACAAAGAGTAATGACATATGTCGACTGCGTAGATATCCGCACACTCCAAGTTGAAGAGTGGAGATCTTGTCTTACGCCAGAAAAATTCTCAGATTCTGAGAATCCAGCAGTGCTCCCAGATGAAGAAAACCCTGTGAGGGATGCAGGGAGGACTTTTTCTCCGTTGACTAATTATCTGTGCCGAGAAGAAGCCACGGTTATCCTGACCTGGCGGTAAAGTACCTTGGTGATCCTGCTAAAAGCAGGAGACCGTCCAGAGAAAGGAGCATTCGGATACACTGAACAGGTGAACGGTCAGAAAATCCATAAAGCTGGTAAACCCCGGTGGAGTTGAGGACAGCCCCAAAAGGCAGAGCCCAAAACTTACAAGTGTTGCTGTGGCACAGCAAACCTGAACCCATGCTGATGAGAGGGCTCTGTATGTACCCGTAGGTACGTATCCTGAATACTCGGATATACCATAAAATCCCCAGGTTCCAAACATCGGATGATGGAGCATGGACGATTCCACCTGAGTCAAGGCACCGTTGGAATCTGATTCAGGGATTTGAGACAGAGTATAGGCAAAGGAGGACCAGTCGGTCACCGCCCCAGAAAGAAAGTAGAACAACCAGTCCCTCACTGAGATAGTGAGGTTGGCCGAAATAGCTCTGCTTACCACAAAGACTGTATAGCTTTCTGGGATTGTAAGGCCCTGATCAGGTCTGAAGAAGGGCCCGTGTAACAATGCCTGTGAGGAGGCTGCCTGAGCAATGAGAGGCCGTTGAGAATCAGTACCTCACTCTGGAAATTCCCCAGATGTAGACCTGTCCCGTCAGGCTGAGGGTATATCCTCAGGTGTAGAAACAGGGTCGTCCGGAAGTCCAGGACTGCTCGGTACTGGATATGGTGGCCCCCATGGAGGCCGACAGCCTAGGAAAAAACAGGCCTTTAGGCTGACCCTGAGGACAAAAAGACTTAACAGAGTTAGTCCGAATGTAGTGGGAGTAGCTAAAGACGGTATCTCCCCATTAGTGATACTGCCAATGATGCAACGATCTTGTCAAGGTCAGGACCAAACAAGAACTTCCCCATGGAAGGAGTGTGCACCTCTGCTTTCCCATAACGCAGCCATAGGGTACTGCGGCGGATACAGACGCCGCCGAAACCCTGAAAGTTAGAAGACCGGCATCCCATGAGGTAATCCCACATATGACCACTGCATATTTTATGTGAGCGGCAAAAGATATTTGAACCTCAGACGTGTTGGAGGGGAAAAACGTCACAAAAGCATCACCATGCGATGGCCATGGTAGGACGGGCAACAGGCCCTGAAAACGAGTACATTGATTTCAGGCAAAGTTACCACCTACGGATCCGTAAAATCCGTCCAGGCCGGGATGGGAGGCGTATTAATGCCTGTAACCCGATGATTAACATACAAATCCATCCCAGAAGGGGATTTCCATTAATTGTGAGGACCCTCAGGGAATGGGAAACAGGAGGCCTTTGTGACTCCTCGTATCTGGCGACAGCCAGACTCCCGCTATGAGATCCACCCTTGGGCAGAAAACGGGAGATGTATGATACAGGTGCAGGATCGACATTCTCTATATCCAGAATGAACCTGGCTACCAGCCCCAAAGCAGGGATAATAATACTTGAAATCGGCTCCCCCCATGTGAGAGGGAAAGAGCCGAATATACCATCCAGTTCACGGCAGAGCCACTGGTCAGTAACCACAGGGCGTATATCACGCCAATTAGTATTTCCTATAAAACGACATCCACCAGGGTGGCCATTGTGGTAATCCCTGCAAGGGGAATGACAGACCGATGTGGTATCGGAGGTAATTCATGTACTGTGAAAAACCCCGGCGGGGAGCGACAGTCTGTTGCACAGGGGTAAATTGCAAGAAATTGCGAGATACCCCGAGTTCAAAAGGGCAGTATGGTGAAGTAACTCCAAGCGAGTGACGACAACGGGGCCCGCCCGGCGATCCTCAAAGGAGAGGATCCTGAGAAACAAACCGCCCTTTAAGGGGCTCGTGCAAGGGGCCCGCACCAGATGGTGCCGCATACATAAACCTTTCTGAGTTAAAATCCTCCGCACTAATTCCTGCAGGCTATGACTTGCAGGATAGCAATAATGGGTGCAGTATCGTGTGCAATCTCCTGGTCAGATATATCTGACTATCTTGACGGAAATATTAAGCAGCGTCATACCGGTCCTGACTGACGCTAAGATTAGCTGCAGGGACCCATTATCAGCGTATGCAACTCACAGTTCCATCTAAAATATGGCAACGTGCAGCACGCAACAGTATGTGACAAACCTCACAGATATTAACAAATATATATATGTGAGGTCTCAGAACCACCCCAGGTACACCTGTATTAGGGCAGATAAAGAAAAGGGATAGATATACACTGACAGGTGAGAGAAAAAGCAGACAGTCAGCACTAGCATAAGTCACATACAATGCAGAAAAATATATATACATACATAAGCATGACATATAATATACTGCACAATGTCGCTACATTCAACTGCCCAGATTCAGTGTCTGGGAAGGCTATAGCGCTGTGTACACTCACCCAAAATGGCCAGGTACGCAGGGGGACTGGGTTCACTGACATCCTAAGAGTTCTGCAGCACCACAGAGAGATAATGGCCGCTGGAGACCTCAGAAGAAGCGTGGCCCGCGGAGGAAGCAGCTCAGCGACGCCAGACTGTAGTATTGAAAGGCGCGCTGAGCTGAGGGGAGGAGCCGCTAGACAGGGAAGGCTTCCTCCCCTGGCTAGCAATTAACCCCCCGGGATGCCGGCTCCCGCTGCCGCTATAATCCCTGGTGGGCTGTGGACACGCGGGGTATGCCTCCATGGAGGGGGAGCCCGCCGCCACCGCTAGCGCCTCCGGTCTGTCCCCAGAGACCGGAGGCATAAGGCTGCATATTCACACGTGGATCACCGCAAGCGGTGACCACGCGACTTACCTGTCCCCGTCGATCCGGCAGCAGCCCAGGGATTCCTCCAGAGCCAGGCTAGTACAGACTCTGGGGTCCTGCTGCGATCCCCAGATCTGTACTGGCGTCGCAGCGCCGGCGGGGTGTAGGAGCGGCAGCTCAGACGTCCATTGGACAGTCTGATGCTGCCGCTCTGAAGAGTAGTAAAAAATAATAAAATAAAACTCTTTTAAGCTTAGGGGCTGCTAAGCAGCCCCCCTGCAGTAACGGTGACCCAACTCCGGCCGGGCACCAACTTAAACTGAGGTGCCTCTGGCTTGGGGGCGGGGTTATAGGGATAGTGGACCCAAGTGCATCCTGGGAGCTAAAAGCTTTAACTGCGTGGTGCCCGGATTTGGTTCCCAACCTATACCCCAAGGTCAACCCTGTGGACCCCCTATGGACCCTGAAGTAGAAATTTTAGTTGTAACCATTTGAGAGTGCGAGTTGCCCTTGATGAGAGAAGTAGATTCAATTGACCTCTGCATAAGCGTAGTTGACGAAAAAATTTGTCCTTAGGGAACCGTTGGCACTTCTCTGTCAAAGCCAAGACTATCTTCTAAAACAGAGATCTCCTTTCTCTCTTACGAGCAGATGAAATCTGAAGAAAGTGTCCACGGAGCGAGGCTTTCAACGCTTCCCAGTTAATAGCGTGAGAAGTGTGATCCGGGTCATTACGTTGATGGAAGTCCGAAATCGCCTGTAAAATTTGAACCTCTTCACGGAGAAGAAAGACGTCCATTCTCCATTTAAATCGGTGAGGGGATATAGAGGGGAAATCCAGATCTAGCAGAACCGCCGAATGATCGGACCAGGAGACAGGGGAGATCTCCGATGAACGGAGGACGGGAGTGGTAGCGTGGTCCACTAAAAAGAGGTCTATTCGCAAAAACACCTTATGAGAGTGGGAATAGTGCGAGTATTCTCGAGCTGATGGGTACAAAACCCTCCAAGAGTCATAAAGGTTATATAGTTTTAAAAGTGAAGCCAGTTTAGTAGATTCCCGAAGTAAAGACGGGGAGGGCCTGGTAGGTCCAACTCGGTCTATATGAGAGGAAAGGGTCAGATTAAAGTCCCCTCCAATAATTATCTTACCCATTGCTATTTTAGACAGTTTCGAAAGCACCATGGAGAGGAAGGCACCCTGGGAGACATTAGGAGCATAAATATTGGCTATCGTAATTGGGGTGCTTCCGATAAATCCTGTAAGAAAGAGATAGCGACCCAGTGGGTCCACATGTGAGGTATCAACAATGAAAGGGGAGGACTGATGGAGGAGAATCGCAACTCCATTAGATTTGTGGTCAGTGGAGGCATAATATGCGTGAGGGAAGGTTTTATTTGTGAGATGTTGATGGTGTTTTAAGAAGTGCGTCTCGTAATAGTGCTATATGAATACGACGTCATGAAAAACTTATTGTACAAGTGTCAGTAATAGAATTTGTAAGTTGTACAAATATTTAATGTTGGTTTCAGTTCCCCCAAGTCTCAATTTTGGGAGCATATAGAAATCTGAGAATTTTTAGTACTTGCTTGTAATCTTTATTACAAAGTGCACACGGAAGTGTCTGTCCATTATGACACAATGAGGGTGATGTACGAATCCGCAGATTCTCTCTCCCTCCCCTGCGCGCTTTGTGACACTATACGCCTATTGTGCATTTTAGAGCATCCTACCTAAATCTGGACTGAGCCGACTCGTGCCGCCAATCTCACTAGCATGCGCAATTTCAGGCGTCAATCTTATTATGTGAGAAGGGTGCAAGTTGCCGTTGCAACTGCGTTAAAACGCCGGCAATGGACCGGCACCTTGCACCCCGCTCCGAGCCCAAAACCACTGAATTTAGCTCTGAGCGCTATGGGACTGCGAGTAAAAGTCAGCGAATCTGGGCTGCCGTAAAGTGCGGCCATTGCAGCGATGACTCGCACCGGTGAGATCATCGGGGCTAACAGGATTGACCCCTTTGGGGGATATTTGAATGAGATTCAGAGCGGAAGAGGGCACAGTACCTAGGTGGGGTTAATATTTCCCACAAGACCCACCCTGACTTAGCACAGAGCGGCTGCCCTCCCCTGAGCCATGTCTATATCATTTGCTCTGTAGTGACATTTGTACAGCGCTATTCACCGGCGCACCAGCTCTCCGCTAAGAACGCAGGATAATATCCAAACACACTGCAAATGATGAGATGCCAGAACCCACGTCACAATATCATCCTCTCAATCCTATTTCTTACTGGGATCTGGAGTCCATGATGGGCAGGAGACATACACTTAATCCAAACTGCACAGATAGTTATCATTAAGATTCTGAAAGACCTCATACACAAGTCTGGTAATAACGCTCCCATACGAAACCGTCCGCCAGATTATTTAAAGCTGCAGTCCCACCCCACAATTAGCAGCAGACCCCTCAGAGACAAGTAAATGTTACCAGACAGTATTTTTGTTTCTTTTCAATATTTATTTTATAATTTAAAATATGCTTATTCATACTGTACATATGGGGGCATGAAAATCAAACTGTTGTAAAATACACGCTATAAAAGTCACATAGTATGTTTGGGATATGCAGAGAGTTACACAGGGGTACAAAGCTGCAGCAATCAAGTCGTTTTTCTGACAATTACAATTTTTAGAGCCGTAGAAGATTGGAAACCGAGAGCTAGAGAAAAGCTTTGTACTTTTTATAAGCAGGACTGCACGTTTATGTACTGGCTGATTACTATGGCAACGGGAGAACAGAATGGATCAAACGTAATTATACAACATAAATCATGACAGTATAGCCTCACACTGCCCCATCCCGACGCGTTTCGTGCAAGTGCGGAATGGTGTAACACTATAAAGGTGTCCTATGCATTTCAGACGCAGACGTCATTCCCGGAGCTGCTACCGAGACAATTAATATATCGCTACAACCATTTGTAGAAGGTCAATGATTTCACAGACAGACGCAGGGAGAGGCTGTGACACGAAGGGTTGCACAGAAAGCTTAATCTCGGACACACCGGGTCACTTTATATACAGTAATTAGCTTTAATGAGGTGCCACCAACAACCACAAGCAGCAATGGCATACACAGACATGGGCGTGCAGCCGGGTCACTCCCTGGGAACCAGCCATGTCTCCGAGACCCCCAGTGTATCTTCTCTGTGAGAGACAGGGGGTCGCAGGAATATTGTTTCAGCCAATCAGATTGCTGCTTCCACTGCATACAGGCAACAGCTGCATATTAACCCTTCAGTGCCAGTAATATTCCCACATGCTGGAGATAATCACGTGTAGCTAGGCTTTGTGGTGCGCTGTGTTTAGGATAGGGACGCGAGTCTTGGCTTAGCTGTATCTTTCTGCAATGTCCCCTCCTGCAGTATTCTCAGCTGTTACTGTGCAAAGATGGAAAATCCCTCTGTGCTGAAGCGTGCGCAGGTGGTACGTTAGCACTACTCCCAACCATGCATTGTACTAATGGAATCTGGGCTACTATACGCAGTGGGTACAAATCTGACAACTCCGAAACAAGTGAAGCTTCCCTTCAAATCGTTTCTAAATGGCTATAAATGTTGCAAAACGCTTATTACTTGTACTTGACTTCTAGTTTGCAAAGATTTCATAAGCTAGGTGTCTATTATCATCTCTTCCCCTTCATAACGTTACTCTGCATTTCCTACGTCTAGTCCATGGCTATGTACTGCAAATGGTCCTCTACAAACGGACATAAGTGGGAGTTTAACCAAGAGATCCTTCGCTTTGTAAGGCAGACTTTATCCCACATTCCGGGTCCACATCCTAAGCAGGGTCAGCTGAAGCACGGGCCGGTCACTACATTGCCCACGTTGACCTGAGCTGGGTGGGCAGTCTGCAGTCCTCTGGTCAGTGTAATTCTCAGGTGTTAGGTCACTGACTGGTCACCGGGTTCTTACCAGCCTATTGGCACCATTTCCATGGTAAGTCCATAAGGTCACCCAGCACCAGTCTAGTGTAATGTTAAGGCAGCAATAAGAGTCATGTGGAGTGTAGTGTATATACAGATAAGTATTTATGGTCATACAGACCCAGAGGAGAGATAACTGTGCCTAAACCGTGGTCTGAGAGTGACTACGTTCCTATATCCGGTGTCTGCTCAGATCTGGGATGACGAGATGGATTGGAAAGGACCTCATTGTCCTGAGGCCTCCACACAGACTAGGATTTATTCAGTGTCCACAGTGGGTCCAGCATATTCAGAGGGTCATCGCCCGTTTTACCACCCCGTGCCAGGCCCCCTCCGTTCTGCGGCTGGAGAAAGCTGTTCTTGTTCATCTTCTGCTTTCCTCGCTGAGAGCTGTCCAGGCTGAAGGCCTCGGGGGTCAGAGAGGCCAGCAGGTTGAGAGAAGACGACGATGGTGGCGGGGTAGGAGCAGAAATATGCTCCGGACTCGCCATGACTTCGGCAGGGACGGAGGCACTGTGGTTGGTCGATTCAGCGGTTATGCTGCTGGCAGGGCCATTGGCGGCAGCCTGAGGCTGGATGGGAGATGAATGTGGCTCTGCGGTTATTGGCGCGGTAAGGACCGGCTGCGAAGTACTGGGAGGAAGCACCAGCTGCAGGATGTCACTTGTCATCTGCTCGTTTATGAAAGGGTCTTGAATTGGCGCTGGCTGACAGTGGTTGGTACTCTCGGGGCTGCCACAGCAGGGTTTAATACTGAGCTTTGCGATGGTAGCTTGGATTGAGCTGATGGGCATGTCCCCGCCAAGCACAATGTCCTGGGGATCTTGCAGGCTGTACAGCTGGAATGAAAACCACAAGTGTTATTAACAAGACCCCATAACAAAGTGATCAGATACGAGTGCTAGTACTAGGTATAGGCGATTCTCCGCCCTCCCCTTCCACTACACCTCCTGTCCCTGCTGCCATCTCTGACCCACATCACCCCCAAGGGTAGTGCCCTTAGCTTCAGATACACACCTTCTGTGCAGAGCTGTGCTGGGGCTTGTTGGAGGAGGGGGTGCAGACCCCGTGTCGCTGTAGAACCTGCTCCGCGTGCTTCAGAATCGCATCATAACAGAACTTCAGGTGTATCTATATTAGGGAAGCACAGAGGATACAGTCACACACGTCCCTGGTATAGCATACATCACATAACAGTACATCAGGTGTATGTATATTAGGGAAGCACAGAGGATACAGTCACACACGTCCCTGGTATAGCATACATCACATAACAGTACATCAGGTGTATGTATATTAGGGAAGCAGAGAGGATACAGTCACACATGTCCCTGATATAGCATACATCACATAACAGTACATCAGGTGTATGTATATTAGGGAAGCAGAGAGGATACAGTCACACATGTCCCTGATATAGCATACATCACATAACAGTACATCAGGTGTATCTATATTAGGGAAGCACAGAGGATACAGTCACACACGTCCCTGGTATAGCATACATCACATAACAGTACATCAGGTGTATGTATATTAGGGAAGCACAGAGGATACAGTCACACACGTCCCTGGTATAGCATACATCACATAACAGTACATCAGGTGTATGTATATTAGGGAAGCACAGAGGATACAGTCACACACGTCCCTGGTATAGCATACATCACATAACAGTACATCAGGTGTATGTATATTAGGGAAGCACAGAGGATACAGTCACACACGTCCCTGGTATAGCATACATCACATAACAGTACATCAGGTGTATGTATATTAGGGAAGCAGAGAGGATACAGTCACACATGTCCCTGATATAGCATACATCACATAACAGTACATCAGGTGTATGTATATTAGGGAAGCAGAGAGGATACAGTCACACATGTCCCTGATATAGCATACATCACATAACAGTACATCAGGTGTATGTATATTAGGGAAGCACAGAGGATACAGTCACACACGTCCCTGGTATAGCATACATCACATAACAGTACATCAGGTGTATGTATATTAGGGAAGCACAGAGGATACAGTCACACACGTCCCTGGTATAGCATACATCACATAACAGTACATCAGGTGTATGTATATTAGGGAAGCACAGAGGATACAGTCACACACGTCCCTGGTATAGCATACATCACATAACAGTACATCAGGTGTATGTATATTAGGGAAGCAGAGAGGATACAGTCACACATGTCCCTGATATAGCATACATCACATAACAGTACATCAGGTGTATGTATATTAGGGAAGCAGAGAGGATACAGTCACACATGTCCCTGATATAGCATACATCACATAACAGTACATCAGGTGTATGTATATTAGGGAAGCACAGAGGATACAGTCACACACGTCCCTGGTATAGCATACATCACATAACAGTACATCAGGTGTATGTATATTAGGGAAGCACAGAGGATACAGTCACACACGTCCCTGGTATAACATACAGTACATCACATAACAGAGGGTTCCGGCAATCGCACCTTCTCCTGCAGCATGTGCTTCCTCTGCTGCCTCATCTTCTTCATCAGATCCGCCAGCTCAGGGATACCGTTGCCAGCCTCCACTTCCTGCACGGCGGCATATAGGAGGCAGAAAGCCCCGGTCCTCCCCACGCCGGAGCTACAAGAGATCACATGTAGCATTAGGGACATTTTCTAGGGATCGTCTGTTGCACGAGATAAGCCTGTGCCGCCATGGAAATGCTCCATAAGAATGTAGTTAGCATTTTGGCGGTTAAGATCCCGACACTCAGAATACCGGCGATGGAACTCCAACAGCAGACGGAATCCCAGCGCCAGAATCCAGAGCGCTGGTGTCCTGATGGAGAGGGTTAGGCACTGGGGGGAGGGTTAGGGTTGGAGGCTTAGGCTGCGGGGTGGGGAGGCTTAGGCTGCGGGGTGGGGAGGCTTAGGCTGCCGGGTGGGGAGGCTTAGGCTGCCGGGTGGGGAGGCTTAGGCTGCCGGGTGGGGAGGCTTAGGCTGCCGGGTGGGGAGGCTTAGGCTGCAGGGAATCCCAGCGCCAGAATCCAGACCGCTGTGTCCTGATGGAAAGGGTTAGAGGGAGGGTTAGGCACTGGGGGGAGGGTTAGGGTTAGGCTGAGGGGTGGGGAGGGTTAGGCACTAGGGGGAGGAGGGTTAGGCACTAGGGGGAGGAGGGTTAGGCTGCAGGGTGGGGAGGGTTAGGCTGCAGGGTGGGAAGGGTTAGGCTGCAGGGTGGGAAGGGTTAGGCTGCAGGAGGCTGTAGGTTGGGGGGAGGGTTAGGCTGCCGGGTGGGGAGGGTTAGGCTGCCGGGTGGGGAGGGTTAGGCTGCCGGGTGGGGAGGGTTAGGCTGCCGGGTGGGGAGGGTTAGGCTGCCGGGTGGGGAGGGTTAGGCTGCCGGGTGGGGAGGGTTAGGCTGCCGGGTGGGGAGGGTTAGGCTGCCGGGTGGGGAGGGTTAGGCTGCAGGGTGGGGAGGGTTAGGCTGCAGGGTGGGGAGGGTTAGGCTGCAGGGTGGGGAGGGTTAGGCTGCAGGGTGGGGAGGGTTAGGCTGCAGGGTGGGGAGGGTTAGGCTGCAGGGTGGGGAGGGTTAGGGGTTAGAATACTCACCTACTTGGATTGGGATTCTGACTGTCGGGATGCAGCTGCCGGTATTGTGACCGCCGGCATCCTGTACCCAACCTGCTCCGTACATACAGCAGATGGTAATGGAATGGGCTAAGAGCAGGGTATCCTCCAGAATGTGTGGCTGGCAGGACTACTTACCTGCAGTGCACCACGATGGGCGTATGAAGGGGGCGCTGGTGTAAGTAGTGTTTATGCACATCCTGGATGAATCGCAGCAGGTTTCCTTTACTGTCAGGGAGTCCCCTAAAATAAAGCAACAAGAGAAGACCACTCAGACACGTACATATTCCCAATGACCATCCTGTAGCCACTTTCCCCAATAAACCACTGTCATCGCCCTCTTCCAGCTCCTGCCACCCTCCCCATCATAGCTCCGTATCTCCACCCATCTTTATTAGATACCCAGACGGGTCAGTACCAGCCTCCAAAGCCATTAAGTGACCATGGCTTTTCCTATAGACCCCCTATAAATCTGCAGCCCCTTCCCCATCGTCTCTCACTCATACGTACAGCTCAGGCCAGGACGTGAACTGGAGGTGAATGATGGAACGTTTCAGGCTTTGGTCCTTGTACTGCAGGGAGATGACCCTCTCCACGTGTGTGTCGGCCACTTTGTGGCTGGTGAGGGTCAGAGTGATGTGTCCATGAACCAGAGGCTGACCGCGCTCGCTGGGGAAATACCGCACAACTTTTTGCTGGAAAAGAGACGCTCAGGTTAGTGCGCTGTAACATCCCAACACTGCCCCTTCCAGCAACCCTCACACTTCCCCTTCCGGCGCCCCTCATGCACTGCCCCTTCCGGCCCCCCTCATGCACTGCCCCTTCCGGCCCCCCTCATACACTGCCCCTCCCAGGGCCCCCCTCATACACTGCCCCTCCCAGTGCCCCCCCCCACACTGCCCCTCCCAGCGCCCCTCATACACTGCCCCTCCCAGCGCCCCTCACACACTGCCCCTCCCAGTGCCCCCCCCACACTGCCCCTCCCAGTGCCCCCCCCACACTGCCCCTCCCAGTGCCCCTTCCAGCCCCCCACACACTGCCCCCTTCCAGCGCCCCTCACAATGCCCCCTTCCAGCGCCCCTCACACTGCCCCCTTCCAGCGCCCCTCACACTGCCCCTCCCAGCGCCACCCACACTACCCCCTCACACTGCCCCTCCCAGCGCCCCCTCACACACTGCCCCTCCCAGCGCCCCCTCACACACTGCCCCTCCCAGCGCCCCCTCACACACTGCCCCTCCCAGCGCCCCCTCACACACTGCCCCTCCCAGCGCCCCCTCACACACTGCCCCTCCCAGCGCCCCCTCACACACTGCCCCTCCCAGTGCCCCCCCCACACTGCCCCTCCCAGTGCCCCTTCCAGCCCCCCACACACTGCCCCCTTCCAGCGCCCCTCACAATGCCCCCTTCCAGCGCCCCTCACACTGCCCCCTTCCAGCGCCCCTCACACTGCCCCTCCCAGCGCCACCCACACTACCCCCTCACACTGCCCCTCCCAGCGCCCCCTCACACACTGCCCCTCCCAGCGCCCCCTCACACACTGCCCCTCCCAGCGCCCCCTCACACACTGCCCCTCCCAGCGCCCCCTCACACACTGCCCCTCCCAGCGCCCCCTCACACACTGCCCCTCCCAGCGCCCCCTCACACACTGCCCCTCCCAGCGCCCCCTCACACACTGCCCCTCCCAGCGCCCCCTCACACACTGCCCCTCCCAGCGCCCCCTCACACACTGCCCCTCCCAGCGCCCCTCACACTGCCCCCTCACAGCGCCCCCTCACACTGCCCCCTCACAGCGCCCCCTCACACTGCCCCTCCCAGCGCCCCCTCACACTGCCCCTCCCAGCGCCCCCTCACACTGCAGCCTTTATCTAATGCATACACAATATGGATGTGGATAGAAAGGTCTACAGTAAAAAGTTAGACAATGTCTAGATAGACACCATATGTTAGACAGGCAATAAGTCGACAGGGACAAAAGGTCGACACACAAACTCAACATGTAAGAAGGTCAACAGGTACAAATGGTCGACAGGGTCAAAAGGTCGACCTGCTGATGGTCGACATGAAAATGGTAGACTTTTTTTTTTGTATCCCTAATCTTCGCCCTAACCCTTCCCCTTGGTGCCTGACCCTAACCGTCCAGTGTCTAACCCTAACCAAACAAAAAAATGTGTCAACCTTTTAAACCTGTCGACCTATTGCCTGTCTATCTACACATTGTCTACATTTTTACTGTAGATCTTTAGACCAGATCCCACACAATATATGAACAGAAGAATATGGGGGGATAAAACTAAATGGGAAAGTGTATGAAATAAAACATGGTAGCATAATAAAAAATAGCATTATAATGAAGAAGTAGTATAGAATAATGAATGCATTATACATTTTTGCATATGATGTTATTAGTAGAATACAGTTTTTTCACATAAAAGGAACATACAGATGTTTTTAAAATTAGTTGGAGATGTTTAAAAATGTTAATATGGAATTTTCTTTTTCTAAGTAAATGAGGCACTAAGGATCCTAGAGAGTAACGAAGATTTAGTTACTGACCCTTGTAACTGGCTCATTTGATTACCTCCCTACAGTTTATATTACATTTGCTTATAAGATTATATTGGACATATTGGGTGAACTAAAAGAACAATGGATTTAGGCTAGATGTCTTATACACATGTACATACCCCCAAACTATGTGCATCAATATCTCTTGCAAAATTGATCACCGTAACTAAACATTTCTTATATCTGTTTCTTATATCTGACCGTAATTATTTTATCTTCTAGAACGCATACTCCCGGCAAGCAAAGGGTACGGCCATTGGCCGCCTTTCGTCCCCAGCTATCCCACTATCTTCTAAGGTTTTTGGGAAGACTGTCCCTTTAACCTGCGTCAGGCGCAGCTGGCCTGACAGGCACCACTAAGATGTTCTCTCTCACCTCTCCGCCTGGAAGGGGGCGCAGGGTCCTGCCCTTCCTATCTCTAGGTGCTGTTTGAAACCCCCCTAGTCAGTTTTCCCACCGCCTGCGTGGCGTGCAGTAGTGACCTTCCTGGCCTCTCAGGCTCATTGCGCCCGGACTCGTCTGACTTTTGAAGGTACGGATTTCTTTTTATTTTCTCACAATTTTGTGTATTTTGCTCATTTTATGAATGAAAATTACAGGTTGTGGGTATTTCGCAGAAATATGTCGGTTTGTCCAGGGCACACTGCGCCTCTTAAAATGTAGTATTTTTTTGTTTTACTTGCTTTAAGGTTAATAAATGTGGTTTTGTGAATCAGATTTCCATATATTCTCTCTTTGTACATCCTAATGAAGGTCACTGATCACTTTAAGAGCGTTAGAATTGAGTTAATTAGGTGCTAATGACGATTTTATAACAAGCGCCTGTCACCTGGGAGTCCCAGAGGTGCGCCTGGCGCAGGGTCAAAGAGGGAATCACTTATTGGTTCAGGTTTATCAATGACCATTTATTTGTCTTGAATGGAGATATATCCAGTTTGACACGATTTATATAATATTTGGGATATAATCCATTAAATCTCTCACATATGATTTGGGTGACAAAGGCAACACTTGAGGTGTTTGAATATATACAATGAGTATGATATTCGCACTAAAACATTACAAACCTAATGGTGGAAAAAGGAGGGCAGATAGGAATTACTATCACAGATGCCTCCAGGTGAACCGCATGCTGGACATATAAATGGAATTCATTATTCAGATTTAAAAATAAAATAAATGATGCATTTCATGGCAAGGTTTTTAAGAAACAAAATCAGACAAGGCAATTATTTATGCCAATATATTGGAAAGGCTTACTACCCTTGTGCCAAATCATCAATTTCCTTTTGTGCCCGTAGGTGGCCAGTTTTTGTCACTACACGATGGACCAGACAAATGGAATCACCTATTAGCTGCTATTGCATGAATGCACAATTGTGATACTTCTATGTACAACCGATCCTCTTCTCATTACAAAACTGCCCAATGTACCATGCAATGGGAAGACACAGGTAGTAAGTAGATGAATGACTGGTCGAGGCACTCACCTTTTCTATCTCCAGGTCAGACACCAACATGACAATCAATGAGACCTTCTGTTCATAAATCATTAACCAGAAGTCAGAGGCTGTTCCTGCCAGCGGTGCCTGCGTGGCGATGACAGTTGGGCAGTATGGCGAGAGGTCCTCGATCTTACTAGCATTGATGTAATCATCCTTTCCAGACTGTAGGACGATGCGATTTTTGTCATATGGCATAATGTCCTGATGCCTGTTCTTCATAGTATAACAACGAGCAATGGCAATGGAAAGGTGTCTAGCCTCCTTCTCCTGGGCATCCTGGAACTCTTTCCACATGAAATCCAACTGGGTTGCAGATCCAGGTACTGGTTTTTCGAGAGCTCCAACCACAACGCGGAAACGTTCGAGGTCAGACAACAGCCTCATGATGCGTTCCGGCTTTTCATACGGATCATTCTCTATCAGCTGAATGCTCTTGGGTTTCTGCCCATCCTTAGAATCAGCTTTGGTCGGTTGCAACAATGGTTGCCCAACTGAAGTTTTCGACCCTCCATGTTGGCTCTCAGGGCTAGATGAAAGAAGATCATCTGTGGTGGAGCTCTGCCTCTGAAAGACAGGATCAGTAGATCCTTGACTTAACGGTGTTGTTCCAGGTGTCAATGTAGGAGGTGGTCTCTGAGGCATAGTTGTAGAGGTAGACACAGTAGATGAAAGGACTGCTGGAGGTTGGACAACCAGAGATGGCTGGGGAGAAGGTGCTGGAGAAGGAATGGCTGGAGCTCCAGACACAATAGCTGCACCTGGTAACTGGCTCAGAGCCGGGCTACCAGGAGGTTGTATGTGATGAGAAAGAGGAGCAGCTTGAGGTGCTCCTATTGGCATTTGAGATCCAGGTGGTATTGAATTCACTATACCACCAGCAGAGGGAACTGTGTGTCTCGCAGGGGGAACAAAGGGCATTGTTGGCGCAATTTGGGACGCTGATCCAGGAGGTAGAGTTTGCATTGTGGGAACTGAAGGATGGTTGAGAATTTGAGACGACGACTGACTCATGGGTGGAGGTATAGCTTGTACCTGCTGGTGAGATGCTCTAGGCAGAGCACCAGGAAAGGTTGTGTGGAGAGGCTGCTGTGGCAGGTTATCCTGGTGGGTGACTGGATACCGCTGCGGCATTACGTGTGGAGGGGCTTGAACTGATGGGTGTGAAGGCTGCACTGCAAACTGCTGAAACTGCTGCTGAGGTGGCATTTGGTTAATAAAAGGCATTCCTGGAGGCTGCCCCTGTGGCTGATAGACAGTAGGCGGCTGTGGATGAAGGACGGCCCTCATCTGAGGTGTAAATTGAGGCAGTGCAGGAGCTGTGAACTGTGGCTGTCCAGGAAGAGGCTGCTGCCGTACCTGCACGTCCAGCTTTGGCTGGGACTGCCCAGGCATCTGAAACATCTGAGATGACTGAGGATGTGGTAAATGTGGTTGAACATAATTTTGAACCCCGCTTGGAGGATATGGAAACGGAGTGGTCGGACCCATTACTGGATGCCCAGGAGCTCCCATATAACCACTCTGAGAAAAGTTTGGCGGCATGGGCTGGTTGTGCAGAGGTGCCCCCGTAGTGGCTGGGCCTGGCAACCTGGGAGCTGTGTAGCTTGAAATGGGCCCTTGAATGCTGTCCACTGTAGTGGTTGCTGGACGAATGCCTTGCGCAACCTGAGGATGAAAATGATTCATTGCTGCTGGATTAGGGAAATGCAGCCTTGAATCGGGAGGCTGGACACACTGGTTTAGGGCAACAGGTACAGCTGATGACTGTGGGACTGGCTGCCCCATTCTATAGGCCATTGTAGTATTTGGCTGAAACTGAGGTGCTAGTGGTGCCGCTCCAGAAACCGGCAATGGTACATGCTGTGGGGAAGTCCTCTGTGCGAGGTAACCTTGCGGCACGGTGGCAGATGCTGGGTTCGGATGAAAAGGTCCCCTCGCTGGATACATGCCTGGAATCTGCGATGGTGAAGAAGTCGGTATATGACCAGGCCTGCTGGGCTGAGTAGCGGGTGGATGCATGAACTGTGAAGAGATGGCTGTGCCAGAGCTCACTGGAGGAATATTGCCATAAGAGACTGGCGGGAAGGCGTGACCGTGCATAATACGGGCAGCGAAGTGTTGTGTTTGCCCAGGCAAAGCATTATAAGAAGCCTGGCTGAAAGGCACTGCTTGTGGATCCGGCATAGGTGCACTTGCTGTTCTACCATCCCTGTAAGGGTTCGTGCCAGGTGGTCTTATTCCACTATAAGCAGCTACAGGATCTACGGGATATACGCCCAGGGCGTCTGCAGACAACCGGTCCAGGTGAGCAAGAAGAGCTTCAGGGGGTAAACTCTTCAGCTCTTCGGGCAGATCAGAGAGGAATAAAGAGGAGAACTGCTGTATGTCTGCAAGATCGGCACCAGAAACGTTCCCAAGGTCCAAGTCAGACATCCTCTTCTCTAGCGCCGGCTTAGGGGCTGTTGGACGAGGCGGTGGTTTCTTCTTCAGTTCTCTAGCCAAAACAAAACAAGGAATATTACACTTCGGTGCACGACTTACAATAAAAAAAAAATACAGGAGCATGCAAGACGAGCTTAGAGTGGAAATTACCGTTCCAGAATGTGCTGTCGGCTGGCTTGAGAGGCCTCGTACACTCCCCGAGCTTTCTCCAGGAGTTTGGCAACTTTGCTTTCCAAGTCTGCATAAAAATCCCTTCCTTCCTGAGACTTCTTCATTAGGTCCCCATAGGCCTCAAAGGAAGAGATGAGAGTCTGCACAGTGTGATTCCACCTGTAGAAGATATGCAGGAGGAAAACAGTCCGACTCAGCGAGCTACAATCGAGTGCGTCAAAGATAGCGTGCAACAGCGGCGCTCACGGGACTGTTACAAATGAATATACAGACTCACTGAAAGTCCAATGTTTCAGATATAGGGCTCGATTCAGACCCGCTCGATAGATGCCTTTGCACGCTAGATGCCTTCGCAAATTCAGCAAGTCAGGCGATCACACGGCAAGGCATTAGCACGCCCACTATGTCTTATCATGCGATCACGTTGTGTATGCAGACACCTACCAGCTGGTCTTAAGACGCCCACTTGCGCACGTCATTTCCAGGAAGTGTATGCAACCACTGGTAACAGAGTACCATCAAATGCGATCGCAGCACTTGAAGTTGACTATACCCTACCGCAAGCACTGCGAGCGCTTCAGTGTAAATTTCAGCCAAGTGACGTGTACTATGACGCTGTCTCTTAATTATGCGCGCCTCTGAAACGACATTAAGACGCTCAGCCACGCCTGTGTTCGCACCTCCACTCCCCCGTTTCTAGTGGCCAGCCCCTGTCACCAACCCATAAACGGCTTCTCCTGACACTTATTTAGCCGGGGTGTCTATGCGCAGCGAGCAAACGCTTCCCGATCGCTCGCACTGGTTTGCGCACGCACATTGTGATGCGTACCAATGCGCACAATCGGCTGGCTGCGTGCGAATGCATCCTAGCGAGCGGGCCTGAATCAGGTCCATTATTCCTTCCCTGATGACGGAATATCCGAAAAGTTGGCTCTTAAGTGAGTCTTACGCCTCGCTGTATTGGTAACCCTTCCGGTTTTCCAAAGGGTGACAGCGTGTGCGGCTTTTTACCTAAATTGTGTTATATTTGCTGCTATCTACCATTGGTACCCATCATTGTTAGTCCACTTGGGTTGCTGTTATTGTCTTGCAGCTATATCATGATAGCTCTGGTTTTTGAAGCCTCTCCCTGGTTGCCACAATGCTGTAGCATCCCTTCCGGTTTCTAGTTGGAGCCTCATCTGGTTGCTATGACTGTGTTGCGTCACTTCCGGTTTCGGAAGTGTAGACAAAACTCCAAGCAGGTGCTACTAACAGCGGCAGCAGGTGAGCACAAGGTTTCTTAATTTGTGCAGGTACATGTTTCGCACAATTACGCTAAGGACCGGACTCAGAGTACGCGGGGAAGCGTTTTACGCGGATTCCCCATGTACGGGTATCTGCGTATGCGCTGGACCCGTGTTGCAACTCTGCAGCTTGGGTCTGCGACATCACTCGCAGTTTGGCTGCAGACAGATGGTCAGTGATTCACAGTCTGCTGCCATCTTGGGGCGGGGACGGTCTCAGTTTCCCAGAATGGAAGCCAGAATTTCTATTGGCTGACAGAGATTTACTGCACTCTTTTTAGCAACTACGTCAGCCGACTTGTGACGCCATGGGTCACTTAGCCAGCCGATGGGATTGCAGATGATCAGATGCTGCATCCTAGGACGCAGCTCGGATCAGTACTGCAGCAGTTGCATTACCATATTACAGCTATCGCAGCTGCTACCATGTTAGTAGCTGCGATAGCTAGTGCTTCCTCTGCTGAATCAGTTGGATAAGTTATTGTCTCATATGTTGCTATTTATGTTGTCAAGTCTCCTGAAGTTACTCTATCAACTGGATATGCACTGTATGGCTAAGGGATTATGTGGGGGGAGGGGGTTCTCCTCCTATAGGCACCTTACCAGGACTAGAATCCCTCCCACCCACTTCCTGGCACTGGATAAAATCAGACATTACCAGACGAGCAGCGAGGGAGGACTTCCTACCATGTGACCAACCCACCCACTTCCTGGGACTGGCGGACATCAGACATTACCCTACAAGCAGCGATGGAGGACTTCCTACCATGTGACCAACCCACCCACTTCCTGGGACTGGCGGACATCAGACATTACCCTACAAGCAGCGATGGAGGACTTACTTCTGCTCAGACTCTGTGAGGATCTTCCGTATTGGCGCATATTTGACATTTGCTTCAGTCAGTGCTTTTAAGATGTTCTCTTGAGCCGAAAGGTTCTGGTCAATGTAAACCTTCAACTGCTCGTACTTCTTCAGCTGTTCTGCAAAAAGTTTCTGAGAGACCAGAGGACGAGTCAGTCAGACTAGGATAACAGGATTTTGGTACTTACCGTTAAATCCATTTCTCCGATTCCACAGGGGACACTGGAGCTTCATGACAGTGGGGTATAGACGGTGGGTTGAGTTGAGCCTGGCACTTTAAAAATCTACAAGTGTGACTGGCTCCTCCCCCTCTATGCCCCATCAGCCCCAGTTTTAAAGAACTGAGCCCGAGAGGAGACGGAGAACAGACTGAAGAACAGAGAAGGAGAACAGGAAAAGAAACAATCCAACATACTGACACACTGCAAGAACACAGCAGGCTGCAGTGATAAACAGTCACAATGAAAACAGACCAAACTGCAACAGAACTGAAGCAGAACAAGTAACTGAGAACAGGCAAGAAGCACTGGGTGGGCGTCCAGTGTCCCCTGTGGAATCGGAGAAATGGATTTAACGGTAAGTACCAAAATCCTGTTTTCTCCTTCATCCACTAGGGGACACTGGAGCTTCATGACAGTGGGGACGTCCCAAAGCTACCCTCCTGCAAGACACTACGACCAAAATTTGAAGCAGAAGCCGCAAAAGTGTCAAATCTGTAGAAACGTACAAAAGTATGAACCGAAGACCACGTCGGTGCCCTACAAAGCTGTGAAGCTGAGATACCTCTACGTGCTGCCCAAGAAGTACCCACAGAGCGCGTAGAATGCGCAGAAATGGATACCGGCGGTGGTCTTGCAGAAGCAACATATGCCTGACGAATAGTCAGATGAATCCACCTGGCCAAAGTTTGCTTAGACGCAGGCCAGCCACACCGATTAGCATCATAAAGGATGAACAGAGCCTCTGATTTACGTAGCCCCTCAGTACGGGACACACAAATGCGAAGTGCCCGAACCACATCCAAGGAGTGAGAATCCCCAGAAGAGTCCGACAACGCTGGCACTACAATCGGCTGATTCAGATGAAAACCCGAGACCACCTTGGGCAAAAAGGAAGGGCGGGTACGAAGTTCCGCCTGATCCTCGTGAAAAATCAAGTAAGGGGAACGGCAGGACAAGGCTCCAAGTTCAGACACTCGTCTGGCCGAAGCCAGGGCCAATAAAAGGATCATCTTCCAAGTCAAATACTTCAATTCCACCTCCTGCAAAGGCTCAAAGGTGGCTGACTAAAGAAAAGATAAAACAAGATTCAGGTCCCAAGGAGCCGTGAGTGGCACAAAGGGGGGCTGAATTCTAAGTACCCCTTGAAAAAAGGTCTGAACCTCCGGAATCAGAGCTAGGCGACGCTGGAAAAAAATTGAAAGAGCAGAAATCTGCACTTTAAGCGATCCCAAGCGTAAGCCCGCATCAAGGCCTTTTTGAAGGAAAAGAAGAAGACGTGTTAAATGAAAAGAGGAAGTGGAGGATCCACGACCTTCACACCAGGAGATATAAACCATCCAAATGCGATGATAATGCGCTGATGTTACCGGTTTTCTAGCCCTAAGC
This sequence comes from Taudactylus pleione, assembly GCA_031769625.1. NCBI lineage: Eukaryota > Metazoa > Chordata > Amphibia > Anura > Myobatrachidae > Taudactylus > Taudactylus pleione. The sequence continues at coordinate 117,358 of JAUIMM010001536.1, read as the reverse complement.
ATGGTAGGAATGACCGACCTAGGAACACCATGGCTTCTTAGGATGGCGGTCTCAATACCCACGCCGTTAAACGAAGCCGCCGTAAATCCGGGTACACACATGGACCCTGTTGTAGAAGGTCCGATCGTAGCGGAAGAGGCCAAGGTTCGTCTGCCAGAAGGAATAATAGATCGGAGTACCAAACCCGACGAGGCCAAACCGGAGCCACTAGAATGACGGTGGACGACTCTCGTTTGATCCGCTTGAGAATCCGAGGGAGGAGCGGAAACAGTGGGAACAGGTACAGAAGGCTGTACGGCCAAGGGATCAGTAAAGCATCCGCTCCCACCGCTGCCGGATCCATGGTCCTGGAGCAGTAAAGGGGTAGTTGATGATTTATCCGAGATGCCATCAGGTCTATCTGTGGTTTCCCCCATCTGCAAACCAGTTGATGAAAGGCCTCGGGATGAAGGGACCACTCCCTGGGATGAAGATCCTGACGACTGAGGTAGTCCGCTTCCCAGTTGTTGACTCCCGGAATAAACACTGCGGAAATGACCTCTACGTGTCTTTCTGCCCACACAAGGATGCGACTGGCTTCTCTCATTGCCAGACGACTGCGGGTTCCTCCTTGGCGATTTATGTATGCCACTGCCGTGGCGTTGTCGGATTGTATCCGAACCGGAAGTCCTCGTAAAAAGAGGAGCAGCCTGTATCAAAGCTCTGTAGATTGCCCGCAGTTCGAGAACATTGATTGGTGAGAGGGATTCCTGCTGCGACCAAAGCCCCTGGAAGTGATTGTCCAGCACCACCGCTCCCCATCCGCGGAGGCTGGCCTCCGTGGTGACCAAGGTCCAATTCCAAATTCCGAAGCGCCGACCCGTTAACAGATGTTCCGTCCGAAGCCACCAGAGCAAGGATATGCGGGTCCGGGGAGACAACGCACCAGCCGATGCATCTGTAGGTGGGACCCGGACCATTGAGACAGAAGATCCAGTTGAAAAATTCTGGAGTGAAATCTGCCGAATTGGATGGCCTCGAAGGAAGCCACCATTTTTCCCAGGAGACGGATGCAAAGATGCACCAATACTTTCCTAGGTCTGAGCACCAGACGAACCAGCTCCTGTATGGCTATGGCCTTGTCCCTTGGCAAGAATATACGAAGCAGAACAGTGTCTAGAATCATTCCTAGGAACTGAAGTCTTTGGGACGGCATCAACTGAGACTTCTGGAAGTTCACAATCCATCCGTGTTGAATGAGAATCTGATGTGTAAGGGACACTTGGTGTAAAAGGACTTCTGCCGTCGGAGCCTTGATGAGTAAATCGTCTAGGTACGGAACTATCGTCACTCCCCGAGAGCGCAAGTTAGACACCATGACGACCATCACTTTGGTGAATACCCTGGGAGCTGACGAGAGACCGAATGGCAGGGCCTGAAACTGGTAATGAGCTTCCCTGATGGCAAATCTGAGGAAAGCCTGGTGAGGAACCCAAATTGGGACATGCAGATAGGCGTCCTTGATATCTATCGACACCAGAAACCCTCCTGCCTCTAGTCCCGCAATGCAGAATGGAGAGACTCCATCTTGAACCTGTAAAATGAAAGATACTGGTTCAAGGATTTCAGATTCAGAATGGGTCTGACTGACGCATCCGGTTTCGGAACCACAAAAAGGTTTGAGTAAAACCCTTGTCTTTGTGCAGTGGGAACCGCCACAAAAACCTCGGCCAGCAAAAGTTTCTCGATCGCTTGACGCAAAATTAGTTGCTTCAAGGGATCGACGGGCAAACCTGTTGTAAAATAACGCACAGGAGGAGTGAAAGCGAACTCGATCTTGTATCCGTGAGATACCAGATTCCGAACCCAAGTGTCCGGAGAAGTCCGTCCCCAAACCTCCGAGAAACGCTGGAGACGAGCCCCCACCTTCAGATTTCCGAGATGGGATGGGAGCCCATCATGCCACAGGCTTGTCTGCTGGCTTGGGATCAGGACGGCGGGCATTATTTGCTTGACATCCTCTAGCACGGCCTCCTCGCCCCGCTGAAGACGAACCTCGCGATCGTCCCTGAAATCTTGCAGATGGTCGAAAGGAACGAAAGGAAGCGACGCGGAGGAGGTGCTGATGAAGGTAGAAAGTTACTCTTACCTCCAGTGGCCAGCGAAATCCACTTGTCCAGCTCTGGACCAAATAAAATATCGCCTGTGAAAGGAAGAGCTTCCACTGCGCTTTTTGACTCAGCATCCGCTTGCCAGGCACGAAGCCAAAGTGCCCGGCGAGCAGAGACCGCCGAAGCAGAAATCCTAGCGCCTACCTGGCCGATATCTCTGGAGGCGTCTCCTAAGTATACTGCAGACTCCTGAATATGTTCTGCCAAGGTAATCAGATCTGCCCGCGGAGTATTGGATTTAAGACCCCGAGTCAATTGTTCCGCCCATTTTTCCACAGCCTTATTGACCCAAGATCCTACCAAGGCCGGCCGGCCGAAGTGCACCCGCGGCCGTATAAATGGATTTCAAAGTGGTTTCTAATCTCCGCTCTGAGGTTTCCTTCAATGTAGTAGCTCCTGGAACAGGTAACGTGGTCTTCTTTGATAACCGAGAAACCAAAGAATCTCCCACCTCTTCCTATATCCGCAGGAAATGGGTAAAGAGAGAGGGTAAATGCTTAGGAATCTGGAATTTACGGTACGGATTCTGCCAGGCTGCCGTCATCTGTTCGTCCAACTGGAGAGAAACAGGGAATGTGACAGCAATCTTCTGTGACCTGGCAAATAAGGAGTCTTCTAACGATTCTGGAGCTTCCTGGCCAGAAATCTTTAGAACTTCCCTTACCGCTAGGATGAGTGCATCAATACCTTGCATTGCCTCAGGTTCTTGTGAGTAAGTCTCTACGTCTGATTCGTCCAGCATCTCCCCTTCCTCCTGAGACGAGTGATCCGCTGGCAAATCCTCTTCCGACTGGAGAACCGCTGGAAGAGCCCTCTTCTTAGATGAGCGACTTACCGTAGCTTCAGGAGCTTTAGATGCAGAACCCATCACCTGAGCAAGGCTATTCACCGAGCGGACTAAATTCTGAGCCCACGCTGGTTCTGTTGCTAGAAAAGAAGGGTGAGATGTGCTAGGTAGATCTCTGGCGGCCTCCCGTTCCCTACAGGAAGCGGCTAATTCAGAAGAAAGATCCGCCATGACCCCTGCCAAACTATTTATGAAGGAGGGAGTGACAGACTGCGTGTTAGCACTCTCTGCTTCACACGTCTCGCACAGGGAAGACCCTTCGGAGCGAGCATGGGTAAATTTCTTCCTGCACTTAGTGCAGGCAAAACAAGAGATATGGTAAGAACTTACCTTTGTTATCTCTGTTTCTACGAAGTCCATAGGGTCCACAGGGTTGACCTTGGGGTATAGCTGGATCTGGATCCACGGGCACCACGCAGTTAAAGCTTTGCTGCTCCCAGGATGCACTTGGGTCCGTCCTCCTCTATACCCCGCCCCCGACCACAGGCACCTCAGTTGGTAAGCAGCTAAGGCCGGAGGAGGAGACTAAACAGAGAGAAGGAAGACTGGAACACACAAGAAACCATACTCACAGAAATGTGAGACGGAAAACCGGTGACCAGCCACACAGCCCATTTGAAGCCAGGTGCGTCAGGGCGGGCGCCCTGTGGACCCTATGGACTTCGTAGAAACAGAGATAACAAAGGTAAGTTCTTACCATATCTCTTATTTTCTACTTCAGGGTCCATAGGGGGTCCACAGGGTAGACCTTGGGGATGTCCCAAAGCAGTTCAACTAAGGGCGGGGACGCTCCTGTGCTGAAAGGAGAACTTTGGGCAAAAACTCAGGACGCGTGCGGAGCACCGCCCTGTCCTGGTGAAAAATCAGAAAAGGAGGGCGACAGGAAAGCGCCCCCAATTCTGACACCCTCCTGGCAGAAGCAATTGCCAGGAGAAAAATGGTCTTAAACGTCAGCCACTTGAGCTCCACCGACTCAAGCGGCTCAAAAGGAGGACCTTGCAAGACCCGCAGTACCACCGCCAAGTCCCAAGTAGCCACCGGAGGCACGAAGGGAGGCTGGATCCTGAGAACACCTTGGAAAAAGGTGTGAACATTAGGCAGTGTAGCAATCTGTCGCTGAAACCACACGGACAAAGCAGACACATGAACCTTCAGAGAGGCCAGGCGTAAGCTGAGGTCCAAACCCGATTGAAGAAACTCCAAGATTCTGGAAACCCGGAACACCTGCGGATCATAGTTTCTGGATTCACACCACTGAAAATAAGTGCGCCACACCCTGTGGTAAATCCGCGCGGAAGCAGGCTTGCGTGCCCTAAGATTGGTACCAATGACCGAACTGGAGAAACCCCTAGACCTCAAGACGGCTGTCTCAAGAGCCACGCCGTCAAAGACAGCCGACCCAGATCCGGGTAAAGGCAGGGCCCTTGAGACAACAGATCCCGACGCTGAGGGAGAAGGTACGGAGCGTCGATGGAGAGGCACCTCAGATCGGAGTACCAAGGATGTCTGGGCCACGCCGGAGCCACCAGCACGAGCGTGCCGCCGTCCTGCTTGAATTTCAGCAGAACCCGAGGAAGCAGGGATATCGGAGGAAACAGATACGCCAGGTGAAACGTCCATTTCACAGACAGAGCGTCTACCAGACAGGCGCCTGCGTCTCTTGTCCTTGACCCGTAAACGGGCAACTTGTGATTGTGACGGGAGGCCATCAAGTCCAGCTCCGACAGCCCCCACCTGTCCACGAGTAGCTGAAACACCTCTGGGTGAAGCGACCATTCCCCGGGATGCACGTCGTGATGGCTGAGGAAGTCCGCCTCCCAATTGAGGACTCCGGGAATGAAGACTGCCGAGATCGCTGGAACGTGACACTCCGCCCAAGCAAGAATGCGAGACACCTCCGACATTGCTGCCGACTGCGAGTTCCCCCTTGGTGGTTGATGTACGCCACCGTGGTGGCGTTGTCGGACTGCACCTGAACCGCCCTTCCGTGAAGAGCGGGGCGGACGACTGCAGGGCCCTGTATACCGCCCGCAGTTCCAGGATGTTGATGGGGAGAAGTGCTTCTTCCGCGGACCAACAACCCTGAAGCGATAATGAGCCGGTCACTGCCCCCCAACCCCGGAGACTGGCATCCGTCGTGAGCAGGACCCAGTCCGGGATCCAAAAGGGGCGCCCCTCGACCAGATGCGCTGTCTGAAGCCACCAAGCCAAAGACTGCCGAACCTCCGGAGACAACACCAGCATCTGCGAGCGGATCCGGTGAGGTAACCCGTTCCATTCCGATAGAATCAGCCCCTGCAGGGGCCGGGAATGGAACTGGGCAAATTCCACCATGTCGAATGTCGACACCATGGACCCCAGAACTCTCATAGCCGAATGGACCGACAGACGGCAACTGCTCAGGCAACTGTGTATCCGCAGCTGCAGGGAGGAGACCTTCTCCGGAGTCAGTTGCTGACGAGAATCCAGCAGGGCTCCCAAATGAACCATCCGCTGTGATGGAATCAGGGAGGACTTCTTACAATTTATCAACCACCCATGTGCTTGAAGACAAGCAGTGGTCAGGTGGAGATGTCGAAGAAGCACCTCCGGGGAGCTCGCCAGCAGCAGAAGATCGTCCAGGTACGGCAACAGACGTAGACCCTGACCCCGAAGGTGGGCAGCCATAACTGCCATCACCTTGGTGAACACCCTCGGAGCCGTGGAAAGACCGAAAAGCAACACCCGAAATTGGTAGTGATGGTTCAGGACAACAAACCTCAGATACCGCTGATGTGCCGATGCTATGGGCATATGGAGATAGGCGTCCTGGATATCGAGGGAGACCATATAATCCTCGGGTTCCATCGCCAGAATGATGGAACGTAACGTTTCCATCCTGAACTTGGGAACTCTGAGGTATCTGTTCAGAGACTTCAAATTCAGGATAGGGCGATGAGAACCATTGGGCTTCTGTACCAGAAACAGAGTAGAATAGTACCCCATCCCGCGCTGAGACTGCGGAACGGGAACAATGACCCCTGCTTGTAGCAAGGATTCTATAGCTACCTGAATCTGACCAGCTTTGGTCTTGTCCAGAGAAGGACTCGTGCAGAAAAACTGGTGGGGCGGCCTGAACCGAAAAGACAGGGCGTACCCCTGAGAGACTACTTCTCAAACCCAGGCATCCATGGTGGTATTGTGCCAACACTGGGTGAATTGGAGAAGTCGGCCTCCCACTCTGGGGTCCCCCAGAGAGAGGCCCGTCCCATCTGGCAGCAGGCTTATCCTCCTGCTTGGAAGAAGGGCGCCGAGCACTCCATGCCTGCTTCTTGGGCTTGGGTGCGGCCTTGGTCGCCGAATGTCTCGGGAAGGACTGGCCCTTGGCCTTACCCTGAACCCGAAAGGACCGAAAGGCAGAGCTCCTCACTTTAGCCGGCGCAGAGGCCGAAGGGAGGAAAGCAGACTTGGACTTAGCCAAAGTATCCACTATTTTGTCCAAATACGGACCAAATAGTAAATCACCATTAAAAGGCAAGGCCTCCAGACCCATTTTTGAATCTGCATCAGCCCTCCAGGACCTCAGCCACAGGGAGCGCCGAGCAGACACCGCTGCAGCCGACACCCTAGAAGTGAGCAGGCTGCCATCCAAAGACGCTTCCCCAATATAGGAAGCTGCATCCCGCATCTGTCCCACTAACGCTCTCTGGATATCCGGAGCCTCATCAGGAAAGGTATCCTCCAAGGCATTGGCCCAGGCCTCAATGGCTTTAGCCACCCAGGAGATAGCCATGGACGGGCGAGCCACCGCCCCGGAAAGAGAATAAATGGATTTTAAACAAGTCTCCACCTTCCTGTCCGTGGGATCCTTCAAAGAGGAGATAGACGGCAATGGCAGCGTCGCGCTTTTGATCAAGCGGGTAACGCGGGAATCCACCGCCGGCGGAGTCTCCCATTTCCTGCAATGAGCTTCAGGAAAAGGATAGTTCGCCGCCAACCTCTTCTGTGGATGGAACCTCTTACTGGGTAATTGCCAGGCCGCCGCCATATGATCCGTTAATTGATCAGACAGGGGGAACACAGTTGAAGTCACCTTGGCTTTTTAAAATTAGGAAACTTCGACCTAGGAGCCGGCGCATCATCCTCAACATGTAGGATAGCCCGCACCGCCCTAACTAAGGCTGGAACATTAATGGAGGACTTAGCTTCCACCTCCTGCCCCATGGCATCAGAGTCAGAGTCCTCATGGATTTCTCCGTCATCTGAGGACACTTCCGAGTCCGACAACTGCGCAGCTAGTGAACTCACAATCGGACGTTTAGACACCCTTGGTGGCACATCACCTTGCAACATGGACTGAAACGCCGAGGATGAAGCCGCCAGACTGGGGGAGACTGCACATACACAGGCAGTCCCGAGTAAGGACCCACAGTCTGGGCCCCGGGGGGGACACCAATATTTGTGGAACACCCGGGGAATGGGGGATGGTGGGCTGAGGCAACGCCCTAGAAGGGACCGCTGATGGGACCGATAACCGGTCCGCAATAGACGCCAGCACCTGTGAAAACATCGCCCAAGGAGGGTCCTGTGACACAGGGGGGTTGGAGGGGCCCGGTACCAGCTGGCACCGCCCGCACAGACCATCCTGAGATAAGTCCTCCCCATCAACTCCAGCAGCACAGCGTCTGCAGGAAAATAGCACAGGAGCCGCTCAGTCTCCTCATCAGACATGATACCGTAAATACACAAGAAATACGTATCACCAGAGGAATTACGGTTTTAACACCCGCACACTCACCAGTATGCGAAACAACAGCCCAGATGTGGTACTGTGTAACAGTATGTGACTGACCCCACAAATACGTGATTTATATAAGTGAGGGTCTCAGAAAAACGCCCTTCCCCCACACACCTGCCGGGCCGTAGGAGAAGGAAAGGGATAGTTATAAGCTGACAGAAAGGAGAATAAGTCACAGACAGGCAGCACTAGCAATAGTCACATACAATGCAGAAAAGTTAGTACTCACTGCACCTTCCGCTACAATCAACCGCCCAGATTCAGTGTCTTTGAGGGCTATAGCGCTGTGTACACTGTCCTTTAGCAGGGGAGAGGTACACAGGGGGACCGGTCCACTTGATACCGCCTGGGAGTCTGCGATGCCTGCCAGTAAAGATGGCCGCCGGAGACCTCAGAGGAGGAGTGGCGTAAGATAAGAGCAGCTCAGCGACGCCAGACTGCTAGTTGAAAGGCGCGCTGAGCTGAGCTGAGGGGAGGAGCCGCTAGACAGGGAAGGCTGCCTCCCCTGGCTAGCAATTAACCCCCGGGTTGCCGGTCCCGCTACCAGCCTGTTACCCTGGTGGTCTAGCGGACACGCGGGGTATTCCTCAATAGAGGGGGAGCCTGCCGCCGCCGCTAGCGCTTCCGGTCTGTCCCCAGAGACCGGAGGCTTCTGACTACATACAAAGTATCCGCGGGCCGCCACACGCGGCGACCCGCGGCTTACCTGATCCCCGTCGCGTCCGGCAGCAGTCAAGGGAGTCCCCAGAGCCCGGCTAGTACAGGCTCTGGGGTCCCGCCGCGATCCCCAGAGCTGTACTGGCGTCACGGCGCCAGCGGGGAGAAGGAGCGGCAGCGTGGACGTCCTAAAGGACAGTATGATGCCGCCGCTGTAAAAATGTAAAAAAAGTAGAAAAAAATAAAAAAAATGTCTTTTAAAATAAAGCTTAAGGGCTGCTCCTGCAGCCCCACTGCGACAGGGTGACCCGACTCCGGCCGGGCACCAACTAAAACTGATGTGCCTGTGGTCAGGGGCGGGGTATAGAGGAGGACGGACCCAAGTGCATCCTGGGAGCAGCAAACCTTTAACTGCGTGGTGCCCGTGGATCCAGATCCAGCTATACCCCAAGGTCAACCCTGTGGACCCCCTATGGACCCTGAAGTAGAAACAGCTTTTGTGAAGCAGCTTTTTCTGTCCTGGATGTCATCATGTACTCACAGACAGAAACCACATACAACTCAGGAATGCAGAAGGAGTATAGGGAGGAGCAGAATTTCAATAATAATGCAGCTCAGGAACAGGGGCAGACAGTGCAATATAAGGGGGAAGCAGAATATTGTTAATAATGCTACTCAATAGAAACCAGAAGGTAGTTAAAACTACGTTCTGTAATTACAGACCCCCTGTAGAAGCTGTCAGATCTCCCCCTCCTCCTCTCTCCGTCCAGTGCCTTCAGGGAGCCCAATGTAGTAGCTCCTCTAGCTCACTGAGGCGCCACTCCCGTTCAGAGCGCGCCAAACTAGCCCAGGCAGTGAAGGGAGGAAGAGGAGGAGGGATCCCATAAGCTCCTCCTCCCAATGGCCGCCGCTATTGTATGCGCGCGGCATACACTCATCTAAGCAGAACATGCGCTCATGTGTTCCCGCGCTGACAGCGGGGGCCAGCGGCACGACCGCCGCCAGTGATAAACATGCCGATGCCTTTTCCACAAGCACCGGCACGCAGAGGTAGGAATGCTGCTCCGAGCCTACCTAACAGCCAGCGCTGGTGTTCTTTCGCAACACCAGCGTGGCACTGACAGCCGCGCGCTGTTACCAGCCCCCAGCCGTTATTTTCACCTCTCCTGCTAGTCAGGAGAGGTGTGCTACTTACCGGGCTGCTGCGGCCAGAGCGCTGGGCAGTGAGGGGAGAGCGGGGACCCGGACACAAGCCAGTGTTAGCTGTGGCGGGCCCCGCTGAGTCTGATGACTCCTTAACTGCCTAAAGCAGCATCCTCTCCATAGGGTGACCGGACACAGGCTGCAGTAGCCGCGTGGTCCCCTCTCTGGCGGCTCCCACGATGCAGGCAGAATGTCACAGCCAACAGTCTGCCTGTCCTCTTGCTTGATTTTCTTTTACAAAAAATGTAATTTAATTTAAGGGCTGGAGACAGCCCCTGTGCACCGGCTCTACTCGGGCACATTCTAAAAACTGGGGCTGATGGGGCATAGAGGGGGAGGAGCCAGTCACACTTGTAGATTTTTAAAGTGCCAGTCTCAACTCAACCCACCGTCCATACCCCACTGTCATGAAGCTCCAGTGTCCCCTAGTGGACGAAGGAGAAAAAACGGATGAGTAACACAAGGCAAACACCAGGTCAGGTAGCCTCACCTTCATCTCCGAGCGATCGGTGGTGACCAGAGAGGTGGTGATATCATCCTTCTGTATGGTGTCCCGCAGCTGCTGTTCCAGAGACAGACGCTGCTCTCTCATCTCATGCACCTTGTTCAGGATCCTTTTCAGGTTCTGCAGCACAGACTTGTCATCTGCCAGGACACAAGACGTTGTCACCTTGCTGTCAGAGCGGAGCACACAGCTAACAGGGTTCTGGAGCAGATGCCAGTGTAATCGCAAAACCATCTAGTCGGCGGACGTTCCTACTCACCCTCAGTCAGGTTGGGAGCAGGCAGCGCTTGCTGCAGTTGGTCCAGGGGCCCGGTAAGCAGCCTCAGGTTGCTGATGTGCTGATTCATGGCTTTATGCAGCTCAGTGTTGGTGAAGCTGGCCTTCTCGTGCACCTCCATGTATTTGGTCCATTCCTTGCTCACATCCGCCATGGAAGGCGAAGAGGGTGGCGGAGCGTTTGCCTGCTTTCCAACCTCGTCCTGCAGTGTCTCCTCTTGTTTGCCGTCTTCATCCAGCAGGGACTTGATGTCCTTCAGCGACGCCTCCACGTCAGTGTACACACCAGAGAGCACTAGAAGATGACCGCAGAGAGATGGGCATTTGTTTAGTACAACAAAGAAAGAGCGAGGCGATGACCGTTTAGGGCGCATAAACAAGCTGCCGCTAATAATATCCAAATGCCTACAAGAATCTCACCCTGATTCTAAACAACAGCACAACATAGACTGGTACTGGACGAAATCTGCGGCACTTTTTAACAGAATATAGAACAGTGATACATCCCTTGAATGTCGACGTCATTTTCTTAGTGACAGATGAAATATACTAGAGTCTGTTATCTTCTACATACATCTCTGAATCCACAATGGTATGTATGGGAAAAGATATTACGCTGACCAGAACTCATCTAAGGAGGGATAGCGTACCAAACTCACTTTTACCACTCATAGATGAGGACACATCAAGGTATCTTTATGCAATCCTTCTAGTCGGATACCGCCCATAGATGTATACAAAATTATCCTGTATGGTAATAATGGTATGTTAGAAGAGGACGTTATTATTAAATAGCGTACCCCAACTCACGCTGTGTAGTAGATGTTAATTCATATCAAGGTATCTTTTTATGTAAATGATGGGTTCGTACCCCAACTCACGTGTATGGTATGATGACACTCCTGTAAAAGGTATCCAATAGTCTCTGTTGCTGTAATGTGGATCCTCCACAATATAATTCCAAAGTATATTGATATAGGTATTATATATCATCCAAAACAATACTTTAATGATGCAGAGACATTTCCACCTGCAAGATGTCCCTTGGGCTGTAGGGCGCGGCACGCTGAGACACGAGGACATTTTCCTAGAATGCGCGCGGAGTCGCAGGTGTTAACCCTTTAAGTTCCATTCATCCAAATCTGCAGTACTGCCCTATATGTATAATCTCTCTCTACAGAAATATATCTACAGCTGGACCAAGCGGTCACTGAAAGATGGGGATAGAGAGCAGGTTCATTTGGATTTTGGAGACTTGTTTTGCCACTAGGACGTCTCCCGGCACAGGAAACTACCAGGGTCTTCATCAGACCCCACTTGTGGGAAACGCTAGAAAATCTATGCAAACTGGAGCCAACAGAAAGAGCCGCACTAGTTAATGTGATATCCGGCCAAAGGGGAAACCCAGAAAACTAATCTAAAATAAATGTATTTCCCCTTCACGGCAATAACACTGTGTCAGAGCTACATTACATCTCTATATGCAGGAGTCCTCAATGGTTCCAACCCCAGTATATCACCTTCCCGTGCGTCTCTGTAATGTGTCATTACCCATCTGTAGTATAGCGATATATATTTCTATGGCACAGACCACTCACACTGCTGGAGCAGAGACCATGTGTGTAAGGCAGAATAATGACCCCATGATCCCGCAGATTGTTACTGCAGGACTGTGATAAGGCACTCACCCTGCATAGACTGTACCAGACTCTTCACAGTGTCCGGCCGTACGCTCAGCGCTGCGCATTTCTCCATCAGGGCAGGCGGGATGTGAGTGTAGGTGTCCAGATTGTCCACTGTGTCCGGATCCAGCTGTAGGGAGTCTGTGAACTGACTGAGAACAAACATGGAGGTAAGGATGACAATCGCAGGTACGTAAATCGGCTTCCTATCTGATGGCGCCATACAGTAAGCACATGACAAGGTTTTCCCGGAGGACGCTAAGCAAGCACAGGTGGTTTATATATGGGGGGGGGACAGCTGGCTCTAGGCCCTCAGCTCATTCTATCTATGCCAACCTATCCTGGAAAACAAAACCTCCCGGGGGTGAAGGCACCACTGCTATGTACCGTAAGTAACACCCAAACTTATCAATCCTCTCCGGATCGCCACCATCAGACGTATTATTCTAGTTGTACAACCAAACGCCTTCAAAATGTAATGCGTCCTCTGATAGCTGAACAGGCAGCTTATCCAGTTCCCAAACTACCTTCTGGCACTACCTAGGATGTTCTACCCTATTACCCTCCCTTCTACACTGTTCACACAAAACCTACATGTGTTCTCCTTCTATGCTCTGACCCCCGAGAGCAGCTCTGCTGTATGACTGGGGACATATCGCCCACTAAGCAATCATCCCCGCTGCAATCTGCACCATGTCACACATCCTCCTGTATTATCCTATAGTGTAAGCTTATGTACCATGTCACACATCCTCCTGTATTATCCTATAGTGTAAGCTTATGTACCATGTCACACATCCTCCTGTATTATCCTATAGTGTAAGCTTATGTACCATGTCACACAACCTCCTGTATTATCCTATAGTGTAAGCTTATGTACCATGTCACACATCCTCCTGTATTATCCTATAGTGTAAGCTTATGCACCATGTCACACATCCTCCTGTATTATCCTATAGTGTAAGCTTATGCACCATGTCACACATCCTCCTGTATTATCCTATAGTGTAAGCTTATGTACCATGTCACACATCCTCCTGTATTATCCTATATAGTGTAAGCTTATGCACCATGTCACACATCCTCCTGTATTATCCTATAGTGTGTAAGCTTATGTACCATGTCACACATCCTCCTGTATTATCCTATAGTGTAAGCTTATGTACCATGTCACACATCCTCCTGTATTATCCTATAGTGTAAGCTTATGCACCATGTCACACATCCTCCTGTATTATCCTATAGTGTAAGCTTATGCACCATGTCACACATCCCCCTGTATTATCCTATAGTGTAAGCTTATGTACCATGTCACACATCCTCCTGTATTATCCTATAGCGTAAGCTTATGCACCATGTCACACATCCTCCTGTATTATCCTATAGTGTAAGCTTATGTACCATGTCACACATCCTCCTGTATTATCCTATAGTGTAAGCTTATGCACCATGTCACACATCCCCCTGTATTATCCTATAGTGTAAGCTTATGTACCATGTCACACATCCTCCTGTATTATCCTATAGCGTAAGCTTATGCACCATGTCACACATCCTCCTGTATTATCCTATAGTGTAAGCTTATGTACCATGTCACACATCCTCCTGTATTATCCTATAGTGTAAGCTTATGTACCATGTCACACATCCTCCTGTATTATCCTATAGTGTAAGCTTATGCACCATGTCACACATCCTCCTGTATTATCCTATAGTGTAAGCTTATGTACCATGTCACACATCCTCCTGTATTATCCTATAGTGTAAGCTTATGCACCATGTCACACATCCTCCTGTATTATCCTATAGTGTAAGCTTATGTACCATGTCACACATCCTCCTGTATTATCCTATAGTGTAAGCTTATGTACCATGTCACACAACCTCCTGTATTATCCTATAGTGTAAGCTTATGCACCATGTCACACATCCTCCTGTATTATCCTATAGTGTGTAAGCTTATGTACCATGTCACACATCCTCCTGTATTATCCTATAGTGTAAGCTTATGTACCATGTCACACATCCTCCTGTATTATCCTATAGTGTAAGCCTATGTACCATGTCACACAACCTACTGTATTAGCTATAGAGTGTAACACATGGCCCGGATCTGACGCCCTCGTACTGCCATGGATGCACCAGCACGCTCCGCCTGAGTAATCAGAATGATTGATGTGGGCAGGAGTACTGGTGACATGCGAGGTGGGATGTGGGTCTAGTGTGTGGTCTAAGGACAGGTTCCCTCCTCCCGCTCACTGGCCACAGACTAGCTGCCGCTATGGCGTGTAAGTGACCGGTTCAGCAAACATGACGATAATATGAACCTACTCCAACGCTTCATTCTTGGCTTCTATCTTGGACATGGCCTCTCGCAGGAGTTTAGCTTTCTCCTCGCTGGAAAAGATGGGGACACAGAGATATATGAATGATAAAATAGTAACACAAACCTCCGTTAATGATGTGATGATATGTAGCACACGGGCATTAAGTCATAGCAGCCAATCAGATATTAGCTTTCATCTGCCTAGGGTAGGTTAAGAATGGAAATTAGCGGATTGGCCACAGGAAAGGTTGATAACCCCAGTCTGTATGTACACAAAGGCTGGAGAGTGATAACGCATCATATGTACCCCAGCGGATGAAGGAGAAATGAAGATATACTGTAAGGCAGGACAGGCAATGTCCTGGTGATACAGTGTACACTTTGCCATTCTGCACTGTATTGGTAAGAGAACGCAGACATTACGGTCTATAAATATGGCTGGGAAGGGGACGGTCAGTTTGTTTCGTTGTGTGGCACACTTAGGGTAATAATGGGAACTAGTTACACCCAAATTCCGCCAGTGAAACGCGTGAACAGTTTTGAAACCTCTTTGCTGGTCTGTAAGTTATTTTGTGCTGAGATGACTGCAGGCCCCGGGCCTCACGTTACCTGTACAGTGACGAGGCTTCATGTGCCGCCATCGGTACCAGTTTAGAGAAAATATCGGGCCCAGTCACAGCTGGATCAGTGGGGTTCACTGGAAGAGCTTTAACCAGTGGGGCACCTGGGAAGCAGAAGAGATCAGAATGAGAGCCGCCGATCCCGTTACCTTATTACATTACGGATGGGGAACCGCAGGCCCGGGGGACATATAAGGCCCGCGGAATCATTTGGTCTGGCCCTCCGAGCTTTTTCTGCTAGCCTCATCTGGCTATCAGGGGGCCCAGAATGGCATTATGCAGCCAGAATCTATGCAGCAGTGCCGCCTGGGGCGTCCTTAGGACGCTGCAGACAGTCACCCCGCTGCCCTTACAGCTCCTGAGGATGCTCCGGGCATTGCTGTAATCACAGGCGATTGTGGCCCCGCCCATGTGACATCACACAGAGGGGTCGTGGCCTGCACCAGGCCGGCAAATAATGTTAGATATATATATATATATATATATATATATATCTATCAAAATGGCCCTCGGCCGAAAAAAGGTTCCCCACCCCCTACAGTACATGGACCCATCTACGATCACTTCACCTTTCACAGCTTGCAGCGTGTCCAGAGCAGGCACAGACTCGTGGTAGATGAAGTCATTGTCTTTCTTGGATGAATTAAACCTGTCATGGGAAAGACAGAGTCTCTGAGTATTACGGAGTGCAGAGGAGCAAGACTTCATTGCAGAACAACAGACCGATAACATGGGATGTAGTCAGCATCCCGGCGTACAGGATGCTGACGGTCTAAATACTAGCGCCGAAATCCCGACCGCCGGGATCCCAGCACAAGTATCCTGACCGCCGGCATCCTGAAGGTAAGTATCCTGACCGCCGGCATCCTGAAGGTAAGTATCGGGGTGTTAGGGGGAGGTTAGAGTAAGGTAGCGTGGATAGGTTTAGGCACTAGGGGGAGGGTAGGTTAGTGTTAGGAAAACGGTTACCATTTGTTCCCATGGGTGTCGGTGTCCTGGCTGTCAGGATGCCGCTGTGGGTATTCTGACCAGGAAATCCCGACAGCCGGGATTTCATACCCAACCCGATAAAACATGTGATGACGTTTATTGCAGAGAAAGATGCATAAAGAATAATATTTGGGGTTTTCGTTTTGCAATTAACCAAATATCCCAAGTTATGGACCACGCAGCTAAAGACTAATGCGACACTATGGGATTCACCACTTATTCCTGAGTTACGCTGCGTCATTTATGGCAACAAATCACACTCCATAAGCGACATATCCGTACACTGTGATTAAAGCAGTGCGTGTAGATTTCAACTAAAGAAACCTGAGGAAAGGTGAGAATCTCCAGTTCTGGCCAGTTCCTGGAGCCTTATGAGCAGAAATTTACCATTAACCAGCCGTCATTTTAGTATAAATGATCTATTAGAAGGGGGTGTGATTCTATACTCTAAGCATAAGGGGTAACAGGGCCTTGGGGTGTACATATTCCCAATTCATCATCTGATGTCATCAACGTAATCTGTGCTTCTGTATTGTTCCACATTATCCTAATCCGCTGCGGATGGCTTCATCTGACCAGAGGAGATGAGCAGCAACAAAGCTGTGTATCATCCCCTGTAGAGGGACGATGGTTGGACGCAGGGGGTATAATCACAGACGGGTAACAATCCTGGTCTTAAGACGGCTGCTCCTCTCTGCTGCCCCGGGTGGGGGGGTCCTGCGGTGCTGCTCGATCAGCAGTGACCGGCTGCATGGCAGACCCTGGAGGAGGGTGCTGGGATGCACAGGGGCCAGGAGGTCTCTCTGTGATAGGTGGCTGCTGTAAGATTACCTTTCCGGCAGATGCCCAGTGGGCACTTCTGACTGGACGCATTGTTTGCGACCAGGTCGGGGAACCCACAGCCTGGTATAGCCGCAAGTGGTTAAGGTTTGTGTTTAACGTAAGCAAACCCATAACAGTGACCTCCCCAGAACATTTTGCCAGTCGGGTGGCTTTAAGTAGTGGCCAGGTGGGGGCACTGTAATCTGGCTGGACACTGATATAATGGTGCCCAGACACAAGGCACATCTGCACCCTCCTTCTACCCGCTCTGCAATTTTCCTGCCGTCCAAACTGTAGGGGAGACGATGAGAAGAACGAGGATAGACAGAAAATGACCCTTTGGCACTTACTTTCCGCCAATCACATCCATGGTGAAGCGCAGAGCATCCTGTACCGTGGAGGGCTGGCCCTGAGACGGCGAGAGGTCACATTGTGGTTACTATAAGCCGCTGGTGAGTGTAATCGGCTCGTACGCCGGGGCGGGGGATCATTTCTTACCTTGGACTGTTTGATGGCTTCATTCAGTTTGTCTAAAGCACTCTGTAAATAGGCAACCTGTAAATGTGAAAGGCAAAGTTATCAGTCGCATCAGACTCAGACCTCCCCCCCCTCCCCATCTTAGAGGGGAATTAAGAGGTAAGAGGTACAAGTCTGTGTGCACTCACCTGCTCCCCGTATTTCTGCTGCTCCTCCGCCTGCTTTCCCATGTGCAGCTATGGAGACAAAAGCTCGTTATACAACATTACATTAAGCTCTAACTGGTGTTTCCTGCAAGGACAATGAGATAAACCCAAATGTGAGACCCCGGAGATCTCTCTGATGTAACAGGGTCCCACTGATCCACAACAGCTAATTCAGAAATTTGTCACATTGCGCTGACCGTGGAATTAGGGCATTGTGCCACAAATAGCCGACTTACATGAGCAATGGCTGCAAAGTAGTAAATCTTCATCTGCACCAGCTTCTTCCAGTCCTTCTGGATCTTCCCAAGCAGAGAGGCCGTATCAGAGTTCTCCAGGGCCCGGCAGGCTTCCTTGTAATAATCTACCACCTAAGAGGCAGAATAACATTAGGTGATTCGCAGTGATTTGTACATTGTACAGGAGCAGAGGGAATGATAAGGGATGAGGATAGGAGCAGAGGGAATGATAAGAGATGAGGATAGGAGCAGAGGGAATGATAAGAGATGAGGATAGGAGCAGAGGGAATGATAAGAGATGAGGACAGGAGCAGAGGGAATGATAAGAGATGAGGATAGGAGCAGAGGGAATGATAAGAGATGAGGATAGGAGCAGAGGGAATGATAAGAGCCGGGGGATAGGAGCAGAGGGAATGATAAGAGCCGGGGATAGGAGCAGAGGGAATGATAAGAGCCGGGGGATAGGAGCAGAGGGAATGATAAGAGCCGGGGATAGGAGCAGAGGGAATGATAAGAGCCGGGGATAGGGGCAGAGGGAATGATAAGAGATGAGGATAGGAGCAGAGGGAATGATAAGAAATGAGGATAGGAGCAGAGGGAATGATAAGAGCCGGGGGATAGGAGCAGAGGGAATGATAAGAGCCGGGGATAGGAGCAGAGGGAATGATAAGAGCCGGGGGATAGGAGCAGAGGGAATGATAAGAGCCGGGGATAGGAGCAGAGGGAATGATAAGAGCCGGGGATAGGGGCAGAGGGAATGATAAGAGCCGGGGATAGGAGCAGAGGGAATGATAAGAGCCGGGGATAGGAGCAGAGGGAATGATAAGAGCTGGGGATAGGAGCAGAGGGAATGATGAGAGGAGGATAGGAGCAGAGGGAATGATAAGAGATGGGGATAGGAGCAGAGGAAATGATAAGAGATGAGGATAGGAGCAGATGGGAATGATAAGAGATGAGGATAGGAGCAGATGGGAATGAGAAGAGATGAGGATAGGGGCAGAGGGAATGATAAGAGATGAGGATAGGGGCAGATGGGAATGATAAGAGATGAGGATAGGAGCAGAGGGAATGATATGAGCTGGGGATAGGAGCAGAGGGAATGATAAGGGATAGGAGCAGAGGGAATGATAAGAGCCGGGGATAGGAGCAGAGGGAATGATAAGAGATGAGGATAGGAGCAGATGGGAATGATAAGAGATGAGGATAGGAGCAGATGGGAACGATAAGAGATGAGGATAGGAGCAGAGGGAATGATAAGAGATGAGGATAGGAGCAGAGGGAAGGATAAGAGATGAGGATAGGAGCAGAGGGAATGATAAGAGCCGGGGATAGGAGCAGAGGGAATGATAAGAGCCGGGGATAGGAGCAGAGGGAATGATAAGAGATGGGGATAGGAGCAGAGGGAATGATAAGAGATGGGGATAGGAGCAGAGGGAATGATGAGAGGAGGATAGGAGCAGAGGGAATGATAAGAGATGGGGATAGGAGCAGAGGGAATGATAAGAGATGGGGATAGGAGCAGAGGGAATGATAAGAGATGGGGATAGGAGCAGAGGGAATGATGAGAGGAGGATAGGAGCAGAGGGAATGATAAGAGATGGGGATAGGAGCAGAGGGAATGATAAGAGCCGGGGATAGGAGCAGAGGGAATGATAAGAGCCGGGGATAGGAGCAGAGGGAATGATAAGAGCCGGGGATAGGAGCAGAGGGAATGATAAGAGCCGGGGATAGGAGCAGAGGGAATGATAAGAGCTGGGGATAGGAGCAGAGGGAATGATGAGAGGAGGATAGGAGCAGAGGGAATGATAAGAGATGGGGATAGGAGCAGAGGAAATGATAAGAGATGAGGATAGGAGCAGATGGGAATGATAAGAGATGAGGATAGGAGCAGATGGGAATGATAAGAGATGAGGATAGGAGCAGAGGGAATGATAAGAGATGAGGATAGGGGCAGAGGGAATGATAAGAGATGAGGATAGGGGCAGATGGGAATGATAAGATATGAGGATAGGAGCAGAGGGAATGATATGAGCTGGGGATAGGAGCAGAGGGAATGATAAGGGATAGTAGCAGAGGGAATGATAAGAGCCGGGGATAGGAGCAGAGGGAATGATAAGAGATGAGGATAGGAGCAGATGGGAATGATAAGAGATGAGGATAGGAGCAGATGGGAACGATAAGAGATGAGGATAGGAGCAGAGGGAATGATAAGAGATGAGGATAGGAGCAGAGGGAAGGATAAGAGATGAGGATAGGAGCAGAGGGAATGATAAGAGCCGGGGATAGGAGCAGAGGGAATGATAAGAGCCGGGGATAGGAGCAGAGGGAATGATAAGAGATGGGGATAGGAGCAGAGGGAATGATAAGAGATGGGGATAGGAGCAGAGGGAATGATGAGAGGAGGATAGGAGCAGAGGGAATGATAAGAGATGGGGATAGGAGCAGAGGGAATGATAAGAGATGGGGATAGGAGCAGAGGGAATGATAAGAGATGGGGATAGGAGCAGAGGGAATGATGAGAGGAGGATAGGAGCAGAGGGAATGATAAGAGATGGGGATAGGAGCAGAGGGAATGATAAGAGCCGGGGATAGGAGCAGAGGGAATGATAAGAGCCGGGGATAGGAGCAGAGGGAATGATAAGAGCCGGGGATAGGAGCAGAGGGAATGATAAGAGCCGGGGATAGGAGCAGAGGGAATGATAAGAGCCGGGGATAGGAGCAGAGGGAATGATAAGAGCTGGGGATAGGAGCAGAGGGAATGATGAGAGGAGGATAGGAGCAGAGGGAATGATAAGAGATGGGGATAGGAGCAGAGGAAATGATAAGAGATGAGGATAGGAGCAGATGGGAATGATAAGAGATGAGGATAGGAGCAGATGGGAATGATAAGAGATGAGGATAGGAGCAGAGGGAATGATAAGAGATGAGGATAGGGGCAGAGGGAATGATAAGAGATGAGGATAGGGGCAGATGGGAATGATAAGATATGAGGATAGGAGCAGAGGGAATGATATGAGCTGGGGATAGGAGCAGAGGGAATGATAAGGGATAGTAGCAGAGGGAATGATAAGAGCCGGGGATAGGAGCAGAGGGAATGATAAGAGATGAGGATAGGAGCAGAGGGAATGATAAGAGATGAGGATAGGAGCAGATGGGAACGATAAGAGATGAGGATAGGAGCAGAGGGAATGATAAGAGATGGGGATAGGAGCAGAGGGAATGATGAGAGGAGGATAGGAGCAGAGGGAATGATAAGAGATGGGGATAGGAGCAGAGGGAATGATAAGAGATGGGGATAGGAGCAGAGGGAATGATAAGAGATGGGGATAGGAGCAGAGGGAATGATGAGAGGAGGATAGGAGCAGAGGGAATGATAAGAGATGGGGATAGGAGCAGAGGGAATGATAATAGCCGGGGATAGGCGCAGAGGGAATGATGAGAGGAGGATAGGAGCAGAGGGAATGATAAGAGATGGGGATAGGAGCAGAGGGAATGATAATAGCCGGGGATAGGCGCAGAGGGAATGATAAGAGATGAGGATAGGGGCAGAGGGAATGATAAGAGAGGAGGATAGGAGCAGATGGGATCACCTGAGCACTGATTCTGGCTACTAGGAAGCTCTTCCTGTTATCTAGCATGGATTTCTCCAGTAGACACTCCTGGGCCTGGCCCTAAAGGAAAGGACGTACAGTACACATTAAATGTTTAGGCACAACACACACACGATAAGCACACACTGTATTACAGAATGAAGCTTTGCGAGTCACTAAAGCCTTAAAGTCACCTTGTAAGACTTCTCTCTTATCGGCCGCTCCAGGCAGACAGGAAGGTATATACTCCCAGGTATGTATCTTCCCCCTACAATTAGTTTTCTACAAAGTATTGTCATACTAACTAGGCTCCTGACATAATGTGTGAGTCCTATATATACATACACAATGATCAGCCATAACGTTATAACTACTGACAGGGGAAGTGATTATCTCCTTACAATTGCACCTGGTGGGGAGGGAAGGCTTGCCCATCTGGTCTGATCACACAGAACAGCTACTGTAGCACAAATATCTGAGAATAGAAAGGTGTCAGAACACACAGAGCATCACAGCTTGCTGCTTTTAGGGTCCATAGGGCTCCGCACACCAGTCCGAGTGCCCATGCTGATCCCTATTCACCGCTGATTGAGCATCAGGACTGGACTACGGAACAATGGAAGGTGGTGGCCTGGTCTGATGAATCACGTTTTCTTTTACAGGATCTGCTGCTAACGTCTATGTGCCAGATGCCGCAGGTCACCTTCACAGGTCAGAGCGGTTTTGGCAGCACAAGGGGGACCTACACAATATTAGGCAGGTGGTTTTAATGTTCAGGCTGATCCGTGCAGAGTAAGAAGTGGTTGCTGCATCTGGTATATAGTCATCAGTAATACGGAGCCAGTCATGCTCACCAGCATCAGGTTTATATTCAGGTTCAGGATTTGGTGACTCATGTCCACACTGTACGAATGAGCAAAGTGGTCGCGCAGATAGGAGAAGGCTCCGGCCGCACACTGGAAGTGAGTGCATGAAATCTTCATCCCCTGCAACAGAAAACCACACGAGACTCAAAAGGAATACTGACCGACCCAATGTTCTGTGTTTTATCACTAACCCATGACGTCACTAACCCATGACGTCACTTTCCTGGGGAGGTGGCTCCTCCTCTATGTAAGTACTAGGACACTGTTCTATAGGACATGCACTGTGCACGCGTCCTGACTGCCAGGAGACGCAGAGCAAATATGGACACAGAGAGGCAATTTTGATGGGCATATCTGGGTAGTAACAGGGGGGTGGCTAGCCTGGCGCGGGCGTGTCGTGGTCAGTTACACTGACACATGCAGCCATGTTCGGACGGAGAAATTGCACAACCATAGGGCTGGTGCGATCTCCGATGGTGCAAATAAAGATGGAATTGTGGCTGCGTAAAGAGACGCAGTGGTGGCAGTAATTGCGCCCACCTCTAAATGAGCCCCACAGGGTGGTGACTAGGGAGCCCTGCTGTCCTGTAGCGTAAACTAGTCGCAACTGTGTCATGTAACCAACCGTGTATACAATTAATATGGATGCAAAGGATACACGTCAGAGACATGATACACGTCAGAGACATGGAATAATACTCTGGCGCCTCATTCAGCTGAGAGCACATTGGGGGCCTGACATAGGGTCAACACTTCCTATTGTAACACGAAGGCACAAGAGCTGGACACACGCAACTGTCAGCCATTATGGGAATCTCCGAGTCTGTCACCTTCCAGCAGCATCTGCACCTGTAGCTGAGAGCATTTAACTTGGCGTTTGCTCGTAGGTTAAAGGTTTCAAGGGTGTGACGTGGGCGACATCGCCGGCTATTCCGAGGTGAGAATATGCCAAGGACATGGCTGCTGCAAATGTACGAGGACAGGGATGACGGCTGCCCTCACATGTGGATGGGTGGGGCTGGTGCAAATGTACGAGGACAGGGATGACGGCTGCCCTCACATGTGGATGGGTGGGGCTGGTGCAAATGCACGAGGACAGGGATGACGGCTGCTCTCACATGTGGATGGGTGGGGCTGCTGCACATGTACGAGGACAAGGATGACGGCTGCTCTCACATGTGGATGGGTGGGGCTGGTGTAAATGCACAAGGACGACGGCTGCTCTCACATGTGCATGGGTGGGGCTGGTGCAAATGCACAAGGACGACGGCTGCTCTCACATGTGCATGGGTGGGGCTGGTGGAAATGCACAAGGACGACGGCTGCTCTCACATGTGCATGGGTGGGGCTGGTGCAAATGCACGAGGACAGGGATGACGGCTGCTCTCACATGTGGATGGGTGGGGCTGGTGCAAATGCACAAGGACAGGGATGACGGCTGCTCTCACATGTGGATGGGTGGGGCTGGTGCACATGCACAAGGACAGGGATGACGGCTGCTCTCACATGTGGATGGGTGGGGCTGGTGCAAATGCACGAGGACAGGGATGATGGCTGCTCTCACATGTGGATGGGTGGGGCTGGTGTACATGCACAAGGACGACGGCTGCTCTCACATGTGGATGGGTGGGGCTGGTGCAAATGCACGAGTACAGGGATGACGGCTGCTCTCACATGTTGATGGGTGGGGCTGGTGCAAATGCACGAGGACAGGGATGATGGTTGCTCTCACATGTGGATGGGTGGGGCTGGTGCAAATGCACGAGGACAGGGATGACGGCTGCTCTCACATGTGCATGGGTGGGGCTGGTGCAAATGCACGAGGACAGGGATGACGGCTGCTCTCACATGTGGATGGGTGGGGCTGGTGCAAATGCACGAGGACAGGGATGACGGCTGCTCTCACATGTGGATGGGTGGGGCTGGTGCACATGCACAAGGACAGGGATGACGGCTGCTCTCACATGTGGATGGGTGGGGCTGGTGCAAATGCACAAGGACGACGGCTGCTCTCACATGTGGATGGGTGGGGCTGGTGCAAATGCACGAGGACAGGGATGACGGCTGCTCTCACATGTTGATGGGTGGGGCTGGTGCAAATGCACGAGGACAGGGATGATGGTTGCTCTCACATGTGGATGGGTGGGGCTGCTGCACATGTACGAGGACAAGGATGACGGCTGCTCTCACATGTGGATGGGTGGGGCTGGTGTAAATGCACAAGGACGACGGCTGCTCTCACATGTGCATGGGTGGGGCTGGTGCAAATGCACAAGGACGACGGCTGCTCTCACATGTGCATGGGTGGGGCTGGTGGAAATGCACAAGGACGACGGCTGCTCTCACATGTGCATGGGTGGGGCTGGTGCAAATGCACGAGGACAGGGATGACGGCTGCTCTCACATGTGGATGGGTGGGGCTGGTGCAAATGCACAAGGACAGGGATGACGGCTGCTCTCACATGTGGATGGGTGGGGCTGGTGCACATGCACAAGGACAGGGATGACGGCTGCTCTCACATGTGGATGGGTGGGGCTGGTGCAAATGCACGAGGACAGGGATGATGGCTGCTCTCACATGTGGATGGGTGGGGCTGGTGTACATGCACAAGGACGACGGCTGCTCTCACATGTGGATGGGTGGGGCTGGTGCAAATGCACGAGTACAGGGATGACGGCTGCTCTCACATGTTGATGGGTGGGGCTGGTGCAAATGCACGAGGACAGGGATGATGGTTGCTCTCACATGTGGATGGGTGGGGCTGGTGCAAATGCACGAGGACAGGGATGACGGCTGCTCTCACATGTGCATGGGTGGGGCTGGTGCAAATGCACGAGGACAGGGATGACGGCTGCTCTCACATGTGGATGGGTGGGGCTGGTGCAAATGCACGAGGACAGGGATGACGGCTGCTCTCACATGTGGATGGGTGGGGCTGGTGCACATGCACAAGGACAGGGATGACGGCTGCTCTCACATGTGGATGGGTGGGGCTGGTGCAAATGCACAAGGACGACGGCTGCTCTCACATGTGGATGGGTGGGGCTGGTGCAAATGCACGAGGACAGGGATGACGGCTGCTCTCACATGTTGATGGGTGGGGCTGGTGCAAATGCACGAGGACAGGGATGATGGTTGCTCTCACATGTGGATGGGTGGGGCTGGTGTAAATGCACAAGGACGACGGCTGCTCTCACATGTGGATGGGTGGGGCTGGTGCAAATGCACGAGGACAGGGATGATGGCTGCTCTCACATGTGGATGGGTGGGGCTGGTGTACATGCACAAGGACGACGGCTGCTCTCACATGTGGATGGGTGGGGCTGGTGCAAATGCACGAGTACAGGGATGACGGCTGCTCTCACATGTTGATGGGTGGGGCTGGTGCAAATGCACGAGGACAGGGATGATGGTTGCTCTCACATGTGGATGGGTGGGGCTGGTGCAAATGCACGAGGACAGGGATGACGGCTGCTCTCACATGTGCATGGGTGGGGCTGGTGCAAATGCACGAGGACAGGGATGACGGCTGCTCTCACATGTGGATGGGTGGGGCTGGTGCAAATGCACGAGGACAGGGATGACGGCTGCTCTCACATGTGGATGGGTGGGGCTGGTGCACATGCACAAGGACAGGGATGACGGCAGCTCTCACGTGTGGATGGGTGGGGCTGGTGCAAATGCACGAGGACAGGGATGATGGCTGCTCTCACATGTGGATGGGTGGGGCTGGTGTAAATGCACAAGGACGACGGCTGCTCTCACATGTGGATGGGTGGGGCTGGTGCAAATGCACGAGGACAGGGATGACGGCTGCTCTCACATGTTGATGGGTGGGGCTGGTGCAAATGCACGAGGACAGGGATGATGGTTGCTCTTACATGTGGATGGGTGGGGCTGGTGTAAATGCACAAGGACGACGGCTGCTCTCACATGTGGATGGGTGGGGCTGGTGCAAATGCACGAGGACAGGGATGACGGCTGCTCTCACATGTGGATGGGTGGGGCTGGTGCAAATGCACGAGGACAGGGATGATGGCTGCTCTCACATGTGGATGGGTGGGGCTGGTGTACATGCACAAGGACGACGGCTGCTCTCACATGTGGATGGGTGGGGCTGGTGCAAATGCACGAGGACAGGGATGACGGCTGCTCTCACATGTGGATGGGTGGGGCTGGTGCACATGCACAAGGACAGGGATGACGGCTGCTCTCACATGTGGATGGGTGGGGCTGGTGCAAATGCACGAGGACAGGGATGATGGCTGCTCTCACATGTGGATGGGTGGGGCTGGTGTAAATGCACAAGGACGACGGCTGCTCTCACATGTGGATGGGTGGGGCTGGTGCAAATGCACGAGGACAGGGATGACGGCTGCTCTCACATGTTGATGGGTGGGGCTGGTGCAAATGCACGAGGACAGGGATGATGGTTGCTCTCACATGTGGATGGGTGGGGCTGGTGTAAATGCACAAGGACGACGGCTGCTCTCACATGTGGATGGGTGGGGCTGGTGCAAATGCACGAGGACAGGGATGACGGCTGCTCTCACATGTGGATGGGTGGGGCTGGTGCAAATGCACGAGGACAGGGATGACGGCTGCCCTCACATGTGGATGGGTGGGGCTGGTGCACATGCACAAGGACAGGGATGACGGCTGCTCTCACATGTGGATGGGTGGGGCTGGTGCAAATGCACGAGGACAGGGATGACGGCTGCTCTCACATGTGGATGGGTGGGGCTGGTGCACATGCACAAGGACAGGGATGACGGCTGCTCTCACATGTGGATGGGTGGGGCTGGTGCATATGCATAGATACAACTAGGATGTACAGAGAAATACAAATATATGTCCGCGGCTGCTATGTGGCCAGATTTACAACAAGCAGCAAGCAAAGCTCTTAATCAGGCCCTGGGTGCTGCGCTGTCCTCCATTGCCTGGACTCGGAGGATGAATTGTAGATTACCAGGGAACCCAACCTCTCTCTACTCTGATATTTATCCAAATGCACAGTAATTCCATAAGCAGAATGCAGACACATTACCTCCTCCGAGACTCTCTTGTCCATAGCCCCCAGCATCGAGTGTAAGGCTCCTATAGGAGACAAGACAGGGTTATACAGCTGCTGGTAACACATACAGACAGGTGAGCACAGAGTGTAACAGTGTAAGGCTCCTATAGGAGACATGACAGGATTATACAGCCGCTGGTAACACATATAGACAGGTGAGCACAGAGTGTGACAGTGTAAGGCTCCTATAGGAGACATGACAGGGTTATACAGCCGCTGGTAACACATACAGACAGGTGAGCACAGAGTAACAGTGTAAAGCTCCTATAGGAGACATGACAGGGTTATACAGCCGCTGGTAACACATACAGACAGGTGAGCACAGAGTAACAGTGTAAGGCTCCTATAGGAGACATGACAGGGTTATACAGCTGCTGGTAACACATACAGACAGGTGAGCACAGAGTGTGACAGTGTAAGGCTCCTATAGGAGACATGACAGGGTTATACAGCCGCTGGTAACACATACAGACAGGTGAGCACAGAGTGTAACAGTGTAAGGCTCCTATAGGAGACATGACAGGGTTATACAGCCGCTGGTAACACATACAGACAGGTGAGCACAGAGTAACAGTGTAAGGCTCCTGTAGGAGACATGACAGGATTATACAGCCGCTGGTAACACATACAGACAGGTGAGCACAGAGTGTGACAGTGTAAGGCTCCTATAGGAGACAAGACAGGGTTATACAGCCGCTGGTAACACATACAGACAGGTGAGCACAGAGTGTAACAGTGTAAGGCTCCTATAGGAGACATGACAGGGTTATACAGCCGCTGGTAACACATACAGACAGGTGAGCACAGAGTGTAACAGTGTAAGGCTCCTGTAGGAGACATGACAGGATTATACAGCCGCTGGTAACACATACAGACAGGTGAGCACAGAGTGTGACAGTGTAAGGCTCCTATAGGAGACAAGACAGGGTTATACAGCTGCTGGTAACACATACAGACAGGTGAGCACAGAGTAACAGTGTAAGGCTCCTATAGGAGACATGACAGGGTTATACAGCCGCTGGTAACACATACAGACAGGTGAGCACAGAGTGTAACAGTGTAAGGCTCCTATAGGAGACATGACAGGGTTATACAGCCGCTGGTAACACATACAGACAGGTGAGCAAAGAGTGTGACAGTGTAAGGCTCCTATAAGAGACATGACAGGGTTATACAGCCGCTGGTAACACATACAGACAGGTGAGCACAGAGTAACAGTGTAAGGCTCCTATAGGGGACATGACAGGGTTATACACCCGCTGGTAACACATACAGACAGGTGAGCACAGAGTAACAGTGTAAGGCTCCTATAGGAGACATGACAGGGTTATACAGCCGCTGGTAACACATACAGACAGGTGAGCACAGAGTAACAGTGTAAGGCTCCTATAGGAGACATGACAGGGTTATACAGCCGCTGGTAACACATACAGACAGGTGAGCACAGAGTAACAGTGTAAGGCTCCTATAGGAGACATGACAGGGTTATACAATTGAGGACAAAACGTTGGCACTAAGACCTGCATATGATCGTGTGTGTGTATGATAATGCCTTTTGGGGGCATCATACTCTCTGACAGATACAGCAGTCACCTATGAAGAGGCTGGGAGCGAGCAGAAGCGAAAGTGCCCCTTACCCAGGTTGTACAGGACGCAGGCCTGCTCATACTTGATGTCAGCGTGAGTCACGGATTTCCCGGAGAAGATTTCAGTCCTGAGGAGAGAAACGGAGAAGCTTATAGTTGTGCGGGGATTCAGAAAATGACCATAAGAGGCCAGAGCCGTAACCGGCCCATGGTTACTAATGTACAAAACAAGAGGAACCATGAATAATAGTCACAGACACTGACCTAAGCTCCATGAATTTATCTGACAGATGTAAGAGTCTAATTACAGCAACACGCCCTCTCCCGTGACACCCCCTCTCCCGTGACACCCCCTCTCCCGTGACACCCCCTCTCCCGTGACATAGTCAGTCAGTGCAGTGTTATGGAGGAGTAATTGACATACACTTCTATAGCATCTCTGTGTGTTCCCTAGAGAGGGTAACACCTGGTATTTATTGGTATACATTAATTATCTATACAGACAACCTGCCAGTGTCCCCTCAGATTGTATTACTCTTTATATATACGATGCCAGTGTACCCTCACATAATGAGAGAAATGGTAAGAACTTACCTTTGTTATCTCTCTTTCTTCGAAGTCCATAGGGTCCACAGGGAGACCCTGGGGTTTAGGTGATGGCAAGGACATCCGGGCACCATGCAGTTAAAAATATTTTACTCCCAGGATGCACTGGGCCTCTCCCTATACCCCACCCCCGAGCCAGAGGCACCTCAGTTCGTAGCAAGTCAAAGGCCGGAGGAGGATAAAATAGAGAGAGAAGAAAGTCTGGAACACTCAAGAATCACTTCTCACGTAGGAGGAGATGGAAAAAACAGTGACCAGAGCGAAGCCCATCTGAAGCCAGGTGCGTCAGGGTGGGTGCCCTGTGGACCCAATGGACTTCGAAGAAAGAAAGATAAAGGTAAGTTCTTACCATCTCTCTCATTATCTTCTTCAGGGTTCATAGGCTCCACAGAGAGACCTTGGGGATGTCCCAAAGCAGTCCTTTTAAGGGTGTGAATGCTCCTGTGCTGAGAGGAGAATCCGCCGCCCAAAGGAAGTATCCTGAGAGGCAAAGGTATCAAATGCATAGAACCTTAAAAAGGTCTAGACAGAAGACCACGTGGCCGCCTTACACAGCTGAACAGCCGAGCCACCACGGTGAGCAGCCCACGAGGGACCCACAGACCGAGTAGAACGAGCGGTAACAGAGGGCGGAACAGGAAGGCCCTCCTGAGTGTAAGCTTCGGAGATAGTCATACGTAGCGACTGCCCCTGAAAGAGAATACATTGATTTTAAACAAACCTCCACCTTCCAATCCGTAGTATCCTTTAAGGAAGAAATGCACTTTTGATTAAGCACGTCACATGAGAAATCCACCGCAGGAGGCGATTCCCATTTGGTATGTTCCTCAGGGAAGGGATAGTCATAAGCCAGGCATCTTTGAGGCTGATATCGCTTCCCAGGCGATTTCCACGCCACTTCCATGTGCTCCACTAGCTGATCAGATAAAGGAAATACCACAGTAGTAACCTTTATGTCCTTGATTAGAGCTGGTGGTTCGTCCTCCTCTATGACTAGGGCCGAACGGACAGCACGTATCAGAGGCGGAATATTGATCTTAGACCTAGATTCCGCCTCTCACGGAGAGGGCTCAGAGTCATCCTCATCTAGAATCTCCCAGGTATCTTTTAGCCGGTCTAAGGGGTTAATCCCCTGCAACATAGCCTGGAGGGCAGTAGAGGTATCCGACAGGTTCTGCACAGTAGTAGAGAGTGTATCTGCCAATGGAAGAGGCACAGACTGAACCTGCATGGGAGAAATCTGTAGAGGCTGGCCCAGTGAGGGCAAAACAGACTGCTTGGGAACCCCATCTGGAAAAACACAGGGGGTACTGCCAAACGCCCCACATTGACCATCAATGCCTGAGAAAAGGACGCCCAAGGAGGCTCCTGCGAGGAGGCTGAGACTACCGAGGGGCCTGGAGGATTATAACACCTCACACATAATCCCTCTAGCACCATGTCTCCCGTACCTAACCCTGCCGCACATGATTTACATGAAAGCAGGACTGGAGCAGAATTGTGCACATCATCCCCACTGTCAGACATTGTAGAGAAGGAAATGTACACTGTTTGTGACAAACCACACAGATATTAATATAAATGTGAGGTATAATAAACTCCCTGACAACACTTGTACTGTAAGGGCTTAGAGAAAGGAAAGGCAGAGTAATATTGCTGACAGAATGAGTGAGAAACACAGACAGGCAGCGCCAGCATAAGTCACATACAATGCAGAAAAGACACCTGCCCAATGGCACTGCAAGTCAACGACACAGACTTGGCGTCTGGTAGGCTATAGCGCTTATGCTGACCAGGAGGTGAGGCATGTAGGGGGAACCGGGCTCTGCTATGTCCTGAGAGATCTGCGACTTGCCCAAGAAAGAAAATGGCTGCCGGAGACTTCAGAGGGGGCGTGCCCGTAGGAGGAGTGCTGCCTCAGCCCAGCCAGACCGCAGAGGAAAGCCACGCTAAGCAGAGGGGAGGAGCCGCTGTAAACAGGGAAAGCTGCCTGCCCTGGCCGGCAATTAACCCCCGGGACGCTGTTTTGAGCACCAGTATGTCCCCGGTGGTCTAGTGAAAGCGCAGGTTGTCTGTGCCTGGCTCCACTGCCATCATCCCCGGCCTGACCCCTGAGACCCAGAGGGAAAGACTGCTTCAAGCAGTGACCCGCTTCTTACTTGCTCCCCGTACATCCAGCTGCAGTCCCACGAGGTCTGGCTAGCACAGACCCCGGGGTCCCGCCACGATCCCTGGTTCAGTACTGGCGCTGGCAGGGTGGCGGAGCGGCAAAGTGAACGTCCACTGGACTGTCTGACACTGTCCACTCTGAAGAACAAAACTTGAAAGCTCTTCTGGGGCAGAGAACAGCCCCACTGCATCAATAGTGACCAGACTCCGACCGGGCACCAAACGAAACAGATGTCTCTGGGGGTGGGGCATAGGGAGAGGCCCAGTGCATACTGGGAGTAAAAATTTTACTGCGTGGTGCCCAGAAGTCCTTGCCATCACCTAAATCCAAACGTCTCCCTGTGGAGCCTATAGACCCTGAAGAACAAAGTATTACTTTATATATAGGATGCCAGTATCCCCTCAGACAGTATTACTTTATATATAGGATGCCAGTATCCCCTCAGATAGTATTACTTTATATATAGGATGCCAGTGTCCCCTCAGATAGTATTACTTTATATATAGGATGCCAGTGTCCCCTCAGATAGTATTACTTTATATATAGGATGCCAGTATCCCCTCAGATAGTATTACTTTATATATAGGATGCCAGTGTCCCCTCAGATAGTATTACTTTATATATAGGATGCCAGTGTCCCCTCAGACAGTATTACTTTATATATAGGATGCCAGTATCCCCTCAGATAGTATTACTTTATATATAGGATGCCAGTATCCCCTCAGACAGTATTACTTTATATATAGTATGCCAGTATCCCCTCAGATAGTATTACTTTATATATAGGATGCCAGTGTCCCCTCAGATAGTATTACTTTATATATATGATGCCAGTGTCCCCTCAGATAGTATTACTTTATATATAGGATGCCAGTATCCCCTCAGATAGTATTACTTTATATATAGGATGCCAGTGTCCCCTCAGACAGTATTACTTTATATATAGGATGCCAGTATCCCCTCAGACAGTATTACTTTATATATAGGATGCCAGTATCCCCTCAGATAGTATTACTTTATATATAGGATGCCAGTGTCCCCTCAGATAGTATTACTTTATATATAGGATACCAGTGTCCCCTCAGATAGTATTACTTTATATATAGGATGCCAGTGTCCCCTCAGATAGTATTACTTTATATATAGGATGCCAGTGTCCCCTCAGATAGTATTACTTTATATATAGGATGCCAGTGTCCCCTCAGATAGTATTACTTTATATATAGGATGCCAGTGTCCCCTCAGATAGTATTACTTTATATATAGGATGCCAGTGTCCCCTCAGATAGTATTACTTTATATATATGATGCCAGTGTCCCCTCAGATAGTATTACTTTATATATAGGATGCCAGTATCCCCTCAGATAGTATTACTTTATATATAGGATGCCAGTGTCCCCTCAGATAGTATTACTTTATATATAGGATGCCAGTGTCCCCTCAGATAGTATTACTTTATATATAGGATGCCAGTATCCCCTCAGATAGTATTACTTTATATATAGGATGCCAGTGTCCCCTCAGACAGTATTACTTTATATATAGGATGCCAGTGTCCCCTCAGATAGTATTACTTTATATATAGGATGCCAGTGTCCCCTCAGATAGTATTACTTTATATATAGGATGCCAGTGTCCCCTCAGATAGTATTACTTTAAATATAGGATGCCAGTGTCCCCTCAGATAGTATTACTTTATATATAGGATGCCAGTATCCCCTCAGACAGTATTACTTTATATATAGGATGCCAGTATCCCCTCAGATAGTATTACTTTATATATAGTATGCCAGTATCCCCTCAGATAGTATTACTTTATATATAGGATGCCAGTGTCCCCTCAGATAGTATTACTTTATATATAGGATGCCAGTGTCCCCTCAGATAGTATTACTTTATATATAGGATGCCAGTGTCCCCTCAGATAGTATTACTTTATATATAGGATGCCAGTATCCCCTCAGATAGTATTACTTTATATATAGGATGCCAGTGTCCCCTCAGACAGTATTACTTTATATATAGGATGCCAGTGTCCCCTCAGATAGTATTACTTTATATATAGGATGCCAGTGTCCCCTCAGATAGTATTACTTTATATATAGGATGCCAGTATCCCCTCAGATAGTATTACTTTATATATAGGATGCCAGTGTCCCCTCAGATAGTATTACTTTATATATAGGATGCCAGTGTCCCCTCAGATAGTATTACTTTATATATAGGATGCCAGTGTCCCCTCAGATAGTATTACTTTATATATAGGATGCCAGTGTCCCCTCAGATAGTATTACTTTATATATATGATGCTAGTGTCCCCTCAGATAGTATTACTTTATATATAGGATGCCAGTGTCCCCTCAGATAGTATTACTTTATATATAGGATGCCAGTATCCCCTCAGATAGTATTACTTTATATATAGGATGCCAGTGTCCCCTCAGACAGTATTACTTTATATATAGGATGCCAGTGTCCCCTCAGATAGTATTACTTTATATATAGGATGCCAGTGTCCCCTCAGATAGTATTACTTTATATATAGGATGCCAGTATCCCCTCAGATAGTATTACTTTATATATAGGATGCCAGTGTCCCCTCAGATAGTATTACTTTATATATAGGATGCCAGTGTCCCCTCAGATAGTATTACTTTATATATAGGATGCCAGTGTCCCCTCAGACAGTATTACTTTATATATAGGATACCAGTGTCCCCTCAGATAGTATTACTTTATATATAGGATGCCAGTGTCCCCTCAGATAGTATTACTTTATATATAGGATGCCAGTATCCCCTCAGATAGTATTACTTTATATATAGGATACCAGTGTCCCCTCAGATAGTATTACTTTATATATAGGATGCCAGTGTCCCCTCAGATAGTATTACTTTATATATAGGATGCCAGTATCCCCTCAGATAGTATTACTTTATATATAGGATGCCAGTGTCCCCTCAGATAGTATTACTTTATATATAGGATGCCAGTGTCCCCTCAGATAGTATTACTTTATATATAGGATACCAGTATCCCCTCAGATAGTATTACTTTATATATAGGATGCCAGTATCCCCTCAGATAGTATTACTTTATATATAGGATGCCAGTATCCCCTCAGATAGTATTACTTTATATATAGGATGCCAGTGTCCCCTCAGATAGTATTACTTTATATATAGGATGCCAGTGTCCCCTCAGATAGTATTACTTTATATATAGGATGCCAGTGTCCCCTCAGATAGTATTACTTTATATATAGGATGCCAGTGTCCCCTCAGATAGTATTACTTTATATATAGGATGCCAGTGTCCCCTCAGACAGTATTACTTTATATATAGGATGCCAGTATCCCCTCAGATAGTATTACTTTATATATAGGATGCCAGTATCCCCTCAGATAATATGAGATATGGTAAGAACTTACCCTTGTTATCTCTATTTCTACGAAGTCCATAGGGTTCCACAGGATACCTTGGGTATAGGTGTGACGTCAGTCGCAGGGCACCAAAGAGTTAAGCTTTCAGCCTCCCAGGATGCACTAGGTCCCCCTCCTATACCCCGCCCCCGGGCCAAGGCACCTCAGTTAGTTACCAAGCCATAGGCCGGAGGAGGAGAAGGAAGAGAGAGAACAAAGATCTGGACACATACAAGAATCACATTCTCACCAGAGGGAGACGGAAA
This sequence comes from Taudactylus pleione, assembly GCA_031769625.1. Lineage (NCBI taxonomy): Eukaryota > Metazoa > Chordata > Amphibia > Anura > Myobatrachidae > Taudactylus > Taudactylus pleione. Next base: position 82,002 of record JAUIMM010001536.1, on the reverse strand, counting down.
ACCGGTGACCAGAGCAAAGCCCATCTGCAGCACAGGTGCGACAGGGCGGGAGTCCTGTGGAACCCTATGGACTTCGTAGAAATAGAGATAACAAGGGTAAGTTCTTACCATATCTCATATTTTCTACTTCAGGGTCCATAGGGTATCCACAGGATACCTTGGGGATGTCCCAAAGCAGTATCCTTTAAGGGTGGGGACGCTCCTGTGCAGAAAGGAGAATCCGCCGCCCGAAGGAAGCATCCTGAGAGGCGAAGGTGTCAAACCTGTAATACCTCACGAAGGTATGGACAGAAGACCATGTAGCAGCCTTGCAGATCTGAACTGCCGAGGCACCACGTCGAGCTGCCCACGAAGGACCCACAGACCTAGTGGAATGAGCCTTCAGAGAAGGAGGGACCGGTAGGCCTTCATGAAGATAAGCTTCAGAAATAGCCATACGGATCCAGGCTGCCAAAGTTTGCTTTGAAGCAGGCCAACCCTTTTTACAGAAGCCATAGAGGACAACAAAGCGTCCGACTTCCTAAACGAAGAAGTGCGGTCAACATAAGTCCTTAAGGCCCGCACAACATCCAAAGAGGCCTCACCCACGGAAAGACCCGGTGAGTTAAAGGCCGGAACAACTATTTCCTCGTTAACATGAAACTGGGAAACAACTTTGGGAAGAAACTCGGGCCGAGTGCGGAGCACTGCCCTGTTCCCATGAAAAACCAAGAAAGGGGGTCTACAAGAAAGAGCCCCTAACTCAGAAACACGTCTGGCCGAAGCAATGGCCAGAAGGAAAACAGTCTTAGCTGTTAGCCATTTAATATCCACTGAGCCCAGTGGTTCAAACGGCGGTCCTTGGAGAGCCCTCAGGACCACAGCCAAATCCCAAGGCGCCACAGGTGGAACAAAGGGCGGCTGAATACGGAGAACACCTTGCATAAAGGTGCGCACATCCGGGATTGTAGCAATCCTACGGTGAAACCAGACAGATAGGGACGAAACCTGTACCTTCAAAGAAGCAAGGCGAAGCCCATGATCTAGTCCCGCTTGCAGGAAGGCGAGAATCCGAGACAGACGAAACTCCCGCGGTGCATAACCTCTCGGTCGACACCACTGGAAGAACGTATGCCACACGCGATGGTATATCCTCGCGGAAGACGGTTTCCGAGCTCGTAACATGGTACGCACCACAGAGCTGGAAAACCCCCGGGACCTCAGCATGGCCGTCACAACAGCCACGCCGTCAAAGACAGCCGAGTCAGGTCCGGGTGAAGACAAGGACCCTGAGACAGAAGGTCCGGTCGTAGCGGCAACCGCAGAGGACTGTCCACGGACAGACCCTGAAGGTCTGAGAACCAGTGCCGTCTGGGCCACGCGGGAGCTATCAACAGGAGCGTTCCTCCTTCCTGTTTGAATTTCCGGATTACCCGTGGAAGAAGGGAGACCGGAGGGAACAGGTATGCGAACCTGAACGTCCACCGGACGGACAGAGCATCCACCAGAGACGCCCCTTCGTCTCTTGTGCGAGACCCGTACACCGGCAACTTGTTGTTGTGCCGGGACGCCATGAGGTCGATTTCTGGAAGACCCCACCTGTCCACCAGTAGTTGAAAAACGTCCGGGTGCAGGGACCATTCCCCTGGATGAACGTCCTGGCGACTTAGAAAGTCCGCCTCCCAATTTAGCACTCCCGGGATGAAGACCGCTGATATGGCCGGAAGATTGCGCTCCGCCCAAACCAGGATCCGAGAGACCTCTACGAGAGCCGCCCGACTGCGAGTTCCTCCTTGCCTGTTTATGTAGGCCACGGTGGTAGCATTGTCCGACTGGACCTGCACCGGGTGACCCTGGAGAAACCGCTGTGCCTGCAGGAGAGCATTGAAGACCGCACGGAGTTCCAAGATATTTATTGGAAGCTCCGCTTCTGTCGGCGTCCACCTGCCCTGGAACAAGTGTGGACCCGAAACTGCTCCCCAGCCCCGAAGACTGTCGTCCGTTGTCAACAGGACCCAATTTGGAACCCAGAACGGACGTCCCTTGTTGAGGTGGGTCGTCTTTAACCACCAAGCAAGGGACAGGTGAACCTCCGGGGTGAGCACAATCGTCTGGAAATTCAGAGACTGAGGCAGCCCGTTCCACTTGGACAGGATCAGGTGCTGCAGAGGTCTGGAGTGAAACAGGGCGTATTCCACCATGTCGAACACCGACACCATGGAGCCCAGTAACCTCATCGCCGAGTGTAAGGACACCCGGCGGCTGTGCAGACAACTGCGCACCCTTGACTGTAAAGCAGAGATCTTGTCCTCCGTCACGAAGATCCTTTGCTGTCCCGAGTCCAATAAGGCTCCAAGATGCAGAATCCTCCGAGACGGGATGAGAGTGGACTTCTGCCAGTTGATTAGCCAGCCGTGCCGTTGCAGCAGTGCAATGGTCAGGTCCAAGTGGTGTAACAGGAGCTCTGGAGATCCTGCCACCAATAACAGGCCGTCCAAGTACGGCAACATGCGGACTCCTTGCAGCCGCAGAGAAGCCGCCATGACCGCCATCACCTTGGTGAAAACACGTGGTGCTGTCGCCAGGCAAAAAGGTAACGCCCGAAACTGGAAGTGGTCGCTGCGGATTGCAAACCGAAGGAACTCTTGATGGCGCAAAAGAATAGGGACATGCAGGTAAGCGTCCTGTATGTCCAATGACACCATGTAGTCCCCAGGTTCCAGCGCCAGAATGATGGACCGTAGGGTCTCCATCCGAAACTTCGGGACCCGCAAAGACTTGTTGAGTGCTTTGAGGTTGAGAATCGGACGATATGACCCATTGGGTTTCTGTACCAAAAATAGATTTGAATAGAAACCCTGGCCCCTCTGGGAGAATGGAACAGGCACTATAACTCCAGACTGGAGCATAGTGTGCAATACCTTCCGCAGCTCCGTAGCCTTGTTCCGGTCTGATGGTAGACCCGTGGTGAAGAATCGAGCCGGGGGTCTGTGCCGGAAGGAGAGGGCATACCCGTGGGAGACCACCTCCAGAACCCAAGTGTCTGTCGTAGTGAACGACCAACACCGGGAGAACTGCAGCAGGCGGCCTCCCACCCTGGGATCCCCCAAGGGGAGACCCGGACAGTCAGGCCGCAGGCTTGTCATCTGGCTTGGGGGCCGGACGTCTGGTACTCCATGCCTGCTTCCGGGGCTTGACCGATTTCTTAGGGCCAGCCTGTCGAGGAAACGACTGTGGTTTGGGCCTGCCCTGGGCCCTAGATGACCGAAAGGACGATGGTCCAGAACCAGAAGGAGCAGCGGCCGACGGGAGACAAGCAGATTTGGCTGCCGCCAGCGTGGCCACAATCTTATCCAGATCCGGACCGAAGAGAACTTCTCCGGTAAACGGCAACGCTTCCAGACCTTTCTTGGAATCTGCGTCCGCCTTCCAGGATCGCAGCCACAAGGTGTGACGAGCAGCTACCGCTGCTGAAGAAATCCTAGACACCAGAGTACTAATGTCTAGAGCCGCCTCGTTGATGTTGGTGGCCGAATCACGGAGATTGCCAATCAACTCCGCCTGTTCGGCCGGACAGTCGGATTCAAAAGAAGCCTCTAATGAATCCGCCCAGCGCTCCATCGCTCTGGCAACCCAGCAAATGGCCATAGCCGGCCGTGCTGCCCCCCCTGCAAGGGAATAAGCGGACTTCAGGCAGATTTCTACCTTGCGGTCCGTAGCATCCTTAAGGGAGGACATGGATGGCATCGGCAATGTGGCACTACGGACAAGACGGGTCACGTGAGAATCCACCTGTGGAGGGGATTCCCACTTAGCAAAATAATTATCCGCGAACGTATAAGCCACCGCCAGGCGTCTCTGCGGCTGGTATATTTAGCCGCTGGGGGAACTTCGTCCTCAATCACCAAGGCTGTGCGGACAGCCCGAATAAGTCCAGGAATATATACTTTGGACTTAGCATCAGCGTCCTTAGTATGGAGAGGTTCCTGATCGTAAGGATCCAGAATCTCCCCATCATCAGACGTCCCTTCGTCATCCTCATAAGGAGCGGACAGAGACGCCACCGGCCTTTTATGAGGCCGCATCACAGACTCCCCTTGCAACACATCCGACAAGTGCTGTACAGAACTCGTCAGGGAGTTAACCCACGCTGGCTCCTGAGAACCCGGGAGCGGGGAAATAGGGAGACTGTGGGGTACCACCAATTGTCGTGGGAACCCCTGCATGGGTGACGACACCACAGACTGCTGGGACAAACCCATCGGAGTAAACGCGGGCTGCGGAGCTAACTGGCCCACTAAAGCTGTTAACGCCTGAGCGAAACAAGCCCAGGGCGGCTCCTGTACCGGTGCTGTAACCGTAATAGGCCGCGCCATGGACAAACACTGCCGGCAAAGGCCCTCCGCGCTACCCTCCCCCTCCGCTAACGGTACTTTGCACGTGGTACACTGTAGCCGGAGGGGAAAATCACTTTCAGACATGATGGCACCACGTATGTGACCTCTCTCACCAATTAAGTATTAAATAGGCGAGAGACCACCCTGCAGCACCGCACCGCAAGGGCTTTAGCAGAAGAACAGGGACAGTAATAAAGCTGACAGTTTAGAGAAGAAAAGTTACAGGCAGCGCTAGCACAGTCACATACAATGCAGAGAAATAACAATTCCTGCACTAACAGCGCTGATCACTCAACTACACAGACACAGGGCCTGGAAGGACACAGCGCTGCATACACAGACCTGAGCCACAGCGGAGGAGAGGTATGCGGGGGGACCCAGACCACGATGCTTCCTTCCAGACTTCCAGCAGCGTTCACCATGCGTTGCAGAGAAGATGGCCGCCGAGGAGCAGAGAGAAGCTGGCCTGGGGGAGGAGCGCTGACACAGGACCAGTCAGCACAGTGCAGAGAGGGCTGTGTGCAGCGGGGGAGGCGCCGGCTGTGAGACAGGGAAGGCGCGCTCCCCTGGCATGCATTTAACCCCTGGGACGCCGCAGCGCTACCGCTCTGCTGCGGTCCGCTGTCCCAGGGGGTAGTGGAAGCGCAGGTTGGTCGCCTGGCTCCACGCTGCAGCCAGTCCCCAGGGAGCCCCCTGCCTGGGGACTTAGGACCATGTGATCAGCGGGGACCCACCGCGGGACCCCGCTGCTTACCTCTGTCCCCCTTGAATCCGGCCATGGTCCGGAGCATCTGGGGTCACCGCTAGCTGTGACCCCAGACGCCCACCAGCATCCCCGGATCAGTACCGGCGTTCTGGTACCGGCGGGGTGTAGGGAAGACGTCAGGACTGACTGTCCATGCTGTTCATCCAGATGTGCAGCCACAGCTGCATGAAGAAAAAGCTTCAGGGGCTCTTCTAGCCCCCACTCCAACAGGTGCACCCGACTCCGGCCGGGCACCAAACTAAACTGAGGTGCCTTGGCCCGAGGGCGGGGTATAGGAGGGGGACCTAGTGCATCCTGGGAGGCTGAAAGCTTAACTCTTTGGTGCCCTGCGACTGACGTCACACCTATACCCAAGGTATCCTGTGGATACCCTATGGACCCTGAAGTAGAAAGTATTACTTTATATATAGGATGCCAGTGTCCCCTCAGATAGTATTACTTTATATATAGGATGCCAGTATCCCCTCAGATAGTATTACTTTATATATAGGATGCCAGTGTCCCCTCAGATAGTATTACTTTATATATAGGATGCCAGTGTCCCCTCAGATAGTATTACTTTATATATAGGATGCCAGTGTCCCCTCAGACAGTATTACTTTATATATAGGATGCCAGTATCCCCTCAGACAGTATTACTTTATATATAGGATGCCAGTATCCCCTCAGATAGTATTACTTTATATATAGGATGCCAGTGTCCCCTCAGATAGTATTACTTTATATATAGGATGCCAGTGTCCCCTCAGATAGTATTACTTTATATATAGGATGCCAGTGTCCCCTCAGATAGTATTACTTTATATATAGGATGCCAGTGTCCCCTCAGATAGTATTACTTTATATATAGGATGCCAGTGTCCCCTCAGATAGTATTACTTTATATATAGGATACCAGTGTCCCCTCAGACAGTATTACTTTATATATAGGATGCCAGTATCCCCTCAGACAGTATTACTTTATATATAGGATGCCAGTATCCCCTCAGATAGTATTACTTTATATATAGGATGCCAGTATCCCCTCAGACAGTATTACTTTATATATAGGATGCCAGTGTCCCCTCAGATAGTATTACTTTATATATAGGATGCCAGTGTCCCCTCAGATAGTATTACTTTATATATAGGATGCCAGTGTCCCCTCAGATAGTATTACTTTATATATAGGATGCCAGTGTCCCCTCAGATAGTATTACTTTATATATAGGATGCCAGTGTCCCCTCAGATAGTATTACTTTATATATAGGATGCCAGTGTCCCCTCAGATAGTATTACTTTATATATAGGATGCCAGTGTCCCCTCAGACAGTATTACTTTATATATAGGATGCCAGTGCCCCGCCCATTGCGTTTCTGTTATTCTTATTCTCTTCTTGCTCATTTCCCCCTATGATGTCCTCTGGGGCTCATGTAGGCGTGTAGACGGGGAGGAGATACTAACACGTATAAGATTTATAAACGCTGAATCCTGGATCCACAATCTATACTATGATGTCTCCAGTGTTCCCCGAATGGACTCAGGAAAATGGTTTTATTTTTAAATAGTTTCTTTCACTCATAATTATTATTCTTTAGTCTAATCTTACTGCAGAGAGTAAGAAGTCTAGCGGCTGAGCGGGGGACGCTGTCTCTCACCATGTGATGGGGATGGCCGCCTCCTGCTCAGAACCCATGGGGATGCGACTCTGCAGGTAGTGGAGTTGGCCGAAGTACTTGCGCAGGACGCTGCATCCTTCAAAGTCCCGGGGAACATTGACAGCGCTCTGCAGGCAGAAGACGGAGAACATTACTCACAGCGTAACTGCGGACATTCAGGAAACGCGTGGTGCGAGGTGGAATCTCTGCGCACAACATGAGGGAGGGTCAGGAATACAGGATATCTCAGGAAACATGCGCAGAGATTCCACCTATTCACCACACAACACAAGGGAGGGCCAGGAATACAGGATATCTCAGGAAACATGCGCAGAGATTCCACTTATTCACCACACAACACAAGGGAGGGCCAGGAATACAGGATCTCTCAGGAAACGTGCGCAGAGATTCCATCTAACACCACACAACACAAGGGAGGGCCAGGAATACAGGATCTCTCAGGAAACATGCGAAGAGATTCCATCTAACACCACACAACACAAGGGAGGGCCAGGAATACAGGATATCTCAGGAAACATGCGCAGAGATTCCACCTATTCACCACACAACACAAGGGAGGGCCAGGAATACAGGATATCTCAGGAAACGTGCGCAGAGATTCCACCTATTCACCACACAACACAAGGGAGGGCCAGGAATACAGGATATCTCAGGAAACATGCGCAGAGATTCCATCTAACACCACACAACACAAGGGAGGGCAAGGAATACAGGATATCTCAGGAAACATGCGCAGAGATTCCACCTATTCACCACACAACACAAGGGAGGGCCAGGAATACAGGATCTCTCAGGAAACATGCGAAGAGATTCCATCTAACACCACACAACACAAGGGAGGGCAAGGAATACAGGATATCTCAGGAAACATGCGCAGAGATTCCACCTATTCACCACACAACACAAGGGAGGGCCAGGAATACAGGATATCTCAGGAAACATGCGCAGAGATTCCACTTATTCACCACACAACACAAGGGAGGGCCAGGAATACAGGATCTCTCAGGAAACGTGCGCAGAGATTCCATCTAACACCACACAACACAAGGGAGGGCCAGGAATACAGGATATCTCAGGAAACGTGCGCAGAGATTCCATCTAACACCACACAACACAAGGGAGGGCCAGGAATACAGGATATCTCAGGAAACGTGCGCAGAGATTCCATCTAACAACACAAGGGAGGGCCAGGAATACAGGATCTCTCAGGAAACGTGCGCAGAGATTCCACCTTGCACCACACAACACAAGGGATCGCCAGGAATACAGGATATCTCAGGAAACGTGCGCAGAGATTCCACCTTGCACCACACAACACAAGGGATCGCCAGGAATACAGGATATCTCAGGAAACGTGCGCAGAGATTCCATCTAACACCACACAACACAAGGGAGGGCCAGGAATACAGGATCTCTCAGGATGTAGGTTTTTGTGTATTATTGCTATACAATACCTGTCTCAGCTGCTCCAGTTTCTTTAGCTCCTCTTTGTAACTTTCAGGATTCTCACCATAATTCTTCAAAACAAACTGCAATGGGAGAAGGGGAGAGACCCTATTTATGTACATGAGTAACTCATCAGTATAGGGGACACTGAATCAGGAGTAGGCAACGGGAGAGACCCTATTTATGTACATGAGTAACTCAACAGTATAGGGGACACTGAATAAGGAGTAGGCAATGGGAGAGACCCTATTTATGTACATGAGTAACTCAACAGTATAGGGGACACTGAATCAGGGGTAGGCAATGGGAGAAGGGGAGAGACCCTATTTATGTACATGAGTAACTCATCAGTATAGGGGACACTGAATCAGGGGTAGGCAATGGGAGAGACCCTATTTATGTACATGAGTAACACATCAGTATAGGGGACACTGAATCAGGAGTAGGCAATGGGAGAAGGGGAGAGACCCTATTTATGTACATGAGTAACTCATCAGTATAGAGGACACTGAATCAGGGGTAGGCAATGGGAGAAGGTTAGAGACCCTATTTATGTACATGAGTAACTCATCAGTATAGGGGACACTGAATCAGGAGTAGGCAACGGGAGAGACCCTATTTATGTACATGAGTAACTCAACAGTATAGGGGACACTGAATAAGGAGTAGGCAATGGGAGAGACCCTATTTATGTACATGAGTAACTCAACAGTATAGGGGACACTGAATCAGGGGTAGGCAATGGGAGAAGGGGAGAGACCCTATTTATGTACATAAGTAACTCATCAGTATAGAGGACAATGAATCAGGGGTAGGCAATGGGAGAAGGGGAGAGACCCTATTTATGTACATGAGTAACTCATCAGTATAGGGGACACTGAATCAGGAGTAGGCAATGGGAGAAGGGGAGAGAGACCCTATTTATGTACATGAGTAACACATCAGTATAGGGGACACTGAATCAGGAGTAGGCAATGGGAGAAGGGGAGAGACCCTATTTATGTACATGAGTAACTCATCAGTATAGGGGACACTGAATCAGGAGTAGGCAATGGGAGAAGGGGAGAGAGACCCTATTTATGTACATGAGTAACACATCAGTATAGGGGACACTGAATCAGGAGTAGGCAATGGGAGAAGGGGAGAGACCCTATTTATGTACATGAGTAACTCATCAGTATAGGGGACACTGAATCAGGGGTAGGCAATGGGAGAAGGGGAGAGACCCTATTTATGTACATGAGTAACTCATCAGTATGGGGACACTGAATCAGGAGTAGGCAATGGTGAGAAGGGGAGAGACCCTATTTATGTACATGAGTAACACATCAGTGTAGGGGACACTGAATCAGGAGTAGGCAATGGGAGAAGGGGAGAGAGACCCTATTTATGTACATGAGTAACACATCAGTATAGGGGACACTGAATCAGGAGTAGGCAATGGGAGAAGGGGAGAGACCCTATTTATGTACATGAGTAACTCATCAGTATGGGGACACTGAATCAGGAGTAGGCAATGGGAGAAGGGGAGAGACCCTATTTATGTACATGAGTAACTCATCAGTATAGGGGACACTGAATCAGGAGTAGGCAACGGGAGAGACCCTATTTATGTACATGAGTAACTCAACAGTATAGGGGACACTGAATAAGGAGTAGGCAATGGGAGAGACCCTATTTATGTACATGAGTAACTCAACAGTATAGGGGACACTGAATCAGGGGTAGGCAATGGGAGAAGGGGAGAGACCCTATTTATGTACATAAGTAACTCATCAGTATAGAGGACAATGAATCAGGGGTAGGCAATGGGAGAAGGGGAGAGACCCTATTTATGTACATGAGTAACTCATCAGTATAGGGGACACTGAATCAGGAGTAGGCAATGGGAGAAGGGGAGAGAGACCCTATTTATGTACATGAGTAACACATCAGTATAGGGGACACTGAATCAGGAGTAGGCAATGGGAGAAGGGGAGAGACCCTATTTATGTACATGAGTAACTCATCAGTATAGGGGACACTGAATCAGGAGTAGGCAATGGGAGAAGGGGAGAGAGACCCTATTTATGTACATGAGTAACACATCAGTATAGGGGACACTGAATCAGGAGTAGGCAATGGGAGAAGGGGAGAGACCCTATTTATGTACATGAGTAACTCATCAGTATAGGGGACACTGAATCAGGGGTAGGCAATGGGAGAAGGGGAGAGACCCTATTTATGTACATGAGTAACTCATCAGTATGGGGACACTGAATCAGGAGTAGGCAATGGTGAGAAGGGGAGAGACCCTATTTATGTACATGAGTAACACATCAGTGTAGGGGACACTGAATCAGGAGTAGGCAATGGGAGAAGGGGAGAGACCCTATTTATGTACATGAGTAACACATCAGTATAGGGGACACTGAATCAGGAGTAGGCAATGGGAGAAGGGGAGAGACCCTATTTATGTACATGAGTAACTCATCAGTATGGGGACACTGAATCAGGAGTAGGCAATGGGAGAAGGGGAGAGACCCTATTTATGTACATGAGTAACTCATCAGTATAGGGGACACTGAATCAGGAGAAGGCAATGGGAGAAGGGGAGAGACCCTATTTATGTACATGAGTAACACATCAGTATAGGGGACACTGAATCAGGAGTAGGCAATGGGAGAAGGGGAGAGACCCTATTTATGTACATGAGTAACTCATCAGTATAGGGGACACTGAATCAGGGGTAGGCAATGGGAGAAGGGGAGAGACCCTATTTATGTACATGAGTAACTCATCAGTATAGGGGACACTGAATCAGGAGTAGGCAATGGGAGAAGGGGAGAGACCCTATTTATGTACATGAGTAACACATCAGTATAGGGGACACTGAATCAGGGGTAGGCAATGGGAGAAGGGGAGAGACCTTATTTATGTACATGAGTAACACATCAGTATAGGGGACACTGAATCAGGAGTAGGCAATGAGAGAGACCCTATTTATGTACATGAGTAACTCATCAGTATAGGGGACACTGAATCAGGGGTAGGCAATGGGAGAAGGGGAGAGACCCTATTTATGTACATGAGTAACTCATCAGTATAGGGGACACTGAATCAGGAGTAGGCAGTGGGAGAAGGGGAGAGACCCTATTTATGTACATGAGTAACACATCAGTATAGGGGACACTGAATCAGGAGTAGGCAAAGGGAGAGACCCTATTTATGTACATGAGTAACACATCAGTATAGGGGACACTGAATCAGGAGTAGGCAATGGGAGAGACCCTATTTATGTACATGAGTAACACATCAGTATAGGGGACACTGAATCAGGGGTAGGCAATGGGAGAAGGGGAGAGAACCTATTTATGAACATGAGTAACTCATCAGTATAGGGGACACTGAATCAGGGGTAGGCAATGGGAGAAGGGGAGAGACCCTATTTATGTACATGAGTAACTCATCACTATAGGGGACACTGAATCAGGGGTAGGCAATGGGAGAAGGGGAGAGACCCTATTTATGTACATGAGTAACACATCAGTATAGGGGACACTGAATCAGGGGTAGGCAATGGGAGAAGGGGAGAGACCCTATTTATGTACATGAGTAACTCATCAGTATAGGGGACACTGAATCAGGAGTAGGCAATGGGAGAAGGGGAGAGACCCTATTTATGTACATGAGTAACACATCAGTATAGGGGACACTGAATCAGGAGTAGGCAATGGGAGAAGGGGAGAGACCCTATTTATGTACATGAGTAACACATCAGTATAGGGGACACTGAATCAGGGGTAGGCAATGGGAGAGACCCTATTTATGTACATGAGTAACACATCAGTATAGGGGACACTGAATCAGGGGTAGGCAATGGGAGAAGGGGAGAGACCCTATTTATGTACATGAGTAACTCATCAGTATAGGGGACACTGAATCAGGAGTAGGCAATGGGAGAAGGGGAGAGACCCTATTTATGTACATGAGTAACTCAGTATATGGGACACTGAATCAGGAGTAGGCAATGGGAGAAGGGGAGAGACCCTATTTATGTACATGAGTAACTCATCAGTATAGGGGACACTGAATCAGGAGAAGGCAATGGGAGCAGGGGAGAGACCCTATTTATGTACATGAGTAACTCATCAGTATAGGGGACACTGAATCTGGGGTAGGCAATGGGAGAAGGGGAGAGACCTTATTTATGTACATGAGTAACACATCAGTATAGGGGACACTGAATCAGGAGTAGGCAATGGGAGAGACCCTATTTATGTACATGAGTAACTCATCAGTATAGGGGACACTGAATCAGGAGTAGGCAATGGGAGAAGGGGAGAGACCCTATTTATGTACATGAGTAACACATCAGTATAGGGGACACTGAATCAGGAGTAGGTAATGGGAGAAGGGGAGAGACCCTATTTATGTACATGAGTAACTAATCAGTATAGGGGACACTGAATCAGGGGTAGGTAATGGGAGAAGGGGAGAGACCCTATTTATGTACATGAGTAACTCATCAGTATAGGGGACACTGAATCAGGGGTAGGCAATGGGAGAAGGGGAGAGACCCTATTTATGTACATGAGTAACTCATCAGTATAGGGGACACTGAATCAGGAGTAGGCAATGGGAGAAGGGGAGAGACCCTATTTATGTACATGAGTAACTCATCAGTATAGGGGACACTGAATCAGGGGTAGGCAATGGGAGAAGGGGAGAGACCCTATTTATGTACATGAGTAACTCATCAGTATAGGGGACACTGAATCAGGAGTAGGCAATGGGAGAAGGGGAGAGACCCTATTTATGTACATGAGTAACACATCAGTATAGGGGACACTGAATCAGGGATAGGCAATGGGAGAGACCCTATTTATGTACATGAGTAACTCATCGGTATAGGGGACACTGAATCAGGAGTAGGCAATGGGAGAAGGGGAGAGACCCCATTTATGTACATGAGTAACACATCAGTATAGGGGACACTGAATCAGGAGTAGGCAATGGGAGAAGGGGACAGACCCTATTTATGTACATGAGTAACACATCAGTATAGGGGACACTGAATCAGGGGTAGGCAATGGGAGAGACCCTATTTATGTACATGAGTAACACATCAGTATAGGGGACACTGAATCAGGGGTAGGCAATGGGAGAGACCCTATTTATGTACATGAGTAACACATCAGTATAGGGGACACTGAATCAGGGGTAGGCAATGGGAGAGACCCTATTTTTGTACATGAGTAACTCATCAGTATAGGGGACACTGAATCAGGGGTAGGCAATGGGAGAAGGGGACAGACCCTATTTATGTACATGAGTAACTCATCAGTATAGGGGACACTGAATCAGGGGTAGGCAATGGGAGAAGGGGAGAGACCCCATTTATGTACATGAGTAACACATCAGTATAGGGGACACTGAATCAGGAGTAGGCAATGGGAGAAGGGGACAGACCCTATTTATGTACATGAGTAACTCAGTATAGGGGACACTGAATCAGGAGTAGGCAATGGGAGAAGGGGAGAGACCACATTTATGTACATGAGTAACACATCAGTATAGGGGACACTGAATCAGGAGTAGGCAATGGGAGAAGGGGAGAGACCTTATTTATGTACATGAGTAACTCAGTATAGGGGACACTGAATCAGGAGTAGGCAATGGGAGAAGGGGAGAGACCCTATTTATGTACATGAGTAACTCATCAGTATAGGGGACACTGAATCAGGAGTAGGCAATGGGAGAAGGGGAGAGACCCTATTTATGTACATGAGTAACTCATCAGTATAGGGGACACTGAATCAGGAGTAGGCAATGGGAGAAGGGGAGAGACCCTATTTATGTACATGAGTAACTCATCAGTATAGGGGACACTGAATCAGGAGTAGGCAATGGGAGAGACCCTATTTATGTACATGAGTAACTCATTAGTATAGGGGACACTGAATCAGGGGTAGGCAATGGGAGAAGGGGAGAGACCCTATTTATGTACATGAGTAACACATCAGTATAGGGGACACTGAATCAGGGGTAGGCAATGGGAGAAGGGGAGAGACCCTATTTATGTACATGAGTAACTCATCAGTATAGGGGACACTGAATCAGGGGTAGGCAATAGGAGAAGGGGAGAGACCCTATTTATGTACATGAGTAACTCATCAGTATAGGGGACACTGAATCAGGAGTAGGCAATGGGAGAAGGGGAGAGACCCTATTTATGTACATGAGTAACTCAGTATAGGGGACACTGAATCAGGAGTAGGCAATGGGAGAAGGGGAGAGACCCTATTTATGTACATGAGTAACATCAGTATAGGGGACACTGAATCAGGGGTAGGCAATGGGAGAAGGGGAGAGACCCTATTTATGTACATGAGTAACTCATCAGTATAGGGGACACTGAATCAGGGGTAGGCAATGGGAGAAGGGGAGAGACCCTATTTATGTACATGAGTAACTCATCAGTATAGGGGACACTGAATCAGGAGTAGGCAATGGGAGAAGGGGAGAGACCCTATTTATGTACATGAGTAACTCATCAGTATAGGGGACACTGAATCAGGGGTAGGCAATGGGAGAAAGGGAGAGACCCTATTTATGTACATGAGTAACTCAGTATAGGGGACATTGAATCAGGAGTAGGCAATGGGAGAAGGGGAGAGACCCTATTTATGTACATGAGTAACACATCAGTATAGGGGACACTGAATCAGGGGTAGGCAATGGGAGAGACCCTATTTATGTCCATGAGTAACTCATCAGTATAGGGGACACTGAATCAGGGGTAGGCAATGGGAGAAGGGGAGAGACCCTATTTATGTACATGAGTAACTCATCAGTATAGGGGACACTGAATCAGGAGTAGGCAATGGGAGAAGGGGAGAGACCCTATTTATGTACATGAGTAACTCATCAGTATAGGGGACACTGAATCAGGGGTAGGCAATGGGAGAAGGGGAGAGACCCTATTTATGTACATGAGTAACTCATCAGTATAGGGGACACTGAATCAGGAGTAGGCAATGGGAGAAGGGTAGAGACCCTATTTATGTACATGAGTAACTCATCAGTATAGGGGACACTGAATCAGGAGTAGGCAATGGGAGAAGGGGAGAGACCCTATTTATGTACATGAGTAACTCATCAGTATAGGGGACACTGAATCAGGGGTAGGCAATGGGAGAAGGGGAGAGACCCTATTTATGTACATGAGTAACACATCAGTATAGGGGACACTGAATCAGGAGTAGGCAATGGGAGAGACCCTATTTATGTACATGAGTAACACATTAGTATAGGGGACACTGAATCAGGGGTAGGCAATGGGAGAAGGGGAGAGACCCTATTTATGTACATGAGTAACACATCAGTATAGGGGACACTGAATCAGGGGTAGGCAATGGGAGAGACCCTATTTATGTACATGAGTAACTCATCAGTATAGGGGACACTGAATCAGGAGTAGGCAATGGGAGAAGGGGAGAGACCCTATTTATGTACATGAGTAACTCATCAGTATAGGGGACACTGAATCAGGGGTAGGCAATGGGAGAAGGGGAGAGACCCTATTTATGTACATGAGTAACACATCAGTATAGGGGACACTGAATCAGGAGTAGGCAATGGGAGAGACCCTATTTATGTACATGAGTAACACATTAGTATAGGGGACACTGAATCAGGGGTAGGCAATGGGAGAAGGGGAGAGACCCTATTTATGTACATGAGTAACACATCAGTATAGGGGACACTGAATCAGGGGTAGGCAATGGGAGAGACCCTATTTATGTACATGAGTAACTCATCAGTATAGGGGACACTGAATCAGGGGTAGGCAATGGGAGAAGGGGACAGACCCTATTTATGTACATGAGTAACTCATCAGTATAGGGGACACTGAATCAGGGGTAGGCAATGGGAGAAGGGGAGAGACCCCATTTATGTACATGAGTAACACATCAGTATAGGGGACACTGAATCAGGAGTAGGCAATGGGAGAAGGGGACAGACCCTATTTATGTACATGAGTAACTCAGTATAGGGGACACTGAATCAGGAGTAGGCAATGGGAGAAGGGGAGAGACCCTATTTATGTACATGAGTAACACATCAGTATAGGGGACACTGAATCAGGGGTAGGCAATGGGAGAGACCCTATTTATGTACATGAGTAACTCATTAGTATAGGGGACACTGAATCAGGGGTAGGCAATGGGAGAAGGGGAGAGACCCTATTTATGTACATGAGTAACACATCAGTATAGGGGACACTGAATCAGGGGTAGGCAATGGGAGAAGGGGAGAGACCCTATTTATGTACATGAGTAACTCATCAGTATAGGGGACACTGAATCAGGAGTAGGCAATGGGAGAAGGGGAGAGACCCTATTTATGTACATGAGTAACTCATCAGTATAGGGGACACTGAATCAGGGGTAGGCAATGGGAGAAGGGGAGAGACCCTATTTATGTACATGAGTAACACATCAGTATAGGGGACACTGAATCAGGAGTAGGCAATGGGAGAGACCCTATTTATGTACATGAGTAACACATCAGTATAGGGGACACTGAATCAGGAGTAGGCAATGGGAGAAGGGTAGAGACCCTATTTATGTACATGAGTAACGCAGTATAGGGGACACTGAATCAGGAGTAGGCAATGGGAGAAGGGGAGAGACCCTATTTATGTACATGAGTAACTCATCAGTATAGGGGACACTGAATCAGGGGTAGGCAATGGGAGAAGGGGAGAGACCCTATTTATGTACATGAGTAACTCATCAGTATAGGGGACACTGAATCAGGAGTAGGCAATGGGAGAAGGGTAGAGACCCTATTTATGTACATGAGTAACTCATCAGTATAGGGGACACTGAATCAGGAGTAGGCAATGGGAGAAGGGGAGAGACCCTATTTATGTACATGAGTAACTCATCAGTATAGGGGACACTGAATCAGGAGTAGGCAATGGGAGAAGGGGAGAGACCCTATTTATGTACATGAGTAACTCATCAGTATAGGGGACACTGAATCAGGGGTAGGCAATGGGAGAAGGGGAGAGACCCTATTTATGTACATGAGTAACACATCAGTATAGGGGACACTGAATCAGGAGTAGGCAATGGGAGAGACCCTATTTATGTACATGAGTAACACATCAGTATAGGGGACACTGAATCAGGGGTAGGCAATGGGAGAAGGGGAGAGACCCTATTTATGTACATGAGTAACACATCAGTATAGGGGACACTGAATCAGGGGTAGGCAATGGGAGAGACCCTATTTATGTACATGAGTAACTCATCAGTATAGGGGACACTGAATCAGGGGTAGGCAATGGGAGAAGGGGACAGACCCTATTTATGTACATGAGTAACTCATCAGTATAGGGGACACTGAATCAGGGGTAGGCAATGGGAGAAGGGGAGAGACCCCATTTATGTACATGAGTAACACATCAGTATAGGGGACACTGAATCAGGAGTAGGCAATGGGAGAAGGGGACAGACCCTATTTATGTACATGAGTAACTCAGTATAGGGGACACTGAATCAGGAGTAGGCAATGGGAGAAGGGGAGAGACCCTATTTATGTACATGAGTAACACATCAGTATAGGGGACACTGAATCAGGGGTAGGCAATGGGAGAAGGGGAGAGACCTTATTTATGTACATGAGTAACAGATCAGTATAGGCGACACTGAATCAGGAGTAGGCAATGGGAGAGACCCTATTTATGTACATGAGTAACTCATTAGTATAGGGGACACTGAATCAGGGGTAGGCAATGGGAGAAGGGGAGAGACCCTATTTATGTACATGAGTAACACATCAGTATAGGGGACACTGAATCAGGGGTAGGCAATGGGAGAAGGGGAGAGACCCTATTTATGTACATGAGTAACTCATCAGTATAGGGGACACTGAATCAGGAGTAGGCAATGGGAGAAGGGGAGAGACCCTATTTATGTACATGAGTAACTCATCAGTATAGGGGACACTGAATCAGGAGTAGGCAATGGGAGAAGGGGAGAGACCCTATTTATGTACATGAGTAACGCAGTATAGGGGACACTGAATCAGGAGTAGGCAATGGGAGAAGGGGAGAGACCCTATTTATGTACATGAGTAACTCATCAGTATAGGGGACACTGAATCAGGAGTAGGCAATGGGAGAAGGGGAGAGACCCTATTTATGTACATGAGTAACACATCAGTATAGGGGACACTGAATCAGGGGTAGGCAATGGGAGAGACCCTATTTATGTACATGAGTAACACATCAGTATAGGGGACACTGAATCAGGGGTAGGCAATGGGAGAAGGGGACAGACCCTATTTATGTACATGAGTAACTCATCAGTATAGGGGACACTGAATCAGGGGTAGGCAATGGGAGAAGGGGAGAGACCCCATTTATGTACATGAGTAACTCATCAGTATAGGGGACACTGAATCAGGGGTAGGCAATGGGAGAAGGGGAGAGACCCTATTTATGTACATGAGTAACTCATCAGTATAGGGGACACTGAATCAGGAGTAGGCAATGGGAGAAGGGGAGAGACCCTATTTATGTACATGAGTAACGCAGTATAGGGGACACTGAATCAGGAGTAGGCAATGGGAGAAGGGGAGAGACCCCATTTATGTACATGAGTAACACATCAGTATAGGGGACACTGAATCAGGAGTAGGCAATGGGAGAAGGGGAGAGACCCTATTTATCTACATGAGTAACTCATCAGTATAGGGGACACTGAATCAGGAGTAGGCAATGGGAGAAGGGGAGAGACCCTATTTATGTACATGAGTAACTCATCAGTATAGGGGGACACTGAATCAGGGGTAGGCAATGGGAGAAGGGGAGAGACCCTATTTATGTACATGAGTAACTCATCAGTATAGGGGACACTGAATCAGGAGTAGGCAATGGTGAGAAGGGGAGAGACCCTATTTATGTACATGAGTAACTCATCAGTATAGGGGACACTGAATCAGGAGTAGGCAATGGGAGAAGGGGAGAGACCCTATTTATGTACATGAGTAACACATCAGTATAGGGGACACTGAATCAGGAGTAGGCAATGGGAGAAGGGGAGAGACCCCATTTATGTACCTGAGTAACACATCAGTATAGGGGACACTGAATCAGGAGTAGGCAATGGGAGAAGGGGAGAGACCCCATTTATGTACCTGAGTAACACATCAGTATAGGGGACACTGAATCAGGAGTAGGCAATGGGAGAAGGGGAGAGACCCTATTTATGTACATGAGTAACTCATCAGTATAGGGGACACTGAATCAGGAGTAGGCAATGGGAGAAGGGTAGAGACCCTATTTATGTACATGAGTAACTCATCAGTATAGGGGACACTGAATCAGGAGTAGGCAATGGTGAGAAGGGGAGAGACCCTATTTATGTACACGAGTAACACATCAGTATAGGGGACACTGAATCAGGAGTAGGCAATGGGAGAAGGGGACAGACCCTATTTATGTACATGAGTAACACATCAGTATAGGGGACACTGAATCAGGCGTAGGCAATGGGAGAAGGGGACAGACCCTATTTATGTATATGAGTAACTCAGTATAGGGGACACTGAATCAGGATTAGGCAATGGGAGAAGGGGAGAGACCCCATTTATGTACATGAGTAACACATCAGTATAGGGGACACTGAATCAGGAGTAGGCAATGGGAGAAGGGGAGAGACACTATTTATGTACATGAGTAACTCAGTATAGGGGACACTGAATCAGGAGTAGGCAATGGGAGAAGGGGAGAGACCCCTATTTATGTACATGAGTAACACATTAGTATAGGGGACACTGAATCAGGGGTAGGCAATGGGAGAAGGGGAGAGACCTTATTTATGTACATGAGTAACACATCAGTATAGGCGACACTGAATCAGGAGTAGGCAATGGGAGAGACCCTATTTATGTACATGAGTAACTCATTAGTATAGGGGACACTGAATCAGGGGTAGGCAATGGGAGAGACCCTATTTATGTACATGAGTAACTCATCAGTATAGGGGACACTGAATCAGGGGTAGGCAATGGGAGAAGGGGAGAGACCCCATTTATGTACATGAGTAACTCATCAGTATAGGGGACACTGAATCAGGGGTAGGCAATGGGAGAAGGGGAGAGACCCTATTTATGTACATGAGTAACTCATCAGTATAGGGGACACTGAATCAGGAGTAGGCAATGGGAGAAGGGGAGAGACCCTATTTATGTACATGAGTAACGCAGTATAGGGGACACTGAATCAGGAGTAGGCAATGGGAGAAGGGGAGAGACCCCATTTATGTACATGAGTAACACATCAGTATAGGGGACACTGAATCAGGAGTAGGCAATGGGAGAAGGGGAGAGACCCTATTTATGTACATGAGTAACTCATCAGTATAGGGGACACTGAATCAGGGGTAGGCAATGGGAGAAGGGGAGAGACCCTATTTATGTACATGAGTAACACATCAGTATAGGGGACACTGAATCAGGAGTAGGCAATGGGAGAGACCCTATTTATGTACATGAGTAACACATCAGTATAGGGGACACTGAATCAGGAGTAGGCAATGGGAGAAGGGTAGAGACCCTATTTATGTACATGAGTAACGCAGTATAGGGGACACTGAATCAGGAGTAGGCAATGGGAGAAGGGGAGAGACCCTATTTATGTACATGAGTAACTCATCAGTATAGGGGACACTGAATCAGGGGTAGGCAATGGGAGAAGGGGAGAGACCCTATTTATGTACATGAGTAACTCATCAGTATAGGGGACACTGAATCAGGAGTAGGCAATGGGAGAAGGGTAGAGACCCTATTTATGTACATGAGTAACTCATCAGTATAGGGGACACTGAATCAGGAGTAGGCAATGGGAGAAGGGGAGAGACCCTATTTATGTACATGAGTAACTCATCAGTATAGGGGACACTGAATCAGGAGTAGGCAATGGGAGAAGGGGAGAGACCCTATTTATGTACATGAGTAACTCATCAGTATAGGGGACACTGAATCAGGGGTAGGCAATGGGAGAAGGGGAGAGACCCTATTTATGTACATGAGTAACACATCAGTATAGGGGACACTGAATCAGGAGTAGGCAATGGGAGAGACCCTATTTATGTACATGAGTAACACATCAGTATAGGGGACACTGAATCAGGGGTAGGCAATGGGAGAAGGGGAGAGACCCTATTTATGTACATGAGTAACACATCAGTATAGGGGACACTGAATCAGGGGTAGGCAATGGGAGAGACCCTATTTATGTACATGAGTAAATCATCAGTATAGGGGACACTGAATCAGGGGTAGGCAATGGGAGAAGGGGACAGACCCTATTTATGTACATGAGTAACTCATCAGTATAGGGGACACTGAATCAGGGGTAGGCAATGGGAGAAGGGGAGAGACCCCATTTATGTACATGAGTAACACATCAGTATAGGGGACACTGAATCAGGAGTAGGCAATGGGAGAAGGGGACAGACCCTATTTATGTACATGAGTAACTCAGTATAGGGGGACACTGAATCAGGAGTAGGCAATGGGAGAAGGGGAGAGACCCTATTTATGTACATGAGTAACACATCAGTATAGGGGACACTGAATCAGGGGTAGGCAATGGGAGAAGGGGAGAGACCTTATTTATGTACATGAGTAACAGATCAGTATAGGCGACACTGAATCAGGAGTAGGCAATGGGAGAGACCCTATTTATGTACATGAGTAACTCATTAGTATAGGGGACACTGAATCAGGGGTAGGCAATGGGAGAAGGGGAGAGACCCTATTTATGTACATGAGTAACTCATCAGTATAGGGGACACTGAATCAGGAGTAGGCAATGGGAGAAGGGGAGAGACCCTATTTATGTACATGAGTAACTCATCAGTATAGGGGACACTGAATCAGGGGTAGGCAATGGGAGAAGGGGAGAGACCCTATTTATGTACATGAGTAACACATCAGTATAGGGGACACTGAATCAGGAGTAGGCAATGGGAGAGACCCTATTTATGTACATGAGTAACACATCAGTATAGGGGACACTGAATCAGGGGTAGGCAATGGGAGAAGGGGAGAGACCCTATTTATGTACATGAGTAACACATCAGTATAGGGGACACTGAATCAGGGGTAGGCAATGGGAGAGACCCTATTTATGTACATGAGTAACTCATCAGTATAGGGGACACTGAATCAGGGGTAGGCAATGGGAGAAGGGGACAGACCCTATTTATGTACATGAGTAACACATCAGTATAGGGGACACTGAATCAGGGGTAGGCAATGGGAGAGACCCTATTTATGTACATGAGTAACTCATCAGTATAGGGGACACTGAATCAGGGGTAGGCAATGGGAGAAGGGGACAGACCCTATTTATGTACATGAGTAACTCATCAGTATAGGGGACACTGAATCAGGGGTAGGCAATGGGAGAAGGGGAGAGACCCCATTTATGTACATGAGTAACACATCAGTATAGGGGACACTGAATCAGGAGTAGGCAATGGGAGAAGGGGACAGACCCTATTTATGTACATGAGTAACTCAGTATAGGGGACACTGAATCAGGAGTAGGCAATGGGAGAAGGGGAGAGACCCTATTTATGTACATGAGTAACACATCAGTATAGGGGACACTGAATCAGGGGTAGGCAATGGGAGAAGGGGAGAGACCTTATTTATGTACATGAGTAACAGATCAGTATAGGCGACACTGAATCAGGAGTAGGCAATGGGAGAGACCCTATTTATGTACATGAGTAACTCATTAGTATAGGGGACACTGAATCAGGGGTAGGCAATGGGAGAAGGGGAGAGACCCTATTTATGTACATGAGTAACACATCAGTATAGGGGACACTGAATCAGGGGTAGGCAATGGGAGAAGGGGAGAGACCCTATTTATGTACATGAGTAACTCATCAGTATAGGGGACACTGAATCAGGAGTAGGCAATGGGAGAAGGGGAGAGACCCTATTTATGTACATGAGTAACTCATCAGTATAGGGGACACTGAATCAGGAGTAGGCAATGGGAGAAGGGGAGAGACCCTATTTATGTACATGAGTAACGCAGTATAGGGGACACTGAATCAGGAGTAGGCAATGGGAGAAGGGGAGAGACCCTATTTATGTACATGAGTAACTCATCAGTATAGGGGACACTGAATCAGGAGTAGGCAATGGGAGAAGGGGAGAGACCCTATTTATGTACATGAGTAACACATCAGTATAGGGGACACTGAATCAGGGGTAGGCAATGGGAGAGACCCTATTTATGTACATGAGTAACACATCAGTATAGGGGACACTGAATCAGGGGTAGGCAATGGGAGAAGGGGACAGACCCTATTTATGTACATGAGTAACTCATCAGTATAGGGGACACTGAATCAGGGGTAGGCAATGGGAGAAGGGGAGAGACCCCATTTATGTACATGAGTAACTCATCAGTATAGGGGACACTGAATCAGGGGTAGGCAATGGGAGAAGGGGAGAGACCCTATTTATGTACATGAGTAACTCATCAGTATAGGGGACACTGAATCAGGAGTAGGCAATGGGAGAAGGGGAGAGACCCTATTTATGTACATGAGTAACGCAGTATAGGGGACACTGAATCAGGAGTAGGCAATGGGAGAAGGGGAGAGACCCCATTTATGTACATGAGTAACACATCAGTATAGGGGACACTGAATCAGGAGTAGGCAATGGGAGAAGGGGAGAGACCCTATTTATCTACATGAGTAACTCATCAGTATAGGGGACACTGAATCAGGAGTAGGCAATGGGAGAAGGGGAGAGACCCTATTTATGTACATGAGTAACTCATCAGTATAGGGGGACACTGAATCAGGGGTAGGCAATGGGAGAAGGGGAGAGACCCTATTTATGTACATGAGTAACTCATCAGTATAGGGGACACTGAATCAGGAGTAGGCAATGGTGAGAAGGGGAGAGACCCTATTTATGTACATGAGTAACTCATCAGTATAGGGGACACTGAATCAGGAGTAGGCAATGGGAGAAGGGGAGAGACCCTATTTATGTACATGAGTAACACATCAGTATAGGGGACACTGAATCAGGAGTAGGCAATGGGAGAAGGGGAGAGACCCCATTTATGTACCTGAGTAACACATCAGTATAGGGGACACTGAATCAGGAGTAGGCAATGGGAGAAGGGGAGAGACCCCATTTATGTACCTGAGTAACACATCAGTATAGGGGACACTGAATCAGGAGTAGGCAATGGGAGAAGGGGAGAGACCCTATTTATGTACATGAGTAACTCATCAGTATAGGGGACACTGAATCAGGAGTAGGCAATGGGAGAAGGGTAGAGACCCTATTTATGTACATGAGTAACTCATCAGTATAGGGGACACTGAATCAGGAGTAGGCAATGGTGAGAAGGGGAGAGACCCTATTTATGTACACGAGTAACACATCAGTATAGGGGACACTGAATCAGGAGTAGGCAATGGGAGAAGGGGACAGACCCTATTTATGTACATGAGTAACACATCAGTATAGGGGACACTGAATCAGGCGTAGGCAATGGGAGAAGGGGACAGACCCTATTTATGTATATGAGTAACTCAGTATAGGGGACACTGAATCAGGATTAGGCAATGGGAGAAGGGGAGAGACCCCATTTATGTACATGAGTAACACATCAGTATAGGGGACACTGAATCAGGAGTAGGCAATGGGAGAAGGGGAGAGACACTATTTATGTACATGAGTAACTCAGTATAGGGGACACTGAATCAGGAGTAGGCAATGGGAGAAGGGGAGAGACCCTATTTATGTACATGAGTAACACATTAGTATAGGGGACACTGAATCAGGGGTAGGCAATGGGAGAAGGGGAGAGACCTTATTTATGTACATGAGTAACACATCAGTATAGGCGACACTGAATCAGGAGTAGGCAATGGGAGAGACCCTATTTATGTACATGAGTAACTCATTAGTATAGGGGACACTGAATCAGGGGTAGGCAATGGGAGAGACCCTATTTATGTACATGAGTAACTCATCAGTATAGGGGACACTGAATCAGGGGTAGGCAATGGGAGAAGGGGAGAGACCCCATTTATGTACATGAGTAACTCATCAGTATAGGGGACACTGAATCAGGGGTAGGCAATGGGAGAAGGGGAGAGACCCTATTTATGTACATGAGTAACTCATCAGTATAGGGGACACTGAATCAGGAGTAGGCAATGGGAGAAGGGGAGAGACCCTATTTATGTACATGAGTAACGCAGTATAGGGGACACTGAATCAGGAGTAGGCAATGGGAGAAGGGGAGAGACCCCATTTATGTACATGAGTAACACATCAGTATAGGGGACACTGAATCAGGAGTAGGCAATGGGAGAAGGGGAGAGACCCTATTTATGTACATGAGTAACTCATCAGTATAGGGGACACTGAATCAGGGGTAGGCAATGGGAGAAGGGGAGAGACCCTATTTATGTACATGAGTAACACATCAGTATAGGGGACACTGAATCAGGAGTAGGCAATGGGAGAGACCCTATTTATGTACATGAGTAACACATCAGTATAGGGGACACTGAATCAGGAGTAGGCAATGGGAGAAGGGTAGAGACCCTATTTATGTACATGAGTAACGCAGTATAGGGGACACTGAATCAGGAGTAGGCAATGGGAGAAGGGGAGAGACCCTATTTATGTACATGAGTAACTCATCAGTATAGGGGACACTGAATCAGGGGTAGGCAATGGGAGAAGGGGAGAGACCCTATTTATGTACATGAGTAACTCATCAGTATAGGGGACACTGAATCAGGAGTAGGCAATGGGAGAAGGGTAGAGACCCTATTTATGTACATGAGTAACTCATCAGTATAGGGGACACTGAATCAGGAGTAGGCAATGGGAGAAGGGGAGAGACCCTATTTATGTACATGAGTAACTCATCAGTATAGGGGACACTGAATCAGGAGTAGGCAATGGGAGAAGGGGAGAGACCCTATTTATGTACATGAGTAACTCATCAGTATAGGGGACACTGAATCAGGGGTAGGCAATGGGAGAAGGGGAGAGACCCTATTTATGTACATGAGTAACACATCAGTATAGGGGACACTGAATCAGGAGTAGGCAATGGGAGAGACCCTATTTATGTACATGAGTAACACATCAGTATAGGGGACACTGAATCAGGGGTAGGCAATGGGAGAAGGGGAGAGACCCTATTTATGTACATGAGTAACACATCAGTATAGGGGACACTGAATCAGGGGTAGGCAATGGGAGAGACCCTATTTATGTACATGAGTAAATCATCAGTATAGGGGACACTGAATCAGGGGTAGGCAATGGGAGAAGGGGACAGACCCTATTTATGTACATGAGTAACTCATCAGTATAGGGGACACTGAATCAGGGGTAGGCAATGGGAGAAGGGGAGAGACCCCATTTATGTACATGAGTAACACATCAGTATAGGGGACACTGAATCAGGAGTAGGCAATGGGAGAAGGGGACAGACCCTATTTATGTACATGAGTAACTCAGTATAGGGGACACTGAATCAGGAGTAGGCAATGGGAGAAGGGGAGAGACCCTATTTATGTACATGAGTAACACATCAGTATAGGGGACACTGAATCAGGGGTAGGCAATGGGAGAAGGGGAGAGACCTTATTTATGTACATGAGTAACAGATCAGTATAGGCGACACTGAATCAGGAGTAGGCAATGGGAGAGACCCTATTTATGTACATGAGTAACTCATTAGTATAGGGGACACTGAATCAGGGGTAGGCAATGGGAGAAGGGGAGAGACCCTATTTATGTACATGAGTAACACATCAGTATAGGGGACACTGAATCAGGGGTAGGCAATGGGAGAAGGGGAGAGACCCTATTTATGTACATGAGTAACTCATCAGTATAGGGGACACTGAATCAGGAGTAGGCAATGGGAGAAGGGGAGAGACCCTATTTATGTACATGAGTAACTCATCAGTATAGGGGGACACTGAATCAGGGGTAGGCAATGGGAGAAGGGGAGAGACCCTATTTATGTACATGAGTAACGCAGTATAGGGGACACTGAATCAGGAGTAGGCAATGGGAGAAGGGGAGAGACCCTATTTATGTACATGAGTAACTCATCAGTATAGGGGACACTGAATCAGGAGTAGGCAATGGGAGAAGGGGAGAGACCCTATTTATGTACATGAGTAACGCAGTATAGGGGACACTGAATCAGGAGTAGGCAATGGGAGAAGGGGAGAGACCCTATTTATGTACATGAGTAACTCATCAGTATAGGGGACACTGAATCAGGAGTAGGCAATGGGAGAAGGGGAGAGACCCTATTTATGTACATGAGTAACACATCAGTATAGGGGACACTGAATCAGGGGTAGGCAATGGGAGAGACCCTATTTATGTACATGAGTAACACATCAGTATAGGGGACACTGAATCAGGAGTAGGCAATGGGAGAAGGGGAGAGACCCCATTTATGTACCTGAGTAACACATCAGTATAGGGGACACTGAATCAGGAGTAGGCAATGGGAGAAGGGGAGAGACCCCATTTATGTACATGAGTAACACATCAGTATAGGGGACACTGAATCAGGAGTAGGCAATGGGAGAAGGGGAGAGACCCTATTTATGTACATGAGTAACTCATCAGTATAGGGGACACTGAATCAGGAGTAGGCAATGGGAGAAGGGTAGAGACCCTATTTATGTACATGAGTAACTCATCAGTATAGGGGACACTGAATCAGGAGTAGGCAATGGTGAGAAGGGGAGAGACCCTATTTATGTACACGAGTAACACATCAGTATAGGGGACACTGAATCAGGAGTAGGCAATGGGAGAAGGGGACAGACCCTATTTATGTACATGAGTAACACATCAGTATAGGGGACACTGAATCAGGAGTAGGCAATGGGAGAAGGGGAGAGACCCCATTTATGTACATGAGTAACACATCAGTATAGGGGACACTGAATCAGGAGTAAGCAATGGGAGAAGGGGAGAGACCCTATTTATCTACATGAGTAACTCATCAGTATAGGGGACACTGAATCAGGAGTAGGCAATGGGAGAAGGGGAGAGACCCTATTTATGTACATGAGTAACACATCAGTATAGGGGACACTGAATCAGGGGTAGGCAATGGGAGAGACCCTATTTTTGTACATGAGTAAGTCATCAGTATAGGGGACACTGAATCAGGGGTAGGCAATGGGAGAAGGGGACAGACCCTATTTATGTACAAGAGTAACTCATCAGTATAGGGGACACTGAATCAGGGGTAGGCAATGGGAGAAGGGGAGAGACCCTATTTATGTACATGAGTAACTCATCAGTATAGGGGACACTGAATCAGGAGTAGGCAATGGGAGAAGGGGAAAGACCCCATTTATGTACATGAGTAACACATCAGTATAGGGGACACTGAATCAGGCGTAGGCAATGGGAGAAGGGGACAGACCCTATTTATGTATATGAGTAACTCAGTATAGGGGACACTGAATCAGGATTAGGCAATGGGAGAAGGGGAGAGACCCCATTTATGTACATGAGTAACACATCAGTATAGGGGACACTGAATCAGGAGTAGGCAATGGGAGAAGGGGAGAGACCCTATTTATGTACATGAGTAACTCATCAGTATAGGGGACACTGAATCAGGAGTAGGCAATGGGAGAAGGGGAGAGACCCTATTTATGTACATGAGTAACTCATCAGTATAGGGGACACTGAATCAGGGGTAGGCAATGGGAGAAGGGGAGAGACCCTATTTATGTACATGAGTAACTCATCAGTATAGGGGACACTGAATCAGGAGTAGGCAATGGGAGAAGGGGAGAGACCCTATTTATGTACATGAGTAACACATCAGTATAGGGGACACTGAATCAGGAGAAGGCAATGGGAGAAGGGGACAGACCCTATTTATGTACATGAGTAACTCAGTATAGGGGACACTGAATCAGGGGTAGGCAATGGGAGAAGGGGTGAGACCATATTTATGTACATGAGTAACACATCAGTATAGGGGACACTGAATCAGGAGTAGGCAATGGGAGAAGGGGAGAGACCCTATTTATGTACATGAGTAACTCATCAGTATAGAGGACACAGAATCAGGGGTAGGCAATGGGAGAAGGGGAGAGACCCTATTTATGTACATGAGTAACTCATCAGTATAGGGGACACTGAATCAGGAGTAGGCAATGGGAGAAGGGGAGAGACCCTATTTATGTACATGAGTAACACATCAGTATAGGGGACACTGAATCTGGGGTAGGCAATGGGAGAAGGGGAGAGACCTTATTTATATACATGAGTAACACATCAGTATAGGGGACACTGAATCAGGAGTAGGCAATGGGAGAGACCCTATTTATGTACATGAGTAACTCATCAGTATAGGGGACACTGAATCAGGGGTAGGCAATGGGAGAAGGGGAGAGACCCTATTTATGTACATGAGTAACTCATCAGTATAGGGGACACTGAATCAGGGGTAGGCAATAGGAGAAGGGGAGAGACCCTATTTATGTATATGAGTAACACATCAGTATAGGGGACACTGAATCAGGAGTAGGCAATGGGAGAAGGGGAGAGACCCTATTTATGTACATGAGTAACACATCAGTATAGGGGACACTGAATCAGGGGTAGGCAATGGGAGAAGGGGAGAGACCCTATTTATGTATATGAGTAACTCAGTATAGGGGACACTGAATCAGGATTAGGCAATGGGAGAAGGGGACAGACCCTATTTATGTATATGAGTAACTCAGTATAGGGGACACTGAATCAGGAGTAGGCAATGGGAGAGACCCTATTTATGTACATGAGTAACTCATCAGTATAGGGGACACTGAATCAGGGGTAGGCAATGGGAGAAGGGGAGAGACCCTATTTATGTACATGAGTAACGCAGTATAGGGGACACTGAATCAGGAGTAGGCAATGGGAGAAGGGGAGAGACCCTATTTATGTACATGAGTAACACATCAGTATAGGGGACACTGAATCAGGAGTAGGCAATGGGAGAGACCCTATTTATGTACATGAGTAACTCATCAGTATAGGGGACACTGAATCAGGAGTAGGCAATGGGAGAAGGGGAGAGACCCTATTTATGTACATGAGTAACTCATCAGTATAGGGGACACTGAATCAGGGGTAGGCAATGGGAGAAGGGGAGAGACCCTATTTATGTACATGAGTAACTCATCAGTATA
Source organism: Taudactylus pleione (assembly GCA_031769625.1). NCBI lineage: Eukaryota > Metazoa > Chordata > Amphibia > Anura > Myobatrachidae > Taudactylus > Taudactylus pleione. The sequence continues at coordinate 51,450 of JAUIMM010001536.1, read as the reverse complement.
GGGGACACTGAATCAGGAGTAGGCAATGGGAGAAGGGTAGAGACCCTATTTATGTACATGAGTAACTCATCAGTATAGGGGACACTGAATCAGGGGTAGGCAATGGGAGAGACCCTATTTATGTACATGAGTAACTCATCAGTATAGGGGACACTGAATCAGGAGTAGGCAATGGGAGAAGGGGAGAGACCCTATTTATGTACATGAGTAACTCATCAGTATAGGGGACACTGAATCAGGGGTAGGCAATGGGAGAAGGGGAGAGACCCTATTTATGTATATGAGTAACTCAGTATAGGGGACACTGAATCAGGATTAGGCAATGGGAGAAGGGGACAGACCCTATTTATGTATATGAGTAACTCAGTATAGGGGACACTGAATCAGGAGTAGGCAATGGGAGAGACCCTATTTATGTACATGAGTAACACATCAGTATAGGGGACACTGAATCAGGGGTAGGCAATGGGAGAAGGGGAGAGACCCTATTTATGTACATGAGTAACGCAGTATAGGGGACACTGAATCAGGAGTAGGCAATGGGAGAAGGGGAGAGACCCTATTTATGTACATGAGTAACACATCAGTATAGGGGACACTGAATCAGGAGTAGGCAATGGGAGAGACCCTATTTATGTACATGAGTAACTCATCAGTATAGGGGACACTGAATCAGGGGTAGGCAATGGGAGAAGGGGAGAGACCCTATTTATGTACATGAGTAACTCATCAGTATAGGGGACACTGAATCAGGAGTAGGCAATGGGAGAAGGGTAGAGACCCTATTTATGTACATGAGTAACTCATCAGTATAGGGGACACTGAATCAGGAGTAGGCAATGGGAGAAGGGGAGAGACCCTATTTATGTACATGAGTAACACATCAGTATAGGGGACACTGAATCAGGGGTAGGCAATGGGAGAGACCCTATTTATGTACATGAGTAACACATCAGTATAGGGGACACTGAATCAGGGGTAGGCAATGGGAGAGACCCTATTTATGTACATGAGTAACTCATCAGTATAGGGGACACTGAATCAGGGGTAGGCAATGGGAGAAGGGGACAGACCCTATTTATGTACATGAGTAACTCATCAGTATAGGGGACACTGTATCAGGGGTAGGCAATGGGAGAAGGGGAGAGACCCCATTTATGTACATGAGTAACACATCAGTATAGGGGACACTGAATCAGGAGTAGGCAATGGGAGAAGGGGACAGACCCTATTTATGTACATGAGTAACTCAGTATAGGGGACACTGAATCAGGAGTAGGCAATGGGAGAAGGGGAGAGACCCTATTTATGTACATGAGTAACACATCAGTATAGGGGACACTGAATCAGGGGTAGGCAATGGGAGAAGGGGAGAGACCCTATTTATGTACATGAGTAACTCATCAGTATAGGGGACACTGAATCAGGAGTAGGCAATGGGAGAAGGGGACAGACCCTATTTATGTACATGAGTAACTCATCAGTATAGGGGACACTGAATCAGGGGTAGGCAATGGGAGAAGGGGAGAGACCCTATTTATGTACATGAGTAACACATCAGTATAGGGGACACTGAATCAGGGGTAGGCAATGGGAGAAGGGGACAGACCCTATTTATGTACATGAGTAACACATCAGTATAGGGGACACTGAATCAGGGGTAGGCAATGGGAGAAGGGGAGAGACCCTATTTATGTACATGAGTAACTCAGTATAGGGGACACTGAATCAGGAGTAGGCAATGGGAGAGACCCTATTTATGTACATGAGTAACTCATCAGTATAGGGGACACTGAATCAGGGGTAGGCAATGGGAGAAGGGGAGAGACCCTATTTATGTACATGAGTAACACATCAGTATAGGGGACACTGAATCAGGGGTAGGCAATGGGAGAGACCCTATTTATGTACATGAGTAACACATCAGTATAGGGGACACTGAATCAGGAGTAGGCAATGGGAGAAGGGGAGAGACCCTATTTATGTACATGAGTAACTCATCAGTATAGAGGACACTGAATCAGGGGTAGGCAATGGGAGAAGGTTAGAGACCCTATTTATGTACATGAGTAACTCATCAGTATAGGGGACACTGAATCAGGGGTAGGCAATGGGAGAAGGGGAGAGACCCTATTTATGTACATGAGTAACTCATCAGTATAGGGGACACTGAATAAGGAGTAGGCAATGGGAGAAGGGGAGAGACCCTATTTATGTACATGAGTAACTCAGTATAGGGGACACTGAATCAGGAGTAGGCAATGGGAGAAGGGGAGAGACCCTATTTATGTACATGAGTAACTCATCAGTATAGGGGACACTGAATCAGGAGTAGGCAATGGGAGAAGGGGAGAGACCCTATTTATGTACATGAGTAACACATCAGTATAGGGGACACTGAATCAGGGGTAGGCAATGGGAGAAGGGGAGAGACCTTATTTATGTACATGAGTAACACATCAGTATAGGGGACACTGAATCAGGAGTAGGCAATGGGAGAAGGGGAGAGACCCTATTTATGTACATGAATAACACATCAGTATAGGGGACACTGAATCAGGAGTAGGCAATGGGAGAAGGGGAGAGACCCTATTTATGTACATGAGTAACTCATCAGTATAGGGGACACTGAATCAGGGGTAGGCAATGGGAGAAGGGGAGAGACCCTATTTATGTACATGAGTAACTCATCAGTATAGGGGACACTGAATCAGGAGTAGGCAATGGGAGAAGGGGAGAGACCCTATTTATGTACATGAGTAACTCATCAGTATAGGGGACACTGAATCAGGAGTAGGCAATGGGAGAAGGGGAGAGACCCTATTTATGTACATGAGTAACACATCAGTATAGGGGACACTGAATCAGGAGTAGGCAATGGGAGAAGGGGAGAGACCCTATTTATGTACATGAGTAACACATCAGTATAGGGGACACTGAATCAGGAGTAGGCAATGGGAGAAGAGGAGAGACCCTATTTATATACATGAGTAACTCATCAGTATAGGGGACACTGAATCAGGAGTAGGCAATGGGAGAAGGGGAGAGACCCTATTTATGTACATGAGTAACACATCAGTATAGGGGACACTGAATCAGGAGTAGGCAATGGGAGAGACCCTATTTATGTACATGAGTAACTCATCAGTATAGGGGACACTGAATCAGGAGTAGGCAATGTGAGAAGGGGAGAGACCCTATTTATGTACATGAGTAACTCATCAGTATAGGGGACACTGAATCAGGGGTAGGCAATGGGAGAAGGGGAGAGACCCTATTTATGTACATGAGTAACTCATCAGTATAGGGGACACTGAATCAGGAGTAGGCAATGGGAGAAGGGTAGAGACCCTATTTATGTACATGAGTAACTCATCAGTATAGGGGACACTGAATCAGGGGTAGGCAATGGGAGAGACCCTATTTATGTACATGAGTAACTCATCAGTATAGGGGACACTGAATCAGGAGTAGGCAATGGGAGAAGGGGAGAGACCCTATTTATGTACATGAGTAACTCATCAGTATAGGGGACACTGAATCAGGGGTAGGCAATGGGAGAAGGGGAGAGACCCTATTTATGTATATGAGTAACTCAGTATAGGGGACACTGAATCAGGATTAGGCAATGGGAGAAGGGGACAGACCCTATTTATGTATATGAGTAACTCAGTATAGGGGACACTGAATCAGGAGTAGGCAATGGGAGAGACCCTATTTATGTACATGAGTAACACATCAGTATAGGGGACACTGAATCAGGGGTAGGCAATGGGAGAAGGGGAGAGACCCTATTTATGTACATGAGTAACGCAGTATAGGGGACACTGAATCAGGAGTAGGCAATGGGAGAAGGGGAGAGACCCTATTTATGTACATGAGTAACACATCAGTATAGGGGACACTGAATCAGGAGTAGGCAATGGGAGAGACCCTATTTATGTACATGAGTAACTCATCAGTATAGGGGACACTGAATCAGGGGTAGGCAATGGGAGAAGGGGAGAGACCCTATTTATGTACATGAGTAACTCATCAGTATAGGGGACACTGAATCAGGAGTAGGCAATGGGAGAAGGGTAGAGACCCTATTTATGTACATGAGTAACTCATCAGTATAGGGGACACTGAATCAGGAGTAGGCAATGGGAGAAGGGGAGAGACCCTATTTATGTACATGAGTAACACATCAGTATAGGGGACACTGAATCAGGGGTAGGCAATGGGAGAGACCCTATTTATGTACATGAGTAACACATCAGTATAGGGGACACTGAATCAGGGGTAGGCAATGGGAGAGACCCTATTTATGTACATGAGTAACTCATCAGTATAGGGGACACTGAATCAGGGGTAGGCAATGGGAGAAGGGGACAGACCCTATTTATGTACATGAGTAACTCATCAGTATAGGGGACACTGAATCAGGGGTAGGCAATGGGAGAAGGGGAGAGACCCCATTTATGTACATGAGTAACACATCAGTATAGGGGACACTGAATCAGGAGTAGGCAATGGGAGAAGGGGACAGACCCTATTTATGTACATGAGTAACTCAGTATAGGGGACACTGAATCAGGAGTAGGCAATGGGAGAAGGGGAGAGACCCTATTTATGTACATGAGTAACTCATCAGTATAGGGGACACTGAATCAGGGGTAGGCAATGGGAGAAGGGGAGAGACCCTATTTATGTACATGAGTAACACATCAGTATAGGGGACACTGAATCAGGGGTAGGCAATGGGAGAAGGGGACAGACCCTATTTATGTACATGAGTAACACATCAGTATAGGGGACACTGAATCAGGGGTAGGCAATGGGAGAAGGGGAGAGACCCTATTTATGTACATGAGTAACTCATCAGTATGGGGACACTGAATCAGGGGTAGGCAATGGGAGAAGGGGAGAGACCCTATTTATGTACATGAGTAACACATCAGTATAGGGGACACTGAATCAGGGGTAGGCAATGGGAGAGACCCTATTTATGTACATGAGTAACACATCAGTATAGGGGACACTGAATCAGGAGTAGGCAATGGGAGAAGGGGAGAGACCCTATTTATGTACATGAGTAACACATCAGTATAGGGGACACTGAATCAGGGGTAGGCAATGGGAGAAGGGGACAGACCCTATTTATGTACATGAGTAACACATCAGTATAGGGGACACTGAATCAGGGGTAGGCAATGGGAGAAGGGGAGAGACCCTATTTATGTACATGAGTAACTCATCAGTATGGGGACACTGAATCAGGGGTAGGCAATGGGAGAAGGGGAGAGACCCTATTTATGTACATGAGTAACACATCAGTATAGGGGACACTGAATTAGGGGTAGGCAATGGGAGAGACCCTATTTATGTACATGAGTAACACATCAGTATAGGGGACACTGAATCAGGAGTAGGCAATGGGAGAAGGGGAGAGACCCTATTTATGTACATGAGTAACTCATCAGTATAGAGGACACTGAATCAGGGGTAGGCAATGGGAGAAGGTTAGAGACCCTATTTATGTACATGAGTAACTCATCAGTATAGGGGACACTGAATCAGGGGTAGGCAATGGGAGAAGGGGAGAGACCCTATTTATGTACATGAGTAACTCATCAGTATAGGGGACACTGAATAAGGAGTAGGCAATGGGAGAAGGGGAGAGACCCTATTTATGTACATGAGTAACTCAGTATAGGGGACACTGAATCAGGGGTAGGCAATGGGAGAAGGGGAGAGACCCCATTTATGTACATGAGTAACACATCAGTATAGGGGACACTGAATCAGGAGTAAGCAATGGGAGAAGGGGAGAGACCCTATTTATCTACATGAGTAACTCATCAGTATAGGGGACACTGAATCAGGAGTAGGCAATGGGAGAAGGGGAGAGACCCTATTTATGTACATGAGTAACACATCAGTATAGGGGACACTGAATCAGGGGTAGGCAATGGGAGAGACCCTATTTTTGTACATGAGTAAGTCATCAGTATAGGGGACACTGAATCAGGGGTAGGCAATGGGAGAAGGGGACAGACCCTATTTATGTACAAGAGTAACTCATCAGTATAGGGGACACTGAATCAGGGGTAGGCAATGGGAGAAGGGGAGAGACCCTATTTATGTACATGAGTAACTCATCAGTATAGGGGACACTGAATCAGGAGTAGGCAATGGGAGAAGGGGAAAGACCCCATTTATGTACATGAGTAACACATCAGTATAGGGGACACTGAATCAGGCGTAGGCAATGGGAGAAGGGGACAGACCCTATTTATGTATATGAGTAACTCAGTATAGGGGACACTGAATCAGGATTAGGCAATGGGAGAAGGGGAGAGACCCCATTTATGTACATGAGTAACACATCAGTATAGGGGACACTGAATCAGGAGTAGGCAATGGGAGAAGGGGAGAGACCCTATTTATGTACATGAGTAACTCATCAGTATAGGGGACACTGAATCAGGAGTAGGCAATGGGAGAAGGGGAGAGACCCTATTTATGTACATGAGTAACTCATCAGTATAGGGGACACTGAATCAGGGGTAGGCAATGGGAGAAGGGGAGAGACCCTATTTATGTACATGAGTAACTCATCAGTATAGGGGACACTGAATCAGGAGTAGGCAATGGGAGAAGGGGAGAGACCCTATTTATGTACATGAGTAACACATCAGTATAGGGGACACTGAATCAGGAGAAGGCAATGGGAGAAGGGGACAGACCCTATTTATGTACATGAGTAACTCAGTATAGGGGACACTGAATCAGGGGTAGGCAATGGGAGAAGGGGTGAGACCATATTTATGTACATGAGTAACACATCAGTATAGGGGACACTGAATCAGGAGTAGGCAATGGGAGAAGGGGAGAGACCCTATTTATGTACATGAGTAACTCATCAGTATAGAGGACACAGAATCAGGGGTAGGCAATGGGAGAAGGGGAGAGACCCTATTTATGTACATGAGTAACTCATCAGTATAGGGGACACTGAATCAGGAGTAGGCAATGGGAGAAGGGGAGAGACCCTATTTATGTACATGAGTAACACATCAGTATAGGGGACACTGAATCTGGGGTAGGCAATGGGAGAAGGGGAGAGACCTTATTTATATACATGAGTAACACATCAGTATAGGGGACACTGAATCAGGAGTAGGCAATGGGAGAGACCCTATTTATGTACATGAGTAACTCATCAGTATAGGGGACACTGAATCAGGGGTAGGCAATGGGAGAAGGGGAGAGACCCTATTTATGTACATGAGTAACTCATCAGTATAGGGGACACTGAATCAGGGGTAGGCAATAGGAGAAGGGGAGAGACCCTATTTATGTATATGAGTAACACATCAGTATAGGGGACACTGAATCAGGAGTAGGCAATGGGAGAAGGGGAGAGACCCTATTTATGTACATGAGTAACACATCAGTATAGGGGACACTGAATCAGGGGTAGGCAATGGGAGAAGGGGAGAGACCCTATTTATGTATATGAGTAACTCAGTATAGGGGACACTGAATCAGGATTAGGCAATGGGAGAAGGGGACAGACCCTATTTATGTATATGAGTAACTCAGTATAGGGGACACTGAATCAGGAGTAGGCAATGGGAGAGACCCTATTTATGTACATGAGTAACTCATCAGTATAGGGGACACTGAATCAGGGGTAGGCAATGGGAGAAGGGGAGAGACCCTATTTATGTACATGAGTAACGCAGTATAGGGGACACTGAATCAGGAGTAGGCAATGGGAGAAGGGGAGAGACCCTATTTATGTACATGAGTAACACATCAGTATAGGGGACACTGAATCAGGAGTAGGCAATGGGAGAGACCCTATTTATGTACATGAGTAACTCATCAGTATAGGGGACACTGAATCAGGAGTAGGCAATGGGAGAAGGGGAGAGACCCTATTTATGTACATGAGTAACTCATCAGTATAGGGGACACTGAATCAGGGGTAGGCAATGGGAGAAGGGGAGAGACCCTATTTATGTACATGAGTAACTCATCAGTATAGGGGACACTGAATCAGGAGTAGGCAATGGGAGAAGGGTAGAGACCCTATTTATGTACATGAGTAACTCATCAGTATAGGGGACACTGAATCAGGGGTAGGCAATGGGAGAGACCCTATTTATGTACATGAGTAACTCATCAGTATAGGGGACACTGAATCAGGAGTAGGCAATGGGAGAAGGGGAGAGACCCTATTTATGTACATGAGTAACTCATCAGTATAGGGGACACTGAATCAGGGGTAGGCAATGGGAGAAGGGGAGAGACCCTATTTATGTATATGAGTAACTCAGTATAGGGGACACTGAATCAGGATTAGGCAATGGGAGAAGGGGACAGACCCTATTTATGTATATGAGTAACTCAGTATAGGGGACACTGAATCAGGAGTAGGCAATGGGAGAGACCCTATTTATGTACATGAGTAACACATCAGTATAGGGGACACTGAATCAGGGGTAGGCAATGGGAGAAGGGGAGAGACCCTATTTATGTACATGAGTAACGCAGTATAGGGGACACTGAATCAGGAGTAGGCAATGGGAGAAGGGGAGAGACCCTATTTATGTACATGAGTAACACATCAGTATAGGGGACACTGAATCAGGAGTAGGCAATGGGAGAGACCCTATTTATGTACATGAGTAACTCATCAGTATAGGGGACACTGAATCAGGGGTAGGCAATGGGAGAAGGGGAGAGACCCTATTTATGTACATGAGTAACTCATCAGTATAGGGGACACTGAATCAGGAGTAGGCAATGGGAGAAGGGTAGAGACCCTATTTATGTACATGAGTAACTCATCAGTATAGGGGACACTGAATCAGGAGTAGGCAATGGGAGAAGGGGAGAGACCCTATTTATGTACATGAGTAACACATCAGTATAGGGGACACTGAATCAGGGGTAGGCAATGGGAGAGACCCTATTTATGTACATGAGTAACACATCAGTATAGGGGACACTGAATCAGGGGTAGGCAATGGGAGAGACCCTATTTATGTACATGAGTAACTCATCAGTATAGGGGACACTGAATCAGGGGTAGGCAATGGGAGAAGGGGACAGACCCTATTTATGTACATGAGTAACTCATCAGTATAGGGGACACTGTATCAGGGGTAGGCAATGGGAGAAGGGGAGAGACCCCATTTATGTACATGAGTAACACATCAGTATAGGGGACACTGAATCAGGAGTAGGCAATGGGAGAAGGGGACAGACCCTATTTATGTACATGAGTAACTCAGTATAGGGGACACTGAATCAGGAGTAGGCAATGGGAGAAGGGGAGAGACCCTATTTATGTACATGAGTAACACATCAGTATAGGGGACACTGAATCAGGGGTAGGCAATGGGAGAAGGGGAGAGACCCTATTTATGTACATGAGTAACTCATCAGTATAGGGGACACTGAATCAGGAGTAGGCAATGGGAGAAGGGGACAGACCCTATTTATGTACATGAGTAACTCATCAGTATAGGGGACACTGAATCAGGGGTAGGCAATGGGAGAAGGGGAGAGACCCTATTTATGTACATGAGTAACACATCAGTATAGGGGACACTGAATCAGGGGTAGGCAATGGGAGAAGGGGACAGACCCTATTTATGTACATGAGTAACACATCAGTATAGGGGACACTGAATCAGGGGTAGGCAATGGGAGAAGGGGAGAGACCCTATTTATGTACATGAGTAACTCAGTATAGGGGACACTGAATCAGGAGTAGGCAATGGGAGAGACCCTATTTATGTACATGAGTAACTCATCAGTATAGGGGACACTGAATCAGGGGTAGGCAATGGGAGAAGGGGAGAGACCCTATTTATGTACATGAGTAACACATCAGTATAGGGGACACTGAATCAGGGGTAGGCAATGGGAGAGACCCTATTTATGTACATGAGTAACACATCAGTATAGGGGACACTGAATCAGGAGTAGGCAATGGGAGAAGGGGAGAGACCCTATTTATGTACATGAGTAACTCATCAGTATAGAGGACACTGAATCAGGGGTAGGCAATGGGAGAAGGTTAGAGACCCTATTTATGTACATGAGTAACTCATCAGTATAGGGGACACTGAATCAGGGGTAGGCAATGGGAGAAGGGGAGAGACCCTATTTATGTACATGAGTAACTCATCAGTATAGGGGACACTGAATAAGGAGTAGGCAATGGGAGAAGGGGAGAGACCCTATTTATGTACATGAGTAACTCAGTATAGGGGACACTGAATCAGGAGTAGGCAATGGGAGAAGGGGAGAGACCCTATTTATGTACATGAGTAACTCATCAGTATAGGGGACACTGAATCAGGAGTAGGCAATGGGAGAAGGGGAGAGACCCTATTTATGTACATGAGTAACACATCAGTATAGGGGACACTGAATCAGGGGTAGGCAATGGGAGAAGGGGAGAGACCTTATTTATGTACATGAGTAACACATCAGTATAGGGGACACTGAATCAGGAGTAGGCAATGGGAGAAGGGGAGAGACCCTATTTATGTACATGAATAACACATCAGTATAGGGGACACTGAATCAGGAGTAGGCAATGGGAGAAGGGGAGAGACCCTATTTATGTACATGAGTAACTCATCAGTATAGGGGACACTGAATCAGGGGTAGGCAATGGGAGAAGGGGAGAGACCCTATTTATGTACATGAGTAACTCATCAGTATAGGGGACACTGAATCAGGAGTAGGCAATGGGAGAAGGGGAGAGACCCTATTTATGTACATGAGTAACTCATCAGTATAGGGGACACTGAATCAGGAGTAGGCAATGGGAGAAGGGGAGAGACCCTATTTATGTACATGAGTAACACATCAGTATAGGGGACACTGAATCAGGAGTAGGCAATGGGAGAAGGGGAGAGACCCTATTTATGTACATGAGTAACACATCAGTATAGGGGACACTGAATCAGGAGTAGGCAATGGGAGAAGAGGAGAGACCCTATTTATATACATGAGTAACTCATCAGTATAGGGGACACTGAATCAGGAGTAGGCAATGGGAGAAGGGGAGAGACCCTATTTATGTACATGAGTAACACATCAGTATAGGGGACACTGAATCAGGAGTAGGCAATGGGAGAGACCCTATTTATGTACATGAGTAACTCATCAGTATAGGGGACACTGAATCAGGAGTAGGCAATGTGAGAAGGGGAGAGACCCTATTTATGTACATGAGTAACTCATCAGTATAGGGGACACTGAATCAGGGGTAGGCAATGGGAGAAGGGGAGAGACCCTATTTATGTACATGAGTAACTCATCAGTATAGGGGACACTGAATCAGGAGTAGGCAATGGGAGAAGGGTAGAGACCCTATTTATGTACATGAGTAACTCATCAGTATAGGGGACACTGAATCAGGGGTAGGCAATGGGAGAGACCCTATTTATGTACATGAGTAACTCATCAGTATAGGGGACACTGAATCAGGAGTAGGCAATGGGAGAAGGGGAGAGACCCTATTTATGTACATGAGTAACTCATCAGTATAGGGGACACTGAATCAGGGGTAGGCAATGGGAGAAGGGGAGAGACCCTATTTATGTATATGAGTAACTCAGTATAGGGGACACTGAATCAGGATTAGGCAATGGGAGAAGGGGACAGACCCTATTTATGTATATGAGTAACTCAGTATAGGGGACACTGAATCAGGAGTAGGCAATGGGAGAGACCCTATTTATGTACATGAGTAACACATCAGTATAGGGGACACTGAATCAGGGGTAGGCAATGGGAGAAGGGGAGAGACCCTATTTATGTACATGAGTAACGCAGTATAGGGGACACTGAATCAGGAGTAGGCAATGGGAGAAGGGGAGAGACCCTATTTATGTACATGAGTAACACATCAGTATAGGGGACACTGAATCAGGAGTAGGCAATGGGAGAGACCCTATTTATGTACATGAGTAACTCATCAGTATAGGGGACACTGAATCAGGGGTAGGCAATGGGAGAAGGGGAGAGACCCTATTTATGTACATGAGTAACTCATCAGTATAGGGGACACTGAATCAGGAGTAGGCAATGGGAGAAGGGTAGAGACCCTATTTATGTACATGAGTAACTCATCAGTATAGGGGACACTGAATCAGGAGTAGGCAATGGGAGAAGGGGAGAGACCCTATTTATGTACATGAGTAACACATCAGTATAGGGGACACTGAATCAGGGGTAGGCAATGGGAGAGACCCTATTTATGTACATGAGTAACACATCAGTATAGGGGACACTGAATCAGGGGTAGGCAATGGGAGAGACCCTATTTATGTACATGAGTAACTCATCAGTATAGGGGACACTGAATCAGGGGTAGGCAATGGGAGAAGGGGACAGACCCTATTTATGTACATGAGTAACTCATCAGTATAGGGGACACTGAATCAGGGGTAGGCAATGGGAGAAGGGGAGAGACCCCATTTATGTACATGAGTAACACATCAGTATAGGGGACACTGAATCAGGAGTAGGCAATGGGAGAAGGGGACAGACCCTATTTATGTACATGAGTAACTCAGTATAGGGGACACTGAATCAGGAGTAGGCAATGGGAGAAGGGGAGAGACCCTATTTATGTACATGAGTAACTCATCAGTATAGGGGACACTGAATCAGGGGTAGGCAATGGGAGAAGGGGAGAGACCCTATTTATGTACATGAGTAACACATCAGTATAGGGGACACTGAATCAGGGGTAGGCAATGGGAGAAGGGGACAGACCCTATTTATGTACATGAGTAACACATCAGTATAGGGGGACACTGAATCAGGGGTAGGCAATGGGAGAGACCCTATTTATGTACATGAGTAACTCATCAGTATAGGGGACACTGAATCAGGGGTAGGCAATGGGAGAAGGGGAGAGACCCTATTTATGTACATGAGTAACTCATCAGTATAGGGGACACTGAATCAGGAGTAGGCAATGGGAGAAGGGTAGAGACCCTATTTATGTACATGAGTAACTCATCAGTATAGGGGACACTGAATCAGGAGTAGGCAATGGGAGAAGGGGAGAGACCCTATTTATGTACATGAGTAACACATCAGTATAGGGGACACTGAATCAGGGGTAGGCAATGGGAGAGACCCTATTTATGTACATGAGTAACACATCAGTATAGGGGACACTGAATCAGGGGTAGGCAATGGGAGAGACCCTATTTATGTACATGAGTAACTCATCAGTATAGGGGACACTGAATCAGGGGTAGGCAATGGGAGAAGGGGACAGACCCTATTTATGTACATGAGTAACTCATCAGTATAGGGGACACTGAATCAGGGGTAGGCAATGGGAGAAGGGGAGAGACCCCATTTATGTACATGAGTAACACATCAGTATAGGGGACACTGAATCAGGAGTAGGCAATGGGAGAAGGGGACAGACCCTATTTATGTACATGAGTAACTCAGTATAGGGGACACTGAATCAGGAGTAGGCAATGGGAGAAGGGGAGAGACCCTATTTATGTACATGAGTAACTCATCAGTATAGGGGACACTGAATCAGGGGTAGGCAATGGGAGAAGGGGAGAGACCCTATTTATGTACATGAGTAACACATCAGTATAGGGGACACTGAATCAGGGGTAGGCAATGGGAGAAGGGGACAGACCCTATTTATGTACATGAGTAACACATCAGTATAGGGGACACTGAATCAGGGGTAGGCAATGGGAGAAGGGGAGAGACCCTATTTATGTACATGAGTAACTCATCAGTATGGGGACACTGAATCAGGGGTAGGCAATGGGAGAAGGGGAGAGACCCTATTTATGTACATGAGTAACACATCAGTATAGGGGACACTGAATCAGGGGTAGGCAATGGGAGAGACCCTATTTATGTACATGAGTAACACATCAGTATAGGGGACACTGAATCAGGAGTAGGCAATGGGAGAAGGGGAGAGACCCTATTTATGTACATGAGTAACACATCAGTATAGGGGACACTGAATCAGGGGTAGGCAATGGGAGAAGGGGACAGACCCTATTTATGTACATGAGTAACACATCAGTATAGGGGACACTGAATCAGGGGTAGGCAATGGGAGAAGGGGAGAGACCCTATTTATGTACATGAGTAACTCATCAGTATGGGGACACTGAATCAGGGGTAGGCAATGGGAGAAGGGGAGAGACCCTATTTATGTACATGAGTAACACATCAGTATAGGGGACACTGAATCAGGGGTAGGCAATGGGAGAGACCCTATTTATGTACATGAGTAACACATCAGTATAGGGGACACTGAATCAGGAGTAGGCAATGGGAGAAGGGGAGAGACCCTATTTATGTACATGAGTAACTCATCAGTATAGAGGACACTGAATCAGGGGTAGGCAATGGGAGAAGGTTAGAGACCCTATTTATGTACATGAGTAACTCATCAGTATAGGGGACACTGAATCAGGGGTAGGCAATGGGAGAAGGGGAGAGACCCTATTTATGTACATGAGTAACTCATCAGTATAGGGGACACTGAATAAGGAGTAGGCAATGGGAGAAGGGGAGAGACCCTATTTATGTACATGAGTAACTCAGTATAGGGGACACTGAATCAGGAGTAGGCAATGGGAGAAGGGGAGAGACCCTATTTATGTACATGAGTAACTCATCAGTATAGGGGACACTGAATCAGGAGTAGGCAATGGGAGAAGGGGAGAGACCCTATTTATGTACATGAGTAACACATCAGTATAGGGGACACTGAATCAGGGGTAGGCAATGGGAGAAGGGGAGAGACCTTATTTATGTACATGAGTAAAACATCAGTATAGGGGACACTGAATCAGGAGTAGGCAATGGGAGAAGGGGAGAGACCCTATTTATGTACATGAATAACACATCAGTATAGGGGACACTGAATCAGGAGTAGGCAATGGGAGAAGGGGAGAGACCCTATTTATGTACATGAGTAACTCATCAGTATAGGGGACACTGAATCAGGGGTAGGCAATGGGAGAAGGGGAGAGACCCTATTTATGTACATGAGTAACTCATCAGTATAGGGGACACTGAATCAGGAGTAGGCAATGGGAGAAGGGGAGAGACCCTATTTATGTACATGAGTAACTCATCAGTATAGGGGACACTGAATCAGGGGTAGGCAATGGGAGAAGGGGAGAGACCTTATTTATGTACATGAGTAACACATCAGTAAAGGGGACACTGAATCAGGAGTAGGCAATGGGAGAAGGGGAGAGACCCTATTTATGTACATGAGTAACTCATCAGTATAGGGGACACTGAATCAGGAGTAGTCAATGGGAGAAGGGGAGAGACCCTATTTATGTACATGAGTAACACATCAGTATAGGGGACACTGAATCAGGAGTAGGCAATGGGAGAAGGGGAGAGACCCTATTTATGTACATGAGTAACACATCAGTATAGGGGACACTGAATCAGGAGTAGGCAATGGGAGAAGGGGAGAGACCCTATTTATATACATGAGTAACTCATCAGTATAGGGGACACTGAATCAGGAGTAGGCAATGGGAGAAGGGGAGAGACCCTATTTATGTACATGAGTAACTCATCAGTATAGGGGACACTGAATCAGGAGTAGGCAACGGGAGAGACCCTATTTATGTACATGAGTAACTCAACAGTATAGGGGACACTGAATAAGGAGTAGGCAATGGGAGAGACCCTATTTATGTACATGAGTAACTCAACAGTATAGGGGACACTGAATCAGGGGTAGGCAATGGGAGAAGGGGAGAGACCCTATTTATGTACATGAGTAACTCATCAGTATAGAGGACACTGAATCAGGGGTAGGCAATGGGAGAAGGGGAGAGACCCTATTTATGTACATGAGTAACTCATCAGTATAGGGGACACTGAATCAGGGGTAGGCAATGGGAGAAGGGTAGAGACCCTATTTATGTACATGAGTAACACATCAGTATAGGGGACACTGAATCAGGAGTAGGCAATGGGAGAAGGGGAGAGAGACCCTATTTATGTACATGAGTAACACATCAGTATAGGGGACACTGAATCAGGAGTAGGCAATGGGAGAAGGGGAGAGACCCTATTTATGTACATGAGTAACTCATCAGTATAGGGGACACTGAATCAGGAGTAGGCAATGGGAGAAGGGGAGAGACCCTATTTATGTACATGAGTAACACATCAGTGTAGGGGACACTGAATCAGGAGTAGGCAATGGGAGAAGGGGAGAGAGACCCTATTTATGTACATGAGTAACACATCAGTATAGGGGACACTGAATCAGGAGTAGGCAATGGGAGAAGGGGAGAGACCCTATTTATGTACATGAGTAACTCATCAGTATGGGGACACTGAATCAGGAGTAGGCAATGGGAGAAGGGGAGAGACCCTATTTATGTACATGAGTAACTCATCAGTATAGGGGACACTGAATCAGGAGAAGGCAATGGGAGAAGGGGAGAGACCCTATTTATGTACATGAGTAACACATCAGTATAGGGGACACTGAATCAGGAGTAGGCAATGGGAGAAGGGGAGAGACCCTATTTATGTACATGAGTAACTCATCAGTATAGGGGACACTGAATCAGGGGTAGGCAATGGGAGAAGGGGAGAGACCTTATTTATGTACATGAGTAACAGATCAGTATAGGGGACACTGAATCAGGAGTAGGCAATGGGAGAGACCCTATTTATGTACATGAGTAACTCATCAGTATAGGGGACACTGAATCAGGGGTAGGCAATGGGAGAAGGGGAGAGACCCTATTTATGTACATGAGTAACTCATCAGTATAGGGGACACTGAATCAGGAGTAGGCAGTGGGAGAAGGGGAGAGACCCTATTTATGTACATGAGTAACACATCAGTATAGGGGACACTGAATCAGGAGTAGGCAAAGGGAGAGACCCTATTTATGTACATGAGTAACACATCAGTATAGGGGACACTGAATCAGGGGTAGGCAATGGGAGAAGGGGAGAGACCCTATTTATGAACATGAGTAACTCATCAGTATAGGGGACACTGAATCAGGGGTAGGCAATGGGAGAAGGGGAGAGACCCTATTTATGTACATGAGTAACTCATCACTATAGGGGACACTGAATCAGGGGTAGGCAATGGGAGAAGGGGAGAGACCCTATTTATGTACATGAGTAACTCATCAGTATAGGGGACACTGAATCAGGAGTAGGCAATGGGAGAAGGGGAGAGACCCTATTTATGTACATGAGTAACACATCAGTATAGGGGACACTGAATCAGGAGTAGGCAATGGGAGAAGGGGAGAGACCCTATTTATGTACATGAGTAACACATCAGTATAGGGGACACTGAATCAGGGGTAGGCAATGGGAGAGACCCTATTTATGTACATGAGTAACTCATCAGTATAGGGGACACTGAATCAGGGGTAGGCAATGGGAGAAGGGGAGAGACCCTATTTATGTACATGAGTAACTCATCAGTATAGGGGACACTGAATCAGGAGTAGGCAATGGGAGAAGGGGAGAGACCCTATTTATGTACATGAGTAACTCATCACTATAGGGGACACTGAATCAGGGGTAGGCAATGGGAGAAGGGGAGAGACCCTATTTATGTACATGAGTAACACATCAGTATAGGGGACACTGAATCAGGGGTAGGCAATGGGAGAAGGGGAGAGACCCTATTTATGTACATGAGTAACTCATCAGTATAGGGGACACTGAATCAGGAGTAGGCAATGGGAGAAGGGGAGAGACCCTATTTATGTACATGAGTAACACATCAGTATAGGGGACACTGAATCAGGAGTAGGCAATGGGAGAAGGGGAGAGACCCTATTTATGTACATGAGTAACACATCAGTATAGGGGACACTGAATCAGGGGTAGGCAATGGGAGAGACCCTATTTATGTACATGAGTAACACATCAGTATAGGGGACACTGAATCAGGGGTAGGCAATGGGAGAAGGGGAGAGACCCTATTTATGTACATGAGTAACTCATCAGTATAGGGGACACTGAATCAGGGGTAGGCAATGGGAGAGACCCTATTTATGTACATGAGTAACACATCAGTATAGGGGACACTGAATCAGGAGTAGGCAATGGGAGAAGGGGAGAGACCCTATTTATGTACATGAGTAACTCATCAGTATAGAGGACACTGAATCAGGGGTAGGCAATGGGAGAAGGTTAGAGACCCTATTTATGTACATGAGTAACTCATCAGTATAGGGGACACTGAATCAGGGGTAGGCAATGGGAGAAGGGGAGAGACCCTATTTATGTACATGAGTAACTCAGTATAGGGGACACTGAATCAGGAGTAGGCAATGGGAGAAGGGGAGAGACCCTATTTATGTACATGAGTAACTCATCAGTATAGGGGACACTGAATCAGGAGTAGGCAATGGGAGAAGGGGAGAGACCCTATTTATGTACATGAGTAACACATCAGTATAGGGGACACTGAATCAGGGGTAGGCAATGGGAGAAGGGGAGAGACCTTATTTATGTACATGAGTAACACATCAGTATAGGGGACACTGAATCAGGAGTAGGCAATGGGAGAAGGGGAGAGACCCTATTTATGTACATGAATAACACATCAGTATAGGGGACACTGAATCAGGAGTAGGCAATGGGAGAAGGGGAGAGACCCTATTTATGTACATGAGTAACTCATCAGTATAGGGGACACTGAATCAGGGGTAGGCAATGGGAGAAGGGGAGAGACCCTATTTATGTACATGAGTAACTCATCAGTATAGGGGACACTGAATCAGGAGTAGGCAATGGGAGAAGGGGAGAGACCCTATTTATGTACATGAGTAACTCATCAGTATAGGGGACACTGAATCAGGGGTAGGCAATGGGAGAAGGGGAGAGACCTTATTTATGTACATGAGTAACACATCAGTAAAGGGGACACTGAATCAGGAGTAGGCAATGGGAGAAGGGGAGAGACCCTATTTATGTACATGAGTAACTCATCAGTATAGGGGACACTGAATCAGGAGTAGTCAATGGGAGAAGGGGAGAGACCCTATTTATGTACATGAGTAACACATCAGTATAGGGGACACTGAATCAGGAGTAGGCAATGGGAGAAGGGGAGAGACCCTATTTATGTACATGAGTAACACATCAGTATAGGGGACACTGAATCAGGAGTAGGCAATGGGAGAAGGGGAGAGACCCTATTTATATACATGAGTAACTCATCAGTATAGGGGACACTGAATCAGGAGTAGGCAATGGGAGAAGGGGAGAGACCCTATTTATGTACATGAGTAACTCATCAGTATAGGGGACACTGAATCAGGAGTAGGCAACGGGAGAGACCCTATTTATGTACATGAGTAACTCAACAGTATAGGGGACACTGAATAAGGAGTAGGAATGGGAGAGACCCTATTTATGTACATGAGTAACTCAACAGTATAGGGGACATTGAATCAGGGGTAGGCAATGGGAGAAGGGGAGAGACCCTATTTATGTACATGAGTAACTCATCAGTATAGAGGACACTGAATCAGGGGTAGGCAATGGGAGAAGGGGAGAGACCCTATTTATGTACATGAGTAACTCATCAGTATAGGGGACACTGAATCAGGGGTAGGCAATGGGAGAAGGGTAGAGACCCTATTTATGTACATGAGTAACACATCAGTATAGGGGACACTGAATCAGGAGTAGGCAATGGGAGAAGGGGAGAGAGACCCTATTTATGTACATGAGTAACACATCAGTATAGGGGACACTGAATCAGGAGTAGGCAATGGGAGAAGGGGAGAGACCCTATTTATGTACATGAGTAACTCATCAGTATAGGGGACACTGAATCAGGAGTAGGCAATGGGAGAAGGGGAGAGACCCTATTTATGTACATGAGTAACACATCAGTGTAGGGGACACTGAATCAGGAGTAGGCAATGGGAGAAGGGGAGAGAGACCCTATTTATGTACATGAGTAACACATCAGTATAGGGGACACTGAATCAGGAGTAGGCAATGGGAGAAGGGGAGAGACCCTATTTATGTACATGAGTAACTCATCAGTATGGGGACACTGAATCAGGAGTAGGCAATGGGAGAAGGGGAGAGACCCTATTTATGTACATGAGTAACTCATCAGTATAGGGGACACTGAATCAGGAGAAGGCAATGGGAGAAGGGGAGAGACCCTATTTATGTACATGAGTAACACATCAGTATAGGGGACACTGAATCAGGAGTAGGCAATGGGAGAAGGGGAGAGACCCTATTTATGTACATGAGTAACTCATCAGTATAGGGGACACTGAATCAGGGGTAGGCAATGGGAGAAGGGGAGAGACCCTATTTATGTACATGAGTAACTCATCAGTATAGGGGACACTGAATCAGGAGTAGGCAATGGGAGAAGGGGAGAGACCCTATTTATGTACATGAGTAACACATCAGTATAGGGGACACTGAATCAGGGGTAGGCAATGGGAGAAGGGGAGAGACCTTATTTATGTACATGAGTAACAGATCAGTATAGGGGACACTGAATCAGGAGTAGGCAATGGGAGAGACCCTATTTATGTACATGAGTAACTCATCAGTATAGGGGACACTGAATCAGGGGTAGGCAATGGGAGAAGGGGAGAGACCCTATTTATGTACATGAGTAACTCATCAGTATAGGGGACACTGAATCAGGAGTAGGCAGTGGGAGAAGGGGAGAGACCCTATTTATGTACATGAGTAACACATCAGTATAGGGGACACTGAATCAGGAGTAGGCAAAGGGAGAGACCCTATTTATGTACATGAGTAACACATCAGTATAGGGGACACTGAATCAGGGGTAGGCAATGGGAGAAGGGGAGAGACCCTATTTATGAACATGAGTAACTCATCAGTATAGGGGACACTGAATCAGGGGTAGGCAATGGGAGAAGGGGAGAGACCCTATTTATGTACATGAGTAACTCATCACTATAGGGGACACTGAATCAGGGGTAGGCAATGGGAGAAGGGGAGAGACCCTATTTATGTACATGAGTAACTCATCAGTATAGGGGACACTGAATCAGGAGTAGGCAATGGGAGAAGGGGAGAGACCCTATTTATGTACATGAGTAACACATCAGTATAGGGGACACTGAATCAGGAGTAGGCAATGGGAGAAGGGGAGAGACCCTATTTATGTACATGAGTAACACATCAGTATAGGGGACACTGAATCAGGGGTAGGCAATGGGAGAGACCCTATTTATGTACATGAGTAACTCATCAGTATAGGGGACACTGAATCAGGGGTAGGCAATGGGAGAAGGGGAGAGACCCTATTTATGTACATGAGTAACTCATCAGTATAGGGGACACTGAATCAGGAGTAGGCAAGGGGAGAAGGGGAGAGACCCTATTTATGTACATGAGTAACTCATCACTATAGGGGACACTGAATCAGGGGTAGGCAATGGGAGAAGGGGAGAGACCCTATTTATGTACATGAGTAACACATCAGTATAGGGGACACTGAATCAGGGGTAGGCAATGGGAGAAGGGGAGAGACCCTATTTATGTACATGAGTAACTCATCAGTATAGGGGACACTGAATCAGGAGTAGGCAATGGGAGAAGGGGAGAGACCCTATTTATGTACATGAGTAACTCATCAGTATAGGGGACACTGAATCAGGAGAAGGCAATGGGAGAAGGGGAGAGACCCTATTTATGTACATGAGTAACACATCAGTATAGGGGACACTGAATCAGGAGTAGGCAATGGGAGAAGGGGAGAGACCCTATTTATGTACATGAGTAACTCATCAGTATAGGGGACACTGAATCAGGGGTAGGCAATGGGAGAAGGGGAGAGACCCTATTTATGTACATGAGTAACTCATCAGTATAGGGGACACTGAATCAGGAGTAGGCAATGGGAGAAGGGGAGAGACCCTATTTATGTACATGAGTAACACATCAGTATAGGGGACACTGAATCAGGGGTAGGCAATGGGAGAAGGGGAGAGACCTTATTTATGTACATGAGTAACAGATCAGTATAGGGGACACTGAATCAGGAGTAGGCAATGGGAGAGACCCTATTTATGTACATGAGTAACTCATCAGTATAGGGGACACTGAATCAGGGGTAGGCAATGGGAGAAGGGGAGAGACCCTATTTATGTACATGAGTAACTCATCAGTATAGGGGACACTGAATCAGGAGTAGGCAGTGGGAGAAGGGGAGAGACCCTATTTATGTACATGAGTAACACATCAGTATAGGGGACACTGAATCAGGAGTAGGCAAAGGGAGAGACCCTATTTATGTACATGAGTAACACATCAGTATAGGGGACACTGAATCAGGGGTAGGCAATGGGAGAAGGGGAGAGACCCTATTTATGAACATGAGTAACTCATCAGTATAGGGGACACTGAATCAGGGGTAGGCAATGGGAGAAGGGGAGAGACCCTATTTATGTACATGAGTAACTCATCACTATAGGGGACACTGAATCAGGGGTAGGCAATGGGAGAAGGGGAGAGACCCTATTTATGTACATGAGTAACTCATCAGTATAGGGGACACTGAATCAGGAGTAGGCAATGGGAGAAGGGGAGAGACCCTATTTATGTACATGAGTAACACATCAGTATAGGGGACACTGAATCAGGAGTAGGCAATGGGAGAAGGGGAGAGACCCTATTTATGTACATGAGTAACACATCAGTATAGGGGACACTGAATCAGGGGTAGGCAATGGGAGAGACCCTATTTATGTACATGAGTAACTCATCAGTATAGGGGACACTGAATCAGGGGTAGGCAATGGGAGAAGGGGAGAGACCCTATTTATGTACATGAGTAACTCATCAGTATAGGGGACACTGAATCAGGAGTAGGCAATGGGAGAAGGGGAGAGACCCTATTTATGTACATGAGTAACTCATCACTATAGGGGACACTGAATCAGGGGTAGGCAATGGGAGAAGGGGAGAGACCCTATTTATGTACATGAGTAACACATCAGTATAGGGGACACTGAATCAGGGGTAGGCAATGGGAGAAGGGGAGAGACCCTATTTATGTACATGAGTAACTCATCAGTATAGGGGACACTGAATCAGGAGTAGGCAATGGGAGAAGGGGAGAGACCCTATTTATGTACATGAGTAACACATCAGTATAGGGGACACTGAATCAGGAGTAGGCAATGGGAGAAGGGGAGAGACCCTATTTATGTACATGAGTAACACATCAGTATAGGGGACACTGAATCAGGGGTAGGCAATGGGAGAGACCCTATTTATGTACATGAGTAACACATCAGTATAGGGGACACTGAATCAGGGGTAGGCAATGGGAGAAGGGGAGAGACCCTATTTATGTACATGAGTAACTCATCAGTATAGGGGACACTGAATCAGGAGTAGGCAATGGGAGAAGGGGAGAGACCCTATTTATGTACATGAGTAACTCATCAGTATAGGGGACACTGAATCAGGAGTAGGCAATGGGAGAAGGGGAGAGACCCTATTTATGTACATGAGTAACTCATCAGTATAGGGGACACTGAATCAGGAGAAGGCAATGGGAGAAGGGGAGAGACCCTATTTATGTACATGAGTAACTCATCAGTATAGGGGACACTGAATCTGGGGTAGGCAATGGGAGAAGGGGAGAGACCTTATTTATGTACATGAGTAACACATCAGTATAGGGGACACTGAATCAGGAGTAGGCAATGGGAGAGACCCTATTTATGTACATGAGTAACTCATCAGTATAGGGGACACTGAATCAGGAGTAGGCAATGGGAGTAGGGGAGAGACCCTATTTATGTACATGAGTAACACATCAGTATAGGGGACACTGAATCAGGAGTAGGTAATGGGAGAAGGGGAGAGACCCTATTTATGTACATGAGTAACTCATCAGTATAGGGGACACTGAATCAGGAGTAGGCAATGGGAGAAGGGGAGAGACCCTATTTATGTACATGAGTAACTCATCAGTATAGGGGACACTGAATCAGGGGTAGGCAATGGGAGAAGGGGAGAGACCCTATTTATGTACATGAGTAACTCATCAGTATAGGGGACACTGAATCAGGAGTAGGCAATGGGAGAAGGGGAGAGACCCTATTTATGTACATGAGTAACACATCAGTATAGGGGACACTGAATCAGGGATAGGCAATGGGAGAGACCCTATTTATGTACATGAGTAACTCATCAGTATAGGGGACACTGAATCAGGAGTAGGCAATGGGAGAAGGGGAGAGACCCCATTTATGTACATGAGTAACACATCAGTATAGGGGACACTGAATCAGGAGTAGGCAATGGGAGAAGGGGACAGACCCTATTTATGTACATGAGTAACACATCAGTATAGGGGACACTGAATCAGGGGTAGGCAATGGGAGAGACCCTATTTATGTACATGAGTAACACATCAGTATAGGGGACACTGAATCAGGGGTAGGCAATGGGAGAGACCCTATTTATGTACATGAGTAACACATCAGTATAGGGGACACTGAATCAGGGGTAGGCAATGGGAGAGACCCTATTTTTGTACATGAGTAACTCATCAGTATAGGGGACACTGAATCAGGGGTAGGCAATGGGAGAAGGGGACAGACCCTATTTATGTACATGAGTAACTCATCAGTATAGGGGACACTGAATCAGGGGTAGGCAATGGGAGAAGGGGAGAGACCACATTTATGTACATGAGTAACACATCAGTATAGGGGACACTGAATCAGGAGTAGGCAATGGGAGAAGGGGAGAGACCCTATTTATGTACATGAGTAACACATCAGTATAGGGGACACTGAATCAGGGGTAGGCAATGGGAGAAGGGGAGAGACCCTATTTATGTACATGAGTAACTCATCAGTATAGGGGACACTGAATCAGGGGTAGGCAATGGGAGAAGGGGAGAGACCCTATTTATGTACATGAGTAACTCATCAGTATAGGGGACACTGAATCAGGAGTAGGCAATGGGAGAAGGGGAGAGACCCTATTTATGTACATGAGTAACTCATCAGTATAGGGGACACTGAATCAGGGGTAGGCAATGGGAGAAGGGGAGAGACCCTATTTATGTACATGAGTAACGCAGTATAGGGGACACTGAATCAGGAGTAGGCAATGGGAGAAGGGGAGAGACCCTATTTATGTACATGAGTAACTCATCAGTATAGGGGACACTGAATCAGGAGTAGGCAATGGGAGAAGGGGAGAGACCCTATTTATGTACATGAGTAACGCAGTATAGGGGACACTGAATCAGGAGTAGGCAATGGGAGAAGGGGAGAGACCCTATTTATGTACATGAGTAACTCATCAGTATAGGGGACACTGAATCAGGAGTAGGCAATGGGAGAAGGGGAGAGACCCTATTTATGTACATGAGTAACACATCAGTATAGGGGACACTGAATCAGGGGTAGGCAATGGGAGAGACCCTATTTATGTATATGAGTAACACATCAGTATAGGGGACACTGAATCAGGGGTAGGCAATGGGAGAAGGGGACAGACCCTATTTATGTACATGAGTAACTCATCAGTATAGGGGACACTGAATCAGGGGTAGGCAATGGGAGAAGGGGAGAGACCCCATTTATGTACATGAGTAACTCATCAGTATAGGGGACACTGAATCAGGGGTAGGCAATGGGAGAAGGGGAGAGACCCTATTTATGTACATGAGTAACTCATCAGTATAGGGGACACTGAATCAGGAGTAGGCAATGGGAGAAGGGGAGAGACCCTATTTATGTACATGAGTAACGCAGTATAGGGGACACTGAATCAGGAGTAGGCAATGGGAGAAGGGGAGAGACCCCATTTATGTACATGAGTAACACATCAGTATAGGGGACACTGAATCAGGAGTAGGCAATGGGAGAAGGGGAGAGACCCTATTTTTGTACATGAGTAACTCATCAGTATAGGGGACACTGAATCAGGGGTAGGCAATGGGAGAAGGGGACAGACCCTATTTATGTACATGAGTAACTCATCAGTATAGGGGACACTGAATCAGGGGTAGGCAATGGGAGAAGGGGAGAGACCCCATTTATGTACATGAGTAACACATCAGTATAGGGGACACTGAATCAGCAGTAGGCAATGGGAGAAGGGGACAGACCCTATTTATGTACATGAGTAACTCAGTATAGGGGACACTGAATCAGGAGGAGGCAATGGGAGAAGGGGAGAGACCACATTTATGTACATGAGTAACACATCAGTATAGGGGACACTGAATCAGGAGTAGGCAATGGGAGAAGGGGAGAGACCCTATTTATGTACATGAGTAACACATCAGTATAGGGGACACTGAATCAGGGGTAGGCAATGGGAGAAGGGGAGAGACCCTATTTATGTACATGAGTAACTCATCAGTATAGGGGACACTGAATCAGGGGTAGGCAATGGGAGAAGGGGAGAGACCCTATTTATGTACATGAGTAACTCATCAGTATAGGGGACACTGAATCAGGAGTAGGCAATGGGAGAAGGGGAGAGACCCTATTTATGTACATGAGTAACTCATCAGTATAGGGGACACTGAATCAGGGGTAGGCAATGGGAGAAGGGGAGAGACCCTATTTATGTACATGAGTAACGCAGTATAGGGGACACTGAATCAGGAGTAGGCAATGGGAGAAGGGGAGAGACCCTATTTATGTACATGAGTAACTCATCAGTATAGGGGACACTGAATCAGGAGTAGGCAATGGGAGAAGGGGAGAGACCCTATTTATGTACATGAGTAACGCAGTATAGGGGACACTGAATCAGGAGTAGGCAATGGGAGAAGGGGAGAGACCCTATTTATGTACATGAGTAACTCATCAGTATAGGGGACACTGAATCAGGAGTAGGCAATGGGAGAAGGGGAGAGACCCTATTTATGTACATGAGTAACACATCAGTATAGGGGACACTGAATCAGGGGTAGGCAATGGGAGAGACCCTATTTATGTATATGAGTAACACATCAGTATAGGGGACACTGAATCAGGGGTAGGCAATGGGAGAAGGGGACAGACCCTATTTATGTACATGAGTAACTCATCAGTATAGGGGACACTGAATCAGGGGTAGGCAATGGGAGAAGGGGAGAGACCCCATTTATGTACATGATTAACTCATCAGTATAGGGGACACTGAATCAGGGGTAGGCAATGGGAGAAGGGGAGAGACCCTATTTATGTACATGAGTAACTCATCAGTATAGGGGACACTGAATCAGGAGTAGGCAATGGGAGAAGGGGAGAGACCCTATTTATGTACATGAGTAACGCAGTATAGGGGACACTGAATCAGGAGTAGGCAATGGGAGAAGGGGAGAGACCCCATTTATGTACATGAGTAACACATCAGTATAGGGGACACTGAATCAGGAGTAGGCAATGGGAGAAGGGGAGAGACCCTATTTATCTACATGAGTAACTCATCAGTATAGGGGACACTGAATCAGGAGTAGGCAATGGGAGAAGGGGAGAGACCCTATTTATGTACATGAGTAACTCATCAGTATAGGGGGACACTGAATCAGGGGTAGGCAATGGGAGAAGGGGAGAGACCCTATTTATGTACATGAGTAACTCATCAGTATAGGGGACACTGAATCAGGGGTAGGCAATGGGAGAAGGGGAGAGACCCTATTTATGTACATGAGTAACTCATCAGTATAGGGGACACTGAATCAGGAGTAGGCAATGGGAGAAGGGGAGAGACCCTATTTATGTACATGAGTAACACATCAGTATAGGGGACACTGAATCAGGAGTAGGCAATGGGAGAAGGGGAGAGACCCCATTTATGTACATGAGTAACACATCAGTATAGGGGACACTGAATCAGGAGTAGGCAATGGTGAGAAGGGGAGAGACCCCATTTATGTACATGAGTAACACATCAGTATAGGGGACACTGAATCAGGAGTAGGCAATGGGAGAAGGGGACAGACCCTATTTATGTACTTGAGTAACTCAGTATAGGGGACACTGAATCAGGAGTAGGCAATGGGAGAAGGGGAGAGACCCCATTTATGTACATGAGTAACACATCAGTATAGGGGACACTGAATCAGGAGTAGGCAATGGGAGAAGGGGAGAGACCCTATTTATCTACATGAGTAACTCATCAGTATAGGGGACACTGAATCAGGAGTAGGCAATGGGAGAAGGGGAGAGACCCTATTTATGTACATGAGTAACTCATCAGTATAGGGGACACTGAATCAGGAGTAGGCAATGGGAGAAGGGGAGAGACCCTATTTATGTACATGAGTAACACATCAGTATAGGGGACACTGAATCAGGGGTAGGCAATGGGAGAAGGGGAGAGACCCTATTTATGTACATGAGTAACTCATCAGTATAGGGGACACTGAATCAGGGGTAGGCAATGGGAGAAGGGGAGAGACCCTATTTATGTACATGAGTAACACATCAGTATAGGGGACACTGAATCAGGGGTAGGCAATGGGAGAAGGGGAGAGACCCTATTTATGTACATGAGTAACTCATCAGTATAGGGGACACTGAATCAGGAGTAGGCAATGGGAGAAGGGGACAGACCCTATTTATGTACATGAGTAACTCATCAGTATAGGGGACACTGAATCAGGGGTAGGCAATGGGAGAAGGGGAGAGACCCTATTTATGTACATGAGTAACACATCAGTATAGGGGACACTGAATCAGGGGTAGGCAATGGGAGAAGGGGACAGACCCTATTTATGTACATGAGTAACACATCAGTATAGGGGACACTGAATCAGGGGTAGGCAATGGGAGAAGGGGAGAGACCCCATTTATGTACATGAGTAACTCATCAGTATGGGGACACTGAATCAGGGGTAGGCAATGGGAGAAGGGGAGAGACCCTATTTATGTACATGAGTAACACATCAGTATAGGGGACACTGAATCAGGGGTAGGCAATGGGAGAAGGGGAGAGACCCCATTTATGTACATGAGTAACTCATCAGTATGGGGACACTGAATCAGGGGTAGGCAATGGGAGAAGGGGAGAGACCCTATTTATGTACATGAGTAACTCATCAGTATAGGGGACACTGAATCAGGGGTAGGCAATGGGAGAAGGGGACAGACCCTATTTATGTACATGAGTAACTCATCAGTATAGGGGACACTGAATCAGGGGTAGGCAATGGGAGAAGGGGAGAGACCCTATTTATGTACATGAGTAACTCATCAGTATAGGGGACACTGAATCAGGAGTAGGCAATGGGAGAAGGGGAAAGACCCCATTTATGTACATGAGTAACACATCAGTATAGGGGACACTGAATCAGGCGTAGGCAATGGGAGAAGGGGACAGACCCTATTTATGTATATGAGTAACTCAGTATAGGGGACACTGAATCAGGATTAGGCAATGGGAGAAGGGGAGAGACCCCATTTATGTACATGAGTAACACATCAGTATAGGGGACACTGAATCAGGAGTAGGCAATGGGAGAAGGGGAGAGACCCTATTTATGTACATGAGTAACTCATCAGTATAGGGGACACTGAATCAGGGGTAGGCAATGGGAGAAGGGGAGAGACCCTATTTATGTACATGAGTAACTCATCAGTATAGGGGACACTGAATCAGGAGTAGGCAATGGGAGAAGGGGAGAGACCCTATTTATGTACATGAGTAACACATCAGTATAGGGGACACTGAATCAGGAGAAGGCAATGGGAGAAGGGGACAGACCCTATTTATGTACATGAGTAACTCATTAGTATAGGGGACACTGAATCAGGGGTAGGCAATGGGAGAAGGGGAGAGACCCTATTTATGTACATGAGTAACACATCAGTATAGGGGACACTGAATCAGGAGTAGGCAATGGGAGAAGGGGAGAGACCCTATTTATGTACATGAGTAACACATCAGTATAGGGGACACTGAATCAGGGGTAGGCAATGGGAGAAGGGGAGAGACCCTATTTATGTATTTGAGTAACTCAGTATAGGGGACACTGAATCAGGATTAGGCAATGGGAGAAGGGGACAGACCCTATTTATGTATATGAGTAACTCAGTATAGGGGACACTGAATCAGGAGTAGGCAATGGGAGAGACCCTATTTATGTACATGAGTAACACATCAGTATAGGGGACACTGAATCAGGGGTAGGCAATGGGAGAAGGGGAGAGACCCTATTTATGTACATGAGTAACGCAGTATAGGGGACACTGAATCAGGAGTAGGCAATGGGAGAAGGGGAGAGACCCTATTTATGTACATGAGTAACACATCAGTATAGGGGACACTGAATCAGGAGTAGGCAATGGGAGAGACCCTATTTATGTACATGAGTAACTCATCAGTATAGGGGACACTGAATCAGGAGTAGGCAATGGAAGAAGGGGAGAGACCCTATTTATGTACATGAGTAACTCATCAGTATAGGGGACACTGAATCAGGGGTAGGCAATGGGAGAAGGGGAGAGACCCTATTTATGTACATGAGTAACTCATCAGTATGGGGACACTGAATCAGGAGTAGGCAATGGGAGAAGGGGAGAGACCCTATTTATGTACATGAGTAACTCATCAGTATAGGGGACACTGAATCAGGAGAAGGCAATGGGAGAAGGGGAGAGACCCTATTTATGTACATGAGTAACACATCAGTATAGGGGACACTGAATCAGGAGTAGGCAATGGGAGAAGGGGAGAGACCCTATTTATGTACATGAGTAACTCATCAGTATAGGGGACACTGAATCAGGGGTAGGCAATGGGAGAAGGGGAGAGACCCCATTTATGTACATGAGTAACTCATCAGTATAGGGGACACTGAATCAGGAGTAGGCAATGGGAGAAGGGGAGAGACCCTATTTATGTACATGAGTAACACATCAGTATAGGGGACACTGAATCAGGGGTAGGCAATGGGAGAAGGGGAGAGACCTTATTTATGTACATGAGTAACACATCAGTATAGGGGACACTGAATCAGGAGTAGGCAATGGGAGAGACCCTATTTATGTACATGAGTAACTCATCAGTATAGGGGACACTGAATCAGGGGTAGGCAATGGGAGAAGGGGAGAGACCCTATTTATGTACATGAGTAACTCATCAGTATAGGGGACACTGAATCAGGAGTAGGCAGTGGGAGAAGGGGAGAGACCCTATTTATGTACATGAGTAACACATCAGTATAGGGGACACTGAATCAGGAGTAGGCAAAGGGAGAGACCCTATTTATGTACATGAGTAACACATCAGTATAGGGGACACTGAATCAGGAGTAGGCAATGGGAGAGACCCTATTTATGTACATGAGTAACACATCAGTATAGGGGACACTGAATCAGGGGTAGGCAATGGGAGAAGGGGAGAGACCCTATTTATGAACATGAGTAACTCATCAGTATAGGGGACACTGAATCAGGGGTAGGCAATGGGAGAAGGGGAGAGACCCTATTTATGTACATGAGTAACTCATCACTATAGGGGACACTGAATCAGGGGTAGGCAATGGGAGAAGGGGAGAGACCCTATTTATGTACATGAGTAACACATCAGTATAGGGGACACTGAATCAGGGGTAGGTAATGGGAGAAGGGGAGAGACCCTATTTATGTACATGAGTAACTCATCAGTATAGGGGACACTGAATCAGGAGTAGGCAATGGGAGAAGGGGAGAGAGCCCATTTATGTACATGAGTAACACATCAGTATAGGGGACACTGAATCAGGGGTAGGCAATGGGAGAAGGGGAGAGACCCTATTTATGTACATGAGTAACACATCAGTATAGGGGACACTGAATCAGGGGTAGGCAATGGGAGAAGGGGAGAGACCCTATTTATGTACATGAGTAACTCATCAGTATAGGGGACACTGAATCAGGAGTAGGCAATGGGAGAAGGGGAGAGACCCTATTTATGTACATGAGTAACACATCAGTATAGGGGACACTGAATCAGGGATAGGCAATGGGAGAGACCCTATTTATGTACATGAGTAACTCATCAGTATAGGGGACACTGAATCAGGAGTAGGCAATGGGAGAAGGGGAGAGACCCCATTTATGTACATGAGTAACACATCAGTATAGGGGACACTGAATCAGGAGTAGGCAATGGGAGAAGGGGACAGACCCTATTTATGTACATGAGTAACACATCAGTATAGGGGACACTGAATCAGGGGTAGGCAATGGGAGAGACCCTATTTATGTACATGAGTAACACATCAGTATAGGGGACACTGAATCAGGGGTAGGCAATGGGAGAGACCCTATTTATGTACATGAGTAACACATCAGTATAGGGGACACTGAATCAGGGGTAGGCAATGGGAGAGACCGTATTTTTGTAGATGAGTAACTCATCAGTATAGGGGACACTGAATCAGGGGTAGGCAATGGGAGAAGGGGACAGACCCTATTTATGTACATGAGTAACTCATCAGTATAGGGGACACTGAATCAGGGGTAGGCAATGGGAGAAGGGGAGAGACCCCATTTATGTACATGAGTAACACATCAGTATAGGGGACACTGAATCAGGAGTAGGCAATGGGAGAAGGGGACAGACCCTATTTATGTATATGAGTAACTCAGTATAGGGGACACTGAATCAGGAGTAGGCAATGGGAGAAGGGGAGAGACCACATTTATGTACATGAGTAACACATCAGTATAGGGGACACTGAATCAGGAGTAGGCAATGGGAGAAGGGGAGAGACCTTATTTATGTACATGAGTAACTCAGTATAGGGGACACTGAATCAGGAGTAGGCAATGGGAGAAGGGGAGAGACCCTATTTATGTACATGAGTAACTCATCAGTATAGGGGACACTGAATCAGGAGTAGGCAATGGGAGAAGGGGAGAGACCCTATTTATGTACATGAGTAACTCATCAGTATAGGGGACACTGAATCAGGAGTAGGCAATGGGAGAAGGGGAGAGACCCTATTTATGTACATGAGTAACTCATCAGTATAGGGGACACTGAATCAGGAGTAGGCAATGGGAGAGACCCTATTTATGTACATGAGTAACTCATTAGTATAGGGGACACTGAATCAGGGGTAGGCAATGGGAGAAGGGGAGAGACCCTATTTATGTACATGAGTAACACATCAGTATAGGGGACACTGAATCAGGGGTAGGCAATGGGAGAAGGGGAGAGACCCTATTTATGTACATGAGTAACTCATCAGTATAGGGGACACTGAATCAGGAGTAGGCAATGGGAGAAGGGGAGAGACCCTATTTATGTACATGAGTAACTCAGTATAGGGGACACTGAATCAGGAGTAGGCAATGGGAGAAGGGGAGAGACCCTATTTATGTACATGAGTAACACATCAGTATAGGGGACACTGAATCAGGGGTAGGCAATGGGAGAAGGGGAGAGACCCTATTTATGTACATGAGTAACTCATCAGTATAGGGGACACTGAATCAGGGGTAGGCAATGGGAGAAGGGGAGAGACCCTATTTATGTACATGAGTAACTCATCAGTATAGGGGACAATGAATCAGGAGAAGGCAATGGGAGAAGGGGAGAGACCCTATTTATGTACATGAGTAACACATCAGTATAGGGGACACTGAATCAGGGGTAGGCAATGGGAGAGACCCTATTTATGTACATGAGTAACACATCAGTATAGGGGACACTGAATCAGGGGTAGGCAATGGGAGAGACCCTATTTATGTACATGAGTAACACATCAGTATAGGGGACACTGAATCAGGGGTAGGCAATGGGAGAAGGGGACAGACCCTATTTATGTACATGAGTAATTCATCAGTATAGCGGACACTGAATCAGGGGTAGGCAATGGGAGAGACCCTATTTATGTACATGAGTAACACATCAGTATAGGGGACACTGAATCAGGGGTAGGCAATGGGAGAAGGGGAGAGACCCTATTTATGTACATGAGTAACACATCAGTATAGGGGACACTGAATCAGGGGTAGGCAATGGGAGAGACCCTATTTATGTACATGAGTAACTCATCAGTATAGGGGACACTGAATCAGGGGTAGGCAATGGGAGAAGGGGACAGACCCTATTTATGTACATGAGTAATTCATCAGTATAGGGGACACTGAATCAGGGGTAGGCAATGGGAGAAGGGGAGAGACCCCATTTATGTACATGAGTAACACATCAGTATAGGGGACACTGAATCAGGAGTAGGCAATGGGAGAAGGGGACAGACCCTATTTATGTACATGAGTAACTCAGTATAGGGGACAATGAATCAGGAGTAGGCAATGGGAGAAGGGGAGAGACCCCATTTATGTACATGAGTAACTCAGTATAGGGGACACTGAATCAGGAGTAGGCAATGGGAGAAGGGGAGAGACCCTATTTATGTACATGAGTAACACATCAGTATAGGGGACACTGAATCAGGGGTAGGCAATGGAAGAAGGGGAGAGACCTTATTTATGTACATGAGTAACACATCAGTATAGGCGACACTGAATCAGGAGTAGGCAATGGGAGAGACCCTATTTATGTACATGAGTAACTCATTAGTATAGGGGACACTGAATCAGGGGTAGGCAATGGGAGAAGGGGAGAGACCCTATTTATGTACATGAGTAACACATCAGTATAGGGGACACTGAATCAGGGGTAGGCAATGGGAGAAGGGGAGAGACCCTATTTATGTACATGAGTAACTCATCAGTATAGGGGACACTGAATCAGGAGTAGGCAATGGGAGAAGGGGAGAGACCCTATTTATGTACATGAGTAACTCATCAGTATAGGGGACACTGAATCAGGAGTAGGCAATGGGAGAAGGGGAGAGACCCTATTTATGTACATGAGTAACTCATCAGTATAGGGGACACTGAATCAGGGGTAGGCAATGGGAGAAGGGGAGAGACCCTATTTATGTACATGAGTAACGCAGTATAGGGGACACTGAATCAGGAGTAGGCAATGGGAGAAGGGGAGAGACCCTATTTATGTACATGAGTAACTCATCAGTATAGGGGACACTGAATCAGGAGTAGGCAATGGGAGAAGGGGAGAGACCCTATTTATGTACATGAGTAACGCAGTATAGGGGACACTGAATCAGGAGTAGGCAATGGGAGAAGGGGAGAGACCCTATTTATGTACATGAGTAACTCATCAGTATAGGGGACACTGAATCAGGAGTAGGCAATGGGAGAAGGAGAGAGACCCTATTTATGTACATGAGTAACACATCAGTATAGGGGACACTGAATCAGGGGTAGGCAATGGGAGAGACCCTATTTATGTACATGAGTAACACATCAGTATAGGGGACACTGAATCAGGGGTAGGCAATGGGAGAAGGGGACAGACCCTATTTATGTACATGAGTAACTCATCAGTATAGGGGACACTGAATCAGGGGTAGGCAATGGGAGAAGGGGAGAGACCCCATTTATGTACATGAGTAACTCATCAGTATAGGGGACACTGAATCAGGGGTAGGCAATGGGAGAAGGGGAGAGACCCTATTTATGTACATGAGTAACTCATCAGTATAGGGGACACTGAATCAGGAGTAGGCAATGGGAGAAGAGGAGAGACCCTATTTATGTACATGAGTAACGCAGTATAGGGGACACTGAATCAGGAGTAGGCAATGGGAGAAGGGGAGAGACCCCATTTATGTACATGAGTAACACATCAGTATAGGGGACACTGAATCAGGAGTAGGCAATGGGAGAAGGGGAGAGACCCTATTTATCTACATGAGTAACTCATCAGTATAGGGGACACTGAATCAGGAGTAGGCAATGGGAGAAGGGGAGAGACCCTATTTATGTACATGAGTAACTCATCAGTATAGGGGGACACTGAATCAGGGGTAGGCAATGGGAGAAGGGGAGAGACCCTATTTATGTACATGAGTAACTCATCAGTATAGGGGACACTGAATCAGGGGTAGGCAATGGGAGAAGGGGAGAGACCTTATTTATGTACATGAGTAACACATCAGTATAGGCGACACTGAATCAGGAGTAGGCAATGGGAGAGACCCTATTTATGTACATGAGTAACTCATTAGTATAGGGGACACTGAATCAGGGGTAGGCAATGGGAGAAGGGGAGAGACCCTATTTATGTACATGAGTAACACATCAGTATAGGGGACACTGAATCAGGGGTAGGCAATGGGAGAAGGGGAGAGACCCTATTTATGTACATGAGTAACTCATCAGTATAGGGGACACTGAATCAGGAGTAGGCAATGGGAGAAGGGGAGAGACCCTATTTATGTACATGAGTAACTCATCAGTATAGGGGACACTGAATCAGGAGTAGGCAATGGGAGAAGGGGAGAGACCCTATTTATGTACATGAGTAACTCATCAGTATAGGGGACACTGAATCAGGGGTAGGCAATGGGAGAAGGGGAGAGACCCTATTTATGTACATGAGTAACGCAGTATAGGGGACACTGAATCAGGAGTAGGCAATGGGAGAAGGGGAGAGACCCTATTTATGTACATGAGTAACTCATCAGTATAGGGGACACTGAATCAGGAGTAGGCAATGGGAGAAGGGGAGAGACCCTATTTATGTACATGAGTAACGCAGTATAGGGGACACTGAATCAGGAGTAGGCAATGGGAGAAGGGGAGAGACCCTATTTATGTACATGAGTAACTCATCAGTATAGGGGACACTGAATCAGGAGTAGGCAATGGGAGAAGGAGAGAGACCCTATTTATGTACATGAGTAACACATCAGTATAGGGGACACTGAATCAGGGGTAGGCAATGGGAGAGACCCTATTTATGTACATGAGTAACACATCAGTATAGGGGACACTGAATCAGGGGTAGGCAATGGGAGAAGGGGACAGACCCTATTTATGTACATGAGTAACTCATCAGTATAGGGGACACTGAATCAGGGGTAGGCAATGGGAGAAGGGGAGAGACCCCATTTATGTACATGAGTAACTCATCAGTATAGGGGACACTGAATCAGGGGTAGGCAATGGGAGAAGGGGAGAGACCCTATTTATGTACATGAGTAACTCATCAGTATAGGGGACACTGAATCAGGAGTAGGCAATGGGAGAAGGGGAGAGACCCTATTTATGTACATGAGTAACGCAGTATAGGGGACACTGAATCAGGAGTAGGCAATGGGAGAAGGGGAGAGACCCCATTTATGTACATGAGTAACACATCAGTATAGGGGACACTGAATCAGGAGTAGGCAATGGGAGAAGGGGAGAGACCCTATTTATCTACATGAGTAACTCATCAGTATAGGGGACACTGAATCAGGAGTAGGCAATGGGAGAAGGGGAGAGACCCTATTTATGTACATGAGTAACTCATCAGTATAGGGGGACACTGAATCAGGGGTAGGCAATGGGAGAAGGGGAGAGACCCTATTTATGTACATGAGTAACTCATCAGTATAGGGGACACTGAATCAGGGGTAGGCAATGGGAGAAGGGGAGAGACCCTATTTATGTACATGAGTAACACATCAGTATAGGGGACACTGAATCAGGAGTAGGCAATGGGAGAAGGGGAGAGACCCCATTTATGTACATGAGTAACACATCAGTATAGGGGACACTGAATCAGGAGTAGGCAATGGGAGAAGGGGAGAGACCCCATTTATGTACATGAGTAACACATCAGTATAGGGGACACTGAATCAGGAGTAGGCAATGGGAGAAGGGGAGAGACCCTATTTATGTACATGAGTAACTCATCAGTATAGGGGACACTGAATCAGGAGTAGGCAATGGGAGAAGGGTAGAGACCCTATTTATGTACATGAGTAACTCATCAGTATAGGGGACACTGAATCAGGAGTAGGCAATGGTGAGAAGGGGAGAGACCCCATTTATGTACATGAGTAACACATCAGTATAGGGGACACTGAATCAGGAGTAGGCAATGGGAGAAGGGGACAGACCCTATTTATGTACATGAGTAACTCAGTATAGGGGACACTGAATCAGGAGTAGGCAATGGGAGAAGGGGAGAGACCCCATTTATGTACATGAGTAACACATCAGTATAGGGGACACTGAATCAGGAGTAGGCAATGGGAGAAGGGGAGAGACCCTATTTATCTACACGAGTAACTCATCAGTATAGGGGACACTGAATCAGGAGTAGGCAATGGGAGAAGGGGAGAGACCCTATTTATGTACATGAGTAACTCATCAGTATAGGGGACACTGAATCAGGAGTAGGCAATGGGAGAAGGGGAGAGACCCTATTTATGTACATGAGTAACTCATCAGTATAGGGGACACTGAATCAGGGGTAGGCAATGGGAGAAGGGGAGAGACCCTATTTATGTACATGAGTAACACATCAGTATAGGGGACACTGAATCAGGGGTAGGCAATGGGAGAAGGGGAGAGACCCTATTTATGTACATGAGTAACTCATCAGTATAGGGGACACTGAATCAGGAGTAGGCAATGGGAGAAGGGGACAGACCCTATTTATGTACATGAGTAACTCATCAGTATAGGGGACACTGAATCAGGGGTAGGCAATGGGAGAAGGGGAGAGACCCTATTTATGTACATGAGTAACACATCAGTATAGGGGACACTGAATCAGGGGTAGGCAATGGGAGAAGGGGACAGACCCTATTTATGTACATGAGTAACACATCAGTATAGGGGACACTGAATCAGGGGTAGGCAATGGGAGAAGGGGAGAGACCCTATTTATGTACATGAGTAACTCATCAGTATGGGGACACTGAATCAGGGGTAGGCAATGGGAGAAGGGGAGAGACCCTATTTATGTACATGAGTAACACATCAGTATAGGGGACACTGAATCAGGGGTAGGCAATGGGAGAGACCCTATTTTTGTACATGAGTAAGTCATCAGTATAGGGGACACTGAATCAGGGGTAGGCAATGGGAGAAGGGGACAGACCCTATTTATGTACATGAGTAACTCATCAGTATAGGGGACACTGAATCAGGGGTAGGCAATGGGAGAAGGGGAGAGACCCTATTTATGTACATGAGTAACTCATCAGTATAGGGGACACTGAATCAGGAGTAGGCAATGGGAGAAGGGGAAAGACCCCATTTATGTACATGAGTAACACATCAGTATAGGGGACACTGAATCAGGCGTAGGCAATGGGAGAAGGGGACAGACCCTATTTATGTATATGAGTAACTCAGTATAGGGGACACTGAATCAGGATTAGGCAATGGGAGAAGGGGAGAGACCCCATTTATGTACATGAGTAACACATCAGTATAGGGGACACTGAATCAGGAGTAGGCAATGGGAGAAGGGGAGAGACCCTATTTATGTACATGAGTAACTCATCAGTATAGGGGACACTGAATCAGGAGTAGGCAATGGGAGAAGGGGAGAGACCCTATTTATGTACATGAGTAACTCATCAGTATAGGGGACACTGAATCAGGGGTAGGCAATGGGAGAAGGGGAGAGACCCTATTTATGTACATGAGTAACTCATCAGTATAGGGGACACTGAATCAGGAGTAGGCAATGGGAGAAGGGGAGAGACCCTATTTATGTACATGAGTAACTCATCAGTATAGGGGACACTGAATCAGGGGTAGGCAATGGGAGAAGGGGAGAGACCCTATTTATGTATATGAGTAACTCAGTATAGGGGACACTGAATCAGGATTAGGCAATGGGAGAAGGGGACAGACCCTATTTATGTATATGAGTAACTCAGTATAGGGGACACTGAATCAGGAGTAGGCAATGGGAGAGACCCTATTTATGTACATGAGTAACACATCAGTATAGGGGACACTGAATCAGGGGTAGGCAATGGGAGAAGGGGAGAGACCCTATTTATGTACATGAGTAACGCAGTATAGGGGACACTGAATCAGGAGTAGGCAATGGGAGAAGGGGAGAGACCCTATTTATGTACATGAGTAACACATCAGTATAGGGGACACTGAATCAGGAGAAGGCAATGGGAGAGACCCTATTTATGTACATGAGTAACTCATCAGTATAGGGGACACTGAATCAGGGGTAGGCAATGGGAGAAGGGGAGAGACCCTATTTATGTACATGAGTAACTCATCAGTATAGGGGACACTGAATCAGGAGTAGGCAATGGGAGAAGGGGAGAAACCCTATTTATGTACATGAGTAACTCATCAGTATAGGGGACACTGAATCAGGGGTAGGCAATGGGAGAAGGGGAGAGACCCTATTTATGTACATGAGTAACTCATCAGTATAGGGGACACTGAATCAGGAGTAGGCAATGGGAGAAGGGGAGAGACCCCATTTATGTACATGAGTAACACATCAGTATAGGGGACACTGAATCAGGAGTAGGCAATGGGAGAGACCCTATTTATGTACATGAGTAACTCATCAGTATAGGGGACACTGAATCAGGGGTAGGCAATGGGAGAAGGGGAGAGACCCTATTTATGTACATGAGTAACTCATCAGTATAGGGGACACTGAATCAGGAGTAGGCAATGGGAGAAGGGGAGAGACCCTATTTATGTACATGAGTAACTCATCAGTATAGGGGACACTGAATCAGGGGTAGGCAATGGGAGAAGGGGAGAGACCCTATTTATGTACATGAGTAACTCATCAGTATAGGGGACACTGAATCAGGAGTAGGCAATGGGAGAAGGGTAGAGACCCTATTTATGTACATGAGTAACTCATCAGTATAGGGGACACTGAATCAGGAGTAGGCAATGGGAGAAGGGGAGAGACCCTATTTATGTACATGAGTAACACATCAGTATAGGGGACACTGAATCAGGGGTAGGCAATGGGAGAGACCCTATTTATGTACATGAGTAACACATCAGTATAGGGGACACTGAATCAGGGGTAGGCAATGGGAGAGACCCTATTTATGTACATGAGTAACTCATCAGTATAGGGGACACTGAATCAGGGGTAGGCAATGGGAGAAGGGGACAGACCCTATTTATGTACATGAGTAACTCATCAGTATAGGGGACACTGAATCAGGGGTAGGCAATGGGAGAAGGGGAGAGACCCCATTTATGTACATGAGTAACACATCAGTATAGGGGACACTGAATCAGGAGTAGGCAATGGGAGAAGGGGACAGACCCTATTTATGTACATGAGTAACTCAGTATAGGGGACACTGAATCAGGAGTAGGCAATGGGAGAAGGGGAGAGACCCCATTTATGTACATGAGTAACACATCAGTATAGGGGACACTGAATCAGGAGTAGGCAATGGGAAAAGGGGAGAGACCCTATTTATGTACATGAGTAACACATCAGTATAGGGGACTGAATCAGGAGTAGGCAATGGGAGAGACCCTATTTATGTACATGAGTAACACATCAGTATAGGGGACACTGAATCAGGGGTAGGCAATGGGAGAGACCCTATTTATGTACATGAGTAACACATCAGTATAGGGGACACTGAATCAGGGGTAGGCAATGGGAGAAGGGGAGAGACCCTATTTATGTACATGAGTAACACATCAGTATAGGGGACACTGAATCAGGGGTAGGCAATGGGAGAGACCCTATTTATGTACATGAGTAACTCATCAGTATAGGGGACACTGAATCAGGGGTAGGCAATGGGAGAAGGGGACAGACCCTATTTATGTACATGAGTAACTCATCAGTTTAGGGGACACTGAATCAGGAGTAGGCAATGGGAGAAGGGGAGAGACCCTATTTATGTACATGAGTAACTCATCAGTATAGGGGACACTGAATCAGGAGTAGGCAATGGGAGAAGGGGAGAGACCCTATTTATGTACATGAGTAACACATCAGTATAGGGGACACTGAATCAGGAGTAGGCAATGGGAGAAGGGGAGAGACCCTATTTATGTACATGAGTAACTCATCAGTATAGGGGACACTGAATCAGGAGTAGGCAATGGGAGAAGGGGAGAGACCCTATTTATGTACATGAGTAACACATCAGTATAGGGGACACTGAATCAGGGGTAGGCAATGGGAGAAGGGGAGAGACCCTATTTATGTACATGAGTAACACATCAGTATAGGGGACACTGAATCAGGGGTAGGCAATGGGAGAATGGGAGAGACCCTATTTATGTACATGAGTAACTCATCAGTATAGGGGACACTGAATCAGGAGTAGGCAATGGGAGAAGGGGAGAGACCCTATTTATGTACATGAGTAACACATCAGTATAGGGGACACTGAATCAGGGGTAGGCAATGGGAGAGACCCTATTTATGTACATGAGTAACACATCAGTATAGGGGACACTGAATCAGGGGTAGGCAATGGGAGAAGGGGAGAGACCCTATTTATGTACATGAGTAACACATCAGTATAGGGGACACTGAATCAGGGGTAGGCAATGGGAGAGACCCTATTTATGTACATGAGTAACTCATCAGTATAGGGGACACTGAATCAGGGGTAGGCAATGGGAGAAGGGGACAGACCCTATTTATGTACATGAGTAACTCATCAGTTTAGGGGACACTGAATCAGGAGTAGGCAATGGGAGAAGGGGAGAGACCCTATTTATGTACATGAGTAACTCATCAGTATAGGGGACACTGAATCAGGAGTAGGCAATGGGAGAAGGGGAGAGACCCTATTTATGTACATGAGTAACTCATCAGTATAGGGGACACTGAATCAGGAGTAGGCAATGGGAGAAGGGGACAGACCCTATTTATGTACATGAGTAACTCATCAGTATAGGGGACACTGAATCAGGGGTAGGCAATGGGAGAAGGGGAGAGACCCTATTTATGTACATGAGTAACACATCAGTATAGGGGACACTGAATCAGGGGTAGGCAATGGGAGAATGGGAGAGACCCTATTTATGTACATGAGTAACTCATCAGTATAGGGGACACTGAATCAGGAGTAGGCAATGGGAGAAGCGGAGAGACCCTATTTATGTACATGAGTAACACATCAGTATAGGGGACACTGAATCAGGGGTATGAATCTTATAGGTCAGGAGTAGGCAATGTCTGGCACGCAAGCAGCTGTGGAACTACACGTCCCAGCATACCCTGCCAGTGTGTTGGCACGCTGTAACAACAAAACTGTGGGAGGATCTGCTGGGATGCGTAGTTCCACAGCAGTTGCAGCCCCACACATTGCCTACCCTTAGGGAGCATACACACTAGACGTTATGCTCCCTGAGCGATATCGTCTAGTGTGTCCCCGGCAGGCTGTGCTCAGTGTCGTTCATGACATTGAGCACACCCGCTGAACGATATCATTAAAGATATCGTTCAGCGCCGGGCTCTCTCCCACATTCCCAAACATGCAGCAACCTGACGACATCGTCAGGTTGGCCTGCATGTTAACCCGATGAACGATAATGACGACTGACCCGCGGGAAGGCGCGTCGTCGTTATCGTTCATCGCTTTTGTGTTAAAAATGGACGATAAAGTGGACGACTGAACGATAT
Source organism: Taudactylus pleione (assembly GCA_031769625.1). Taxonomy (NCBI): domain Eukaryota; kingdom Metazoa; phylum Chordata; class Amphibia; order Anura; family Myobatrachidae; genus Taudactylus; species Taudactylus pleione. The sequence continues at coordinate 7,947 of JAUIMM010001536.1, read as the reverse complement.
CGTTACCGTTCAGTCCTCCACTTTAATCGCCCAGTGTGTACGCACCTTTATTCTAAAGTGTAAATTTTTAAAAGCAAAAATCAAAACCTTGGTGGGGGATTTAACTACACCGATATGACTGAGAAGCTGCACATCATGCATGTTACGTGTGCCATACAATGTCACACAGATATGACTGAGAAGCTGCACATCATCCATGTAACGTGTGCCATACAATGTGACACCAATATGACCGGGAAGCTGCACATCATTCATGTTACGTGTGCCATACAATGTGACACCGATATGACCGGGAAGCTGCACATCATGCATGTTACATGTGCCATACAATGTGACACCGATATGACCGGGAAGCTGCACATCATGCATGTTACATGTGCCATACAATGAGACACCGATATGACTGAGAAGCTGCACATCATCCATGTTACGTGTGCCATACAATGTGACACCGATATGACTGAGAAGCTGCTCATCATCCATGTTACGTGTGCCATACAATGTGACACAGATATGACCGAGAAGCTGCACATCATCCATGTTACGTGTGCCATACAATGTGACACCGATATGACCGAGAAGCTGCTCATCATCCATGTTACGTGTGCCATACAATGTGACACCGATATGACCGAGAAGCTGCTCATCATCCATGTTACGTGTGCCATACAATGTGACACCGATATGACCGGGAAGCTGCACATCATCCATGTTACGTGTGCCATACAATGTGACACAGATATGACCGAGAAGCTGCTCATCATCCATGTTACGTGTGCCATACAATGTGACACAGATATGACCGAGAAGCTGCTCATCATCCATGTTACGTGTGCCATACAATGTGACACCGATATGACCGAGAAGCTGCTCATCATCCATGTTACGTGTGCAATACAATGTCACACAGATATGACCGAGAAGCTGCACATCATCCATGTTACGTGTGCAATACAATGTGACACCAATATGACCGGGAAGCTGCACATCATCCATGTTACGTGTGCCATACAATGTCACACAGATATGACCGAGAAGCTGCTCATCATCCATGTTACGTGTGCAATACAATGTGACACCAATATGACCGGGAAGCTGCACATCATCCATGTTACGTGTGCAATACAATGTCACACAGATATGACCGAGAAGCTGATAATCATCCATGTTACGTGTGCCATACAATGTGACACCGATATGACCGGGATGCTGCACATCATCCATGTTACGTGTGCCATACAATGTGAAACCGATATGACCGGGAAGCTGCACATCATCCATGTTACGTGTGCCATACAATGTGACACCGATATGACCGAGAAGCTGCACATCATCCATGTTACGTGTGCCATACAATGTGACACCGATATGACCGAGAAGCTGCACATCATCCATGTTACGTGTGCCATACAATGCGACACCGATATGACCGAGAAGCTGCACATCATCCATGTTACGTGTGCCATACAATGTGACACTGAAAAGTAACAATCACAGCGGCCATACAGAATAAATGCCTTCATTGGCCCCTGAGCCTATATTCCCTTTATGTACTGGAAGCATTGAGGGATGAATGTATAACATATACATGTTCCAGTATTGGGCTCATACACAGCGGAGAGGTCAGTAATGTCACAGTGATCTAGCACCAGCTACCTACTGAAAGCTGCGGGCTTTGTATTGGGGAAGGGAGTTCCTATAATAAAGTACAGTAATTGTTACAGACATGGCTTCCCTCTGCACTGTCCTCGCAATAAGCAGAATCCAAGCCTGCTGCAGACTCCTGTACATCACTCCTTGGCTTATTATATTGTACGGTACTGTAAAGGTGCGTACACACTGGGCGATTAAAGTGGACGACTGAACGATAACGACATCATTAACTTTATCGTCCATTTTTTTACCTAAATGATGAACGATAACGATGAACGCCGAACAATGAGCATTCCCGCAGGTTGTTCGTCTTTATCGTTCATTGGGCAAACATGCAGGCCAACCTGACGATATTGTCAGGTTGCTGCATGTTGGGGAATGGGGGAGAGAGCCCAGCGCTGAACAATATCGGTAATGATATCTTTCAGCGGGTGTGCTCAATGTCATGGACGACACTGCCCTGCACACCCTGCCGGGGACACACTACACGATATCGCTCAGGGAGCACAACGTCTAGTGTGTATGCTATAGTACAATTATGTACATCAGATAATAAATTCCTGGGTAACCAAGAAAAAAACATCGCTCTGACCCCCCCCCCCCCCTCCCCCCTCGGGCTATTCAATTCAATACAATGTTTGGTCAGTCTAAAGGATTTCTTCTCGCACCCTCCTGGCTGTTTTCCGGATTAGCGCGGTCGGCACTTCAGCAGGACAATGCCGGTTCTCACAACTAACACCCAGGTTAAGTCGCGAGAACCGGCATTCTCCAACTTAACAGTGCACTGAATTAAATATCTCTGGGAACTCCCTCCCAGGGCTACTCAACATCGCATTGAATTGACCTGCAGTAATTGTTTGTTTCTCCACATCAACAGCCACCTCTCACTGCCTGACCCCCTCCTCACCAGCCCCCTCACACTGCCTGACCCCCTCCTCACCAGCCCCCTCACACTGCCTGAGCCCCTCCTCACCAGCCCCCTCACACTGCCTGACCCCCTCCCCTCACACTGCCTGACCGCCTCACCAGCCCCCTCATATCGCCTGTCCAGCCCCCTCACATCACCTGTCCCTCCCCATCCACTGCCTGACCCCCTCCTCACCAGCCCCCTCACACTGCCTGACCCCCTCAACTGACCACTCACACTGCCTGACCCCCTCCTCACCAGCCCCCTCACACTGCCTGACCCCCTCCTCACCAGCCCCCTCATATCGCCTGTCCAGCCCAGCCCCCTCACACCGCCTGTCCCTCCCCATCCACTGCCTGACCCCCTCCTCACCAGCCCCCTCACACTGCCTGACCCCCTCCTCACAGTCCCCTCACACTGCCTGACCCCCTCCTCACCAGCCCCCTCACACTGCCTGACCTCCTCCTCACCAGCCCCCTCACACTGCCTACCCCCTCCTCACAAGTCCCCTCACACTTCCTGACCCCCTCCTCACTGAATTAAATATCTCTGGGAACTCCCTCCCAGGGCTACTCAACATCGCATTGAATTGAACTGCAGTAATTGTTTGTTCCTCCACATCAACAGCCACCTCTCACTGCCTGACCCCCTCCTCACCAGCCCCCTCACACTGCCTGACCCCCTCCTCACCAGCCCCCTCACACTGCCTGACCCCCTCAACAGCCCCCTCACACTGCCTGACCCACTCCCCTCACCAGCCCCCTCACACTGCCTGACCCCCTCCTCACCAGCCCCCTCACATCACCTGTCCCTCCCCATCCACTGCCTGACCCCCTCCTCACCAGCCCCCTCACACTGCCTGACCCCCTCCTCAACTGACCACTCACACTGCCTGACCCCCTCCTCACCAGCCCCCTCACACTGCCTGACCCCCTCCTCACCAGCCCCCTCACACTGCCTGACCCCCTCCTCACCAGCCCCCTCATATCGCCTGTCCAGCCCAGCCCCCTCACATCGCCTGTCCCTCCCCATCCACTGCCTGACCCCCTCCTCACCAGTCCCCTCACACTGCCTGACCCACTCCTCACCAGCCCCCTCACATTGCCTGACCCCCTCCTCACCAGCCCCCTCACACTGCCTGACCCCCTCCTCACCAGCCCCCTCACACTGCCTGACCCCCTCCTCACCAGTCCCTTCACACTTCCTGACCCCCTCCTCACATTGCCTGACCCCTCCTCACCAGCCCCCTCACGCTGCCTGACCCCCTCCTCACCAGCCCCCTCATATCACCTGTCCAGCCCAGCCCCCTCACATCGCCTGTCCCTCCCCATCCACTGCCTGACCCCCTCCTCACCAGCCCCCTCACATCGCCTGACCAGCCAAGCCCCCTCCTCACATCGCCTGTCCCTCTCTTCACCAGCCCCCTCACAGTCTGTTCCCCCCTCAGTCTCACCCTGTCTGACCCCCCATAACAGGTATGATCTGGCCACCCCCCCATACCATAGACCCTTACACAGTCTCTCGTCCCGTCCCCCCCTCAGTCTCACCCTCCTCACACCGACTGCCCTCCTCAGTTTCACACTCCTCACACTGACTGCCCCCCTCAGTCTCACCCTCCTCACACTGACTGTTCCCCTCAATGTCACCCTCCTCACATTGACTGCCCCCTCAGTCTCACCCTCCTGACACTGACTACCCCCCCATAACAGGCATGATTTGTCACCCAATACCACAGACCCTTAGTCTGTCCCCCCCACCTCAGTCTCACCCTCCTCACACTGACTGTCCCCCGTCAGTCTCACCTTCCTCACACTGACTGCCCCCTCAGTCTCACCTTCCTCACACTGACTGCCCCCTCAGTCTCACCTTCCTCACACTGACTGCCCCCTCAGTCTCACCCTCCTCACACTGAATGCCCCCCCCTCAGTCTCACCCTCCTCACACTGACTGTCCCCCTCAGTCTCACCCTCCTCACACTGACTGCCCCCCTCAGTCTCACCCTCCTCACACTGACTGCCCCCCTCAGTCTCACCCTCCTCACACTGACTGCCCCCCTCAGTCTCACCCCCCTCACACTGACTGCCCCCCTCAGTCTCACCCCCCTCACACTGACTGCCCCCCTCAGTCTCACCCTCCTCACACTGACTGCCCCCTCAGTCTCACCCCCCTCACACTGACTGCCCCCCTCAGTCTCACCCTCCTCACACTGACTGTTCCTCAGTCTCACCCTCCTCACACTGACTGCCCCCCTCAGTCTCACCCCCCTCACACTGACTGCCCCCCTCAGTCTCACCCTCCTCACACTGACTGCCCCCCCCCCTCAGTCTCACCCTCCTCACACTGACTGCCCCCCTCAGTCTCACCCTCCTCACACTGAATGCCCCCCCCTCAGTCTCACCCTCCTCACACTGAATGCCCCCCCCTCAGTCTCACCCTCCTCACACTGACTGCCCCCCTCAGTCTCACCCCCCTCACACTGACTGCCCCCCTCAGTCTCACACTCCTCACACTGACTGCCCCCCCCTCAGTCTCACCCTCCTCACACTGACTGCCCCCCCCTCAGTCTCACCTTCCTCACACTGACTGCACCCTCAGTCTCACCCTCCTCACACTGACTGTCCCCCTCAGTCTCACCCTCCTCACACTGACTGCCCCCCTCAGTCTCACCCCCCTCACACTGACTGTCCCCCTCAGTCTCACCCTCCTCACCCTGACTGCCCTCCCCTCAGTCTCACCCCCCTCACACTGACTGTCCCCCTCAGTCTCACCCCCCTCACACTGACTGTCCCCCTCAGTCTCACCCCCCTCACACTGACTGCCCCCCCCTCAGTCTCACACTCCTCACACTGACTGCCCCCCCCTCAGTCTCACCCTCCTCACACTGACTGCCCCCCCCTCAGTCTCACCTTCCTCACACTGACTGCACCCTCAGTCTCACCCTCCTCACACTGACTGTCCCCCTCAGTCTCACCCTCCTCACACTGACTGCCCCCCTCAGTCTCACCCCCCTCACACTGACTGTCCCCCTCAGTCTCACCCTCCTCACCCTGACTGCCCTCCCCTCAGTCTCACCCCCTCACACTGACTGTCCCCCTCAGTCTCACCCCCCTCACACTGACTGTCCCCCTCAGTCTCACCCCCCTCACACTGACTGCCCCCCCCTCAGTCTCACCCTCCTCACACTGACTGTCCCCCTCAGTCTCACCCTCCTCATACTGTCTGCCCCCCCTCAGTCTCACCCTCCTCACCCTGACTGCCCCCCCCCTCAGTCTCACCCTCCTCACCCTGACTGCCCCCCCTCAGTCTCACCCTCCTCACACTGACTGCCCCCCTCAGTCTCACCCTCCTCACACTGACTGCCCCCCCCTCAGTCTCACCCTCCTCACACTGACTGCCCCCCTTCAGACTCACCCTCCTCACACTGACTGCCCCCCCCTCAGTCTCACCCTCCTCATACTGACTGCCCCCCCCTCAGTCTCACCCTCCTCACACTGACTGCCCCCCCCTCAGTCTCACCCTCCTCACACTGAATGCCCCCCCCTCAGTCTCACCCTCCTCACACTGACTGCCCCCCTCAGTCTCACCCCCCTCACACTGACTGCCCCCCTCAGTCTCACACTCCTCACACTGACTGCCCCCCCCTCAGTCTCACCTTCCTCACACTGACTGCCCCCCCCTCAGTCTCACCTTCCTCACACTGACTGCACCCTCAGTCTCACCCTCCTCACACTGACTGTCCCCCTCAGTCTCACCCTCCTCACACTGACTGCCCCCCTCAGTCTCACCCCCCTCACACTGACTGTCCCCCTCAGTCTCACCCTCCTCACCCTGACTGCCCCCCCCTCAGTCTCACCCCCCTCACACTGACTGTCCCCCTCAGTCTCACCCCCCTCACACTGACTGTCCCCCTCAGTCTCACCCCCCTCACACTGACTGTCCCCCTCAGTCTCACCCTCCTCACCCTGACTGCCCCCCCCTCAGTCTCACCCTCCTCACCCTGACTGCCCCCCCCTCAGTCTCACCCTCCTCACACTGACTGCCCCCCTCAGTCTCACCCTCCTCACACTGACTGCCCCCCCCTCAGTCTCACCCTCCTCACACTGACTGCCCCCCCTTCAGACTCACCCTCCTCACACTGACTGCCCCCCCCTCAGTCTCACCCTCCTCATACTGACTGCCCCCCCTCAGTCTCACCCTCCTCACACTGACTGCCCCCTCAGTCTCACCCTCCTCACACTGAATGCCCCCCCCTCAGTCTCACCTTCCTCACACTGACTGCCCCCTCAGTCTCACCCTCCTCACACTGACTGCCCCCTCAGTCTCACCCTCCTCACACTGACTGCCCCCCCCTCAGTCTCACCCTCCTCACACTGACTGCCCCCCTCAGTCTCACCTTCCTCACACTGACTGCCCCCCCCTCAGTCTCACCCTCCTCACACTGACTGCCCCCCCCTCAGTCTCACCCTCCTCATACTGACTGCCCCCCCCTCAGTCTCACCCTCCTCACACTGACTGCCCCCCCCTCAGTCTCACCCTCCTCACACTGAATGCCCCCCCCTCAGTCTCACCCTCCTCACACTGACTGCCCCCCTCAGTCTCACCCCCCTCACACTGACTGCCCCCCTCAGTCTCACACTCCTCACACTGACTGCCCCCCCCTCAGTCTCACCTTCCTCACACTGACTGCCCCCCCCCTCAGTCTCACCTTCCTCACACTGACTGCACCCTCAGTCTCACCCTCCTCACACTGACTGTCCCCCTCAGTCTCACCCTCCTCACACTGACTGCCCCCCTCAGTCTCACCCCCCCTCACACTGACTGTCCCCCTCAGTCTCACCCTCCTCACCCTGACTGCCCCCCCCTCAGTCTCACCCCCCTCACACTGACTGTCCCCCTCAGTCTCACCCCCCTCACACTGACTGTCCCCCTCAGTCTCACCCCCCTCACACTGACTGTCCCCCTCAGTCTCACCCTCCTCACCCTGACTGCCCCCCCCTCAGTCTCACCCTCCTCACCCTGACTGCCCCCCCCTCAGTCTCACCCTCCTCACACTGACTGCCCCCCTCAGTCTCACCCTCCTCACACTGACTGCCCCCCCCTCAGTCTCACCCTCCTCACACTGACTGCCCCCCTCAGTCTCACCCTCCTCACACTGACTGCCCCCTCAGTCTCACCCTCCTCACACTGAATGCCCCCCCCTCAGTCTCACCCTCCTCACACTGACTGCCCCCCCTTCAGACTCACCCTCCTCACACTGACTGCCCCCCCCTCAGTCTCACCCTCCTCATACTGACTGCCCCCCTCAGTCTCACCCTCCTCACACTGACTGCCCCCTCAGTCTCACCCTCCTCACACTGAATGCCCCCCCCTCAGTCTCACCTTCCTCA